>CM060342.1:33326550-33459050 GCA_030674155.1 Stramonita haemastoma
ACACTCACTCACACACACACACACACATACTCCCACACACACACACAACAGAGACAGACTTGTTTGATATCACTATTCAGTGGGCGTTAAACTGAAAAACTGAACTTTCCGCTAGTATGCAACATGTGCCTTCAGTCTTTAGCATACATACATGACTGCATGTCCACATACTATGGGGGTGTAATGTGAGAGTGTGTGTACGTGTGATTTTCATTGGGTGTAATCATATCTCACACCAATGAATGACACACACAGTAGTAAGAGAAATAAAAGTTGTGTGTGTGTGTGTGTGTGTGTGTGTGTGTGTGTGTTTCAAATTTATATTTGTGAAAACTCAACTGGTGTTAGAATTCTCTTCACATCATCACTGTGCTATTAAAGGACACAGGAAAAATTAAGGGGGTAGGGAGTAGGGTGGATCCCCTGTTTTAATTCTAACACCTGATTTCCTGGTGGAAATCTGCCACCCATTGTTTCTGGCCATATTGGTTTATATTTCCCTTTAGTGTACTGAATAGTTTCAGCATGCATGTAATGTCTAGCAGTCAGCAACACTAGATTAGATTACTTTCTGTCTGATATGTCCAAACTTGTCAGAAAGAACAAACAAGTTGGCGGGGGAAGGGGGTGGATGATATAGGACCTCCCTGTCTCTAGGCCTAACGCTTTTAAAGTGGGGGGCGGATAGCCTAGTGGTCAGAACATTGCGCTCGCAATTTGAAGACCCGGGTTCGAGTCCGGTCGAGGAAATTTTCTTCCTGGAGTTAACATCAGTGCCGACTCCACTCTCCCCAAAAAGTCATTCGGATGAGACTTTAAACCGAGGCCCCGTGTGCGAACGCACGCAGAACATCTTGCGCACACGTTAAATCCTGTTCCACCTTTCGTAAGAGTAGGCCATCGTGTGCCGGTGGGAACAGATGACAATATTTACAAAACTGCATACACACGGGGACCGGATGAAAAAAAGCACATGATTGCTTATTCTGTTATCCTCGATATAAAAGAATAAATAAATAAATAAAAATAAACAGGCAAGGAGACCCTAAGAAAGCGAGCAGAGGGGGAGGGGGGAGCTAATAAACCAGTATTACTTCACTTTTCTTTTCCTAGCACTGGTTAGGCTACTCTGAAAACACCAGTGACAACTGACACTGTTCCCCTTTTGGCACTAAACCTAACACGGAAATGCCAGGTACTGACAAGAACGCTGGACAAGCAGAGAGATTCAGCCGACCCGGGTGAGAGGGAAGTGTCGAGACATTGAAAATCTCAGCTATTAGCCTAGTTCGCGAATACAGGCTGGCCGCATTGTTTTGAAGTCAGGACAAATTATATACTTCAATAGTCTGAGCATTTTTATTTCCACATTCGGTATCACCGCTTTTAACACGAGCTCCGATAACAGCCCGTCTTGCCTCATTCCCTGTCAGTCAGACGACCGCCAGATCCGGCGATCGTGTCATCGGACTAATTTGTGATTTAAAAAAATTATAAATAGGGCCTACTAATAAAACCATATTTGATACTATTTTCTGTCGTTGAAAAAATACTTTGGCGATTCCCTTCTACTTTCTCCGTTCGTCCTGTTAGAACCGACGATATGACATTTTTCAATTTCAATGAACCGAGACAAACCACTTCTCGATGAGACCTCACGCGGTCAACAGTCTCGTGATCGCATCTCCACGCAGTTCCGGCGATGACGCACTGTTTACCTCGCCATCTGCGTGCGCGCATGAAGAAAAAATTAATTTGCATAACTCCGCCTCCCTTCTAGTCAGAAATCTTGAAGCACGTGGTATAGTTGTAGCGTGCGGAAGAATATTTCGGTCCACTGCTGAAAACAAACAAAGGTCCCGTTAGGCGTAACTCGATAACCTCTTACCACATAACTTATGTCCCCCTGCCTGATAGTCACTGCCCGCAAGCAGTCACATGCTACTTGATCTTTTCGAGCGTGGTATAACTTTTCAACCGTTCCTTTCCCCTTTCTATTGCTGAATCGGCGCCCGCGTAGTGATACATAAGTGGCTGTTTGTTGGCAGCCAGGTACATGTGTCTTGGCAAAGCGTGTTCACAGTCACGTGGGCCAAACCAGATCGGCAGCTCTACCAAAATAGCCCAGACATTGACATTGACCTAGCTTCATTATCATGATATTGTATAACATTAACGCTAAAAACGGTCAGATTCAGGTTCTCCTCTCATTGTTTCGCCTTCTAATCTGAGCGCACAATCCGAGTTTTATAGATTCGCGTCGAGATTCACCATGCAGCGATTCTCCCGGTCGTAGGCTATCCTGAAGAAAAAGCCGGTCGAGTAGCGAGCGACCAGTAGCCTCGTCAGATCACGAGCAGAATCAGATTATAAATTTCAGCACGCGAAAACGTTGTGGGTGTGTGTTCCAGTAGGCCTACATGAAAATTATAATCGTCTGGCATCAAAGGATTTAAGCTGCGACGAATCGTGCCAATCTAGATATGAACGTGGAAGTCCAAACTCGGAAACTCGTTTCATCAACATTCCTCGTCTTCAAATGACGACGTGACGAATAACATCCTGTTCCGTGTCGTACGTTTTCGGTAGCGTAGCCTAGCCTAACAAAACGCAGATCTATTCGTTTAAAACACGCCACTGGCTAAGTCTCTCCTCTTGGAGGTTCTTCACGATCACGATTTTATCTTGTGTTCTTTACAATATGATGCGAATGAGGGGGGGGGGGGGGGGGGGGTCCAGAAACCTCCACCGCTGTTTTTTTTCAATGTCTCTAACTTCAGTTTTTTTCCCTGGACAGTATCTATTCTCTCCCCCACATTCACTGAATTCCCCAGATTTTATACTTGTCATCTGCTGCACATGTGCGTTTGTTTTCATGTTTTAATGTGTATTAAGCTGTGTGTGACAGTGTGTTTCTGTGGATTCACTATGAAATTGGAGTTGCATGTGTGTAACAATGCACAGTTTAGAAAATGTTGAAGGAAGAAATGACTTTTTTCTTGAGGGAAGGGTGGAGGGGATCAGTGTGTGTGTGTGTGTGTGTGTGTGTGTATGTGTATGTGAGTAAGTGTGTGTGTGTGTGTGTGTGGTGTGTGTGTGTGTGTGTGTGTGTGTGTATTAGGTGTTTATAAGTGTATGCCTGTGTGTGGATGGATAAAGTTATTGCAACATACGTATGTGTGCATGGATTAACTAGAAGAGGGGGGTAGACTATGAATGAGTATGATTACAGTATGATACTATTTCTCGCTTGTGAACTCGCCTGCTTTCATGCCATACACAAAGAATTCTTTCCAGAGGAGATGACCAAGCAATACACAAGATGTCACAAACCTAATCAATATTGCGATCACCATCATTATTACACCACTACACTACTACCACAGAAAATATAAATGTGCAAAGACTGCTTTAGAGATGTGAACAGTGCTGATAGTCTACAATGGCTAAAGACATTTCTTCTCTCTATTTGAAAAGAAAATGACTGGTTTAATTTTCTAAAATTATGATTCTAAATGACCTACGATTATGAACTAAAATAATCCAATTACTTCACAGGTTAACTGAAAAATGACAAGACTTTCCTTCCATTTTTGGTAGCACAAAATGATTTTTTTTCTATCAGAAAAGAAAATGGTTCAGCCAAATTCTAGGATTCAAATGACCTACTACGATCATAAACCAACATAACTGAATTACTTCACGGTTGGTCGGCATAAGGCAAACCACACGCCGGTTGTACATACACTGTTCTCTCTTGAGAACTACATCAGGGTCACAGGCTTCATATGAACAAAAACAACACACAGTTCTCGTAAAAACATTTCCAGAAAAAAACACAACTTGTACAGGGTGGAAGCCCAGGGCAGGGTAAAATGATAGAAGGGATGGGTATTTCTACAAAGATACAACAAAACCAAACAGTACATCATCTTACTCTACTATGAGTGGGATTAGCTTCATTACAATGTCATCATTTTTTCATCATTCTTTCATGTCACGTTTGGTTAGATTTTCAATGAAAGAAAATTAATAACAATCGCCTATCGCAATCACAAGAAAACAAGGACAGATGAACAAAGGCAACACAGAAGAAGAAAAACACCCCTCAGAAATAAAGTACATGTCTACACAAGTTTTTGTTTATTCTAACAAAACTGCACACCAAATCATTCTCTCTCCCAACACTCTTCCCCCCCTTGAAATATTTATTTTTCTTTATGATCTATTTCTTGGCTAGAGATCCGAGGTTCATCAATACCAACATTTTTGTGTATGCAACTGTTTTTTTAACCATTGAGGTAGCCACAATCGAACTTCAGGGATGATGTCTAAACACGACACCAGTGTGCATGTCTTTTTGGAAATTTTTTTCTTATCTGTTCTTAACAGCATTATGGCCTTCTCTTCCGAAAGGCAGAACGGTTTTAACATGTGCTAAAGATGTTCTGCTAGTGTTCACACAAGGGGACTTTGTCTTATCCAGAGGACTTTTGCGGAAGTATAGTCAGTACTGGTGTTAACTCCGGGTGCAAAAAAAAATCCCCTTGAACAGGTGTCTTGGTGGTGGTTCAAACCTGGGCTCGATCCCAGGCCACCAAAACGCAAGCTCAGGGTTCTTAATCGCTCAGCTATCCCACCCCTGTAAATATACAACCTCATACCCTTTTTTCTTTTTTTTTTGGTTAATACTCACTTGTATATACTTGAGCGTCCCCTTAAGAATGGCCTGATTGGATGCTTTTTTATCCTTTAAAGAGGGCACCACCTCTTTCAGCCGGTTGAAGTTCTCCTTCAGCTGCGCTCGCCTGAGTTCCCAGGAAGGCCAAAAAGCACCAGGGTTACGTCTTCATCTCCAGCCATCATTATAATCACACAGTCAAACTAAAATCTCTTCTTTTTTTTTTTCAGTTTCTTCCCTTAGAAATGATTGCAACGGGTGGGAAGTGATCTGACACGACTTACATGACATTTGAACTGCTTGGTGATTTATGTGCGATTACTCCAGCAAGAGATGTATACTATCTACTCCTTTTTTCACTAGTCCAGCCAAGATATTTGGATAGAATGCAAGCATTTTGCTTTCAACAATTCTTCTTCTTCCTTTGTATTTAGAATACTCTCACTTCAAGCTCATGTCAGCACCTTCAATCGCTGCACGACTTTAAAAAAAATCTATGAATCTAACTTTAAAAACGTATTTTTCCCCCATCTTAAAGGTAACCATACTCCATTTTCACGAGCAATGCAAACAAGAGATAAAAAAAAATTTTTTTAATGGAAACACACTGGAAACACAATAATTATGCATCCTTTTTGTTTCAATGTTTTTGTTGGATTTTTTTCTTGGAGAGGGGGGCGGGGGGTATTCTGACAGCAAGTCATTGAAAAAAAAAAAAGGTAAAGGTGTCCCACAGCCTATGTGGTTGTAGGCGAAAGAGGCATCAGAGACGTCAGCTTCTCTAGGGGCCAGCATGTTGACGGCAGCACCCATCTCCTCTCCCTCGCTGCTTTACCTTCCCTGACCCTAAACAGGGCAGGTACCCATTTACAGCTGGGTGAACTGGGGGACTGCACTGAAGCCCAAGCGCAAACGGTCACCCTTCCAACTGGTAACCACGCTCGATGCTGCTTAACCTTGGCTTGGGGAAAACAAGTGCTCTGACCACTGAGTTACCGGTCGATCCATATTGAATTTTTTTTTTTTTTTAAAGTCAGATAGTGTACACAGATGACCATTTCAATGTAAAACATTTTAAAGAGTGTTTGTCTTCTTTTGTCATCCACAAACCTCGCCTCCTTTTCAAATTGAAAAAGAAACAAAAAGTTGTCAAAAATCACACGACACAGATCACACACAACTGTTACACAAAACACACAGTGCAATTTTTCACTTCTACCATCAAGCTAGCAACCATGCCATCCACCAACCAACCAACCAACCAACCAACCAACCAACCACCATTGCCACATAATAAGAATTCAACTGCCCACTGTTTGCGGTGGGTTTTTTTTTTACCGGTTAACAAACATAAGCTAAATTGATAACACATAAACACTCTGCCCTCAACTTCTGCATAGCACGTTGTGAAAATATTCCATAATTTCCCTCAGCAATGATCTGGGGTAAAAACAAGAAGAAAAAAAAAAAGGGGGGGGGGGGGGGGCTAAAGATGGCCTTGGTTTCCAGTGTGGTCCACAGGTAAAGCCCCTCATGGTGTTTTTTTTTTTTTTTTTGGGGGGGGTGGGGGGGGGGATTTGCTCCCTGAAGCTGAATAATATTTTTGTGTGTATTTTGACATCTAAAACTAACACTGGAAACCCACAATTTGAATGCAATGCAGGAATTTTTGCAACAAAGATTTGCTGAGTTTAAAATCTTTCTTTGCTTTATTTCTAAATCATTAAACTGCTTACTGTATTTTTTTTAACCCTATTCATACCAAGTAAAAGGGGGAGATTAGCAATCCGTGCCCAAGCAATTTTAAGTTTACAGACTTAAAAAGTGGGTGACCCAATAAAAATATAAACAACAAAAAAACTACAGGTTTGTTTGTGTTGAAATTGGGAATGTATGTGGCAGAGTGTGTGTTATTTATCTTACAACAAAAAAACTAACTTAAAAGTGAAAATTTTCTCTATAATAACTATTTAAACCAGTACATAAAAACAAACCGCTAACGCACTTGACAAGACTCCACCTCCTCGGTCTTTCAAAACTTCGACCTGTTCCACTTAGGGTTGATCATTGCGGATCAGCAGGCAACTCTCCAGTTTTTTCTTCTACTTCATTTTCATTTTCGATCAAAGTTTCACCTTCATAACTTGGTACAGACTCGTCAAAACTTTCTTCTGTTCGAGTCCAAAAGAAGTTTGTAGTTGCAAAACTTTGGGGGTAGTGCTCGTCACTTTGACATCGTTTTAGCTGGTCCTAGAACGTTCTATCGACGTTTGTGCACACTACAGTTAGTTCACTTGCCAGTAGTGACCCTTGTGGGGCTGTAAGAATAACTCTCACGAGAGAAGCACCGAAATGATAGTACCCATCGCGAACGAAAGTGTCTCATTTGCAGTCTACTGTGATGTCTTAACAAAAATGAGTGTTTCATTTGAGGTAGGAAAGGTGTTAAAGTGCTTGGTTACTTACAGTTGCATGCTCCATTTACAAGGGTATTCTAAAACAGATTCCAAGTAACGAAACAATCATGTTTACAGTAACATTTTATGTGGCTTCTAAAGCTCTTTAATGGATTCCAAAACTGCTTGCCACCTACACTGGACCCTTATGCCATGGTTCAGTCAATTGCACTTCTTTTTTTCTTTTTTTCGGAAAATAATGAGACAGACACAAGAGAAAGAATGAGAAAAACACAGAGAGGGAGATAGGAAGGGAGGGAGAGGGCGAGAGAGCCTAAATCAAGCTCTGGATGAGTTTCAAAAGAATCATGAGCTTGTCTCAGAAATTATGTGTATATTGGTGAGTGTGTATGTGTGTGTGTGTGTGTGTGTGTGTGTGTGTGTGTGTGTGTGTGTGTGTGTGTGTGTGTGTGTGTGTGTGTGTGTGTGTGTGTGCATGCATGTACATACAGTGCATGTACATGTTGTATGTATACGGCAAAGGCACTAAAGGTTACGGGAATGCTCTTGCACAGCCATGTGCATGTATGCAATAAAACACTCACACATACACACACAGAATACAATTTCTCAGTAACACATTTCCCCCATGACTTATCAATTTACTTCCAGTGTACATCGCCACCTTCACTACCTCCCCTTCATTTCATTCAGGCTCAACCTTAGGCACCACTTGAGTTGAAATTCTTTACTTTGAATCTGTTTCGTAGCCACTAGAGTTTAAAGTGTTCAAATCTGCTCTTGGACGTTAGCTTTAGCTTTTAAACACTTGCACCCCCCCCCCCCCCCCCCCCCCCAAAATCCCCTTTGCAGACCAATGTGTTTTGTAGCACGCACAGCGAAAACATTTATTTTGTTTTTTGCTACTTTGTTAATATACCATCCAAGCTCTGCTTTTGTCTACTACACAGGATTCAATGCATAGTCTTGGCCTTGCTCTGTCATTTTGAACTCTCAATGATGAAAATCCATCCAACTTGGTGATTTTGAGAGATGACTTCCAGAGACTTACTGCACATGCGCCAAATTAATTTCAACCTCCTTAGAGACCTTGTCGTTTGCCAGTCCTTCTTCTTTTTGTCCATGTACTCACACGTATTTAAACCTTTTTTTTTCTATTTTTCCACACAGAAATGCAGCTTTAGGTTATCCTCATCCATAATGGGAATACTTTCGATAGACAAGTCTCGACTTTCATGTGTTTTCAAGGTGTTTGTCACAAGTTGTCATTTTGGTTGTTTTCAAAAGGATTCGTCTTGGATCAAATATTCCTCAATTTTTATTTTTAAATCTGAAAATCGCTGATGTGGACTTCCATTTAAACCGGAAAGAAAATCACCCATGCTTTTGAAAAAAATATTGACCACAAGAGCCTGTCCAAAATGGCTGATATCAGAATCCTTAACCGTTAGGCTTTGAAGAAACATGCGCCTAATCCTCTATATTTGGTTATCTTAGTAAAATTCCGATGGGCGGCAACTGACTAAAGAACTCTGTGGAATGACAGAGCACTTGTTTGGGCGTCTCTGACAGCTGGCAAAATTGGTGAATAAATTAACCCTTTGCTTGGCACAGCAAAATCATTTGTCACCTTCCTGTCGGGCAGAGAAAATGGAGGTGGATGGCTTGTGAGTGGGTGTATGTATTTAACATGCAATAACTCTACAATGGTCAGATGGATTTTGATGAAATAAAAACAGCAAGATGCAGAAAAGAATAAAGAAATTGCTATTTCCCAATTTTTGTCGTTACTTTTCTTTTCTTTTACAATTATAATGCATAAACACACAAAGTCATTGATCGGTTTGTGTGTGTCACAGTTAGCGTTGCAATAACTTTAGAATGCATGCATGGATTTTGATTAAATAAAAACTTAAACATTAAGAAACAATAACAGAAAAGATATTTTCAACCTACTGTTGGTTTTTTTTTTTTTTTGATAAATGGTGCACGAACACATCAAACATTCCGACGATCGCCATTTTTGTTTACCGATGATCGCGATCCGCGTTGACGTTAAAGTTTGAGCCGCTACCGTGTCAAAATCCCAAATGGCAATCAAATCACAAAATAAATCAAGTTCTGAACCATTGCTGAACTTGAAATCCGCGTTAATTTCCCCAAATCTAAGAGTAGAAAGCAAAACGTGTATCGGCCATGTTAGATTGACGATCAATTTTTGTCTCGAACTTCACTCACTCACTCACTCAGTCCCATGTCCCAAAGGACGTAGGGGGGACATGAGAGACAACGCAACAGAGATCTTTTTCCATGCTTCACGATCCTGTGTGGCTAGTAGGAGGTGTTGTAGGGGTTGGGCGGTCCAGTCTTTGATGTTGTCAACCCATGATTTCTTTTGGCGGCCTCTTCTTCTCTTGCCCTCGACTGTTCCTTGCAGGATGGTTTTTGCTAGGGTGTTGTGTCTTGTGGTGTGACCAAACCACATCAGCTTTCTCCTCTTTATGGTGGAGAGCAAAGGCTCTTGGGGGCCCACACGCTTTTTGATTTCTTCTTTCACATAGTTATTGGTCTTGTGTTCTTTGTATGATATTTTGAGAAGTCTTCTGTGGCACTTGTTCTCGAATGCTTGGATTCTCCTCTCTAACTCTGCTGTCAGAGTCCATGATTCACAGCCATATAGGAGGATAGATATCATTAGGGATTTGTAAAGGTGGTATTTGGTGCCGAAGCTGATGTTGTTGCTTCTGATGATCTTCTCGAGTCTGACTAGAGCAGATGTTGCTGTTGCAATGCGAGCTTTCACTTCATTGTTTGATGTGCCATCTTTTGTTAGGATGGAGCCTAAGTATTTGAATTGGCTCACCTCTTCTAGTGTTTCTCCATTCATCTTTATTTCCGTGATGTCATTACTTGCGCTGTTGACCATGATCTTTGATTTCTCTGTACTGACCTCCATGCCGTATGCGCTCGCTCGATCTGTTAAATTGTCTGTGAGGATTTGCAGTTCTTGTTTGCTGCTGCCCATGAGGTCAATGTCATCTGCAAATCTGAGGTTGCAAAGGGGTCTTCCACCAATGGAGATGGAAGTGTGGTGGTTTTGCAGTGTCTCTGTCATGATGTTTTCGAGGAAGAGGTTGAAGAGTACAGGTGAGAGAAGGCAGCCCTGGCGAACCTTAACCGTGGTCTTGAAGAACTCGCCCACGTGGTTGTTCATGAAAACTGCACTTTTTGCGTTCTCGTACAGAGCCTTGATGACTTCAATTAGGCAGCTGTCAATGTTGAAGTGCCTGAGTACTTGCCAGAGACCGTCATGCCATACCCTGTCAAAGGCCTTTTTGAAGTCTATGAAATTGTGGTACAAGTCTTTTTGGTGTTGGAGATGTTTCTCTATCAGAATTCTCAGATTGAAAATTTGTTCCATTGTGCTGCGTTTTGGTCTAAAGCCCGCTTGTTCTTCTGCCAGGAGTTTTTCTGCTTGGTTTTTCAGTCTGTTGAGGACTACCTGCAGCATGATCTTGCTAGGATGACTTATGAGACTGATGGTTCTGTAGTTCTGGCATTTCTTGAGGTTTCCTTTCTTTGGCAGGGGTATTACAAGAGACTGTGTCCATTCTTTTGGCCATTCTTTGGTGTCGTGGATCTTCTGACAAAGTTCTGTGAATCGCCTTGCTGTTTCATTCCCTCCATTTTTTATGAGTTCAGCTGGGATGTTATCAATTCCAGGGAACTCGAACTTTAACTCGAACTTCGCCGTAGTCAAAGTCGTCTCTCTCACTTCAGTCTACAAACTCAGAAGTGCACACGCTACTAGGATCGCTTACATCGATATTTGAGCCTGGATACACATCTCACAGCGTCATATTATACACCTTTGACAAGCATTACTAATCATTTCAATATTTTCATTTTCAGCTGGTAAGGAACGCTGTAATCTTTTCAGATGTTAAATGTTTAGTTGGATTATTCCACATTTTGCCATGCCTATTCTTGTTTTTATGTCTCTGATACATGATCAGCCGCTGATACTTGGTGTGGAATATACTGAAAGGAAAGCAGACAAATTTAATCCCAAATCTTGGAAATATATGTCAACAACATATAAAAATTAAAAGAAAAGTGAAATAATGCCTGGATGTATTTGTGTACACGGGGTGTGTGTGTGTGTGTGTGGTGTGTGTGTGTGTGTGTGTGTGTGCGTGCGTGCGTGCGTGTGTTAGAGAGAGAGAGAATGCTACCCTATCGTTTTTGCATTGTTGTTCCCTTTGCATAGGATTTTAGAATGTTTGACTCATACAGAGTCAGGAAAAAGAGGGTTTAGCATGTAAATTCAAAAAAACAATTGCCAAGAATAGATTAAGTAATATGGGGAAGCGATGAAGGCATAGATGATAATTATGACTCTGAATCGGTGTTTCTGTAACAAAAGCTACACATGCCTCAAGCCATGTGTGCTTTGGAATAACATGGAGGTATGGTGATCAAGTTTTATTTATGTTTTTAAAATAAAGGTTTCATCTCTGTATAAAATTGTATAGATTTGTTTGTTTTTTTTAAAAATTATTTTCTTTGCTTTATCAAAGTTTTGTTTTATATCAGCAACATGTTGCAATTTGTTTGTTAACCAATTTTGCTTTGTACTTAAATACTTATTCCTAACTAAATAGTAGTAAAAAAATAAATAAATTAAAAAAAAGGCCATTGGTAGTTTACCTACATTGACAACATTGTGAAATTTGAAGGCTATCCATAAGATAGATCAGAAGTTAGCACCTGTTTCCTCAACAAGCTAGTGTTTTCATAAACACATGGCTGTACATCTGGGCAGAAGAAAACTCAGGTTGTATCTATGGGGTAGAAAGGGTTAAGCACTTTGATAGCTGTCTCAACCGCACTAAGGAGGGCTTTCGGCTTTAACTCAGAGCTGTTTCGAGTCAAAATTATCTGGATCATTCTGAGGTATATTTTCTTCTATGGCAAAAGCATTAAACAATGCCCATGAAGAAAATATACCTCGAAATCTGAATTCTTATATCTAGAAGACGATTTTTCAGCAATGCTGGTGAGGGCAAAAGTGAGCACTGTATCAATTGATGTACGGTGTGCGTCAACACGACTTCACAGGGAGATAAGATAAATCATGACATAAAGGGGTTTACCAACAGCGCATCTCCAACCAACCTCTCAATATAACCCAGCCAACCAACCACCAAAACAAAACAAAAAAAAAATGAGCAAAATGTACAAAATCAATCAGCTACCCACCAACCAGCGTCAGGATGTTACCATCACCACTGTCAGCCACCATAACCAACCTGACACACAAAGGAACTTACACCCCATCAGCTACCAACCAACTCCTTTTCTATGATGTGGTGATGATACTTCAACAATCAACAAAAATCACAGCCAACTGTATGTCCCTATGACTCGACCACAAGAACACGCACGGGCATGCGTGCACGCGCATACGCAGACACACATGTACACGCACACAACAAAGTGTGTCACTACCAGTACGATCAACCAAACCAACCTTACCTTCCAAAGAATCACACATATGAGAGATTACCACGATCCAGATTTTAATGACAAAAACAAAGCGATTTACACGAACATAACATACCTGTCTTTCTCTAGTCTGTTGTGCTCCAACCTCCTGAAATCAGATTGGAAAGGAATAGTACAGCTCTATTCAAATTGATTCAAAAACAAAATCTATTAGAACTAGAATACATCAATCTTAAGTCTATAACATTTATTTTAGAAAATAATGAAAAAAATGTCTTTTTTTTAAAAGACACTCATTAAAGGCTCACAACATGATAAATGCAACCCCACCTCCACCCTCACCTGGCAAGTCTAAAGGTAAGGATCAAAACTACTTGACATTACAACAGATCGTCTTTTCCGAAGGCCTTTGTCCCGGTCTTTACCCCAAGTCTTTCTTCCATGATTGTGGTGTATTATATAAATAATACAAACGTACGAAGGCTTGGAGCGTCCCTGCATTGTTCGCTTCCTGAAATCAGATGAGACGGACTAACCACTGTCAGAAATATGCTCCATCCAAAACACACTTTTTTTTTTTTAACTTTTCATTATTATTTAAGTTTATTTTGGGGGGTTGGGGGTTGGTTTGTTGTTTTTCTGGGGGTGGATCATTTTTGTGTAACAACAGCCAATACTGAACTTGTTGACCCATAAGGCAACACTCCCTCAATCATGTGTAAAAAAACAACAACAACAACAAACAGATCACTACATGAACAACAACAAGAAGAAGAATCATGATGATGGTAACAATGATGTAAAGAAGATAACACTTCCAAGATAAATGCCAAATAATTTGACATAAGTATACCAGCTACTAATCAATCTTTTACCTATCCTTATATTACTAAAAACATGACGGATAACCACAGCAGAAAAATGAGTGAACTACTTTGCAATCTGACTAATTATAAACTTAAATATCTCTATTACATAAAGACACTTTTTTGTTCAAACTAACACTTTAAAGATCTCTCATTACAGATGAGATAGACACTTTTTTGTTCAAACTATCACTTAACAAACACTTTAAAGATCTCTCTTTACAGATGATAGTTTTTTGCTCAATCTAGATATCACTTTACAGATACTTTTTTTTTTTTCTTTTTTTTTTTTTTGTAAAGATCTCTCATTACAGAAAGATGCCTTTTCTGTTCAATCTATAAAGATCTTTCCTTACAGAAAGATGCCATTTCTTTTCAATCTAACACTTCAGTCACAGTTCAAACACTGATGAGCACTCCAAAACAGTCATTTAGTCTTACTCCCTTAATTCTTCTTTTGTTAATTAACCCTTTTTTTTTTTTTAGATGAACGATTTATTTAAGTCAAATATGATAGTTTGCACTTACCCGCCAGGTCTTTGTCTTTCCTTGGGTTCAATATGAACCCTATCATCGCCTTTTCTCTCTCGTACTCTTGGCTCTTTTGCACTATGATCTCTCTCAGTGGGCGATCTTGCATATTCATGTAAATCGTTCCTTTCTAGATGATGATGTCGGTGAGAACCCGGATGATCTGAAATTTCAAGAGAAAAATTGGTGAATATAAACTAGCACAAACACACACAAAAGTCTCAAAATTTATTATAAAGAAGCACATACACACACAAAACACACACAGTCTCAAACAGTGATGCACGCGAAAAGATACATGATCATTGTGTGTGTTTCATTTTATTTATTCTTTTATATCATGGATAATGGAATAAGCACTCGTGTGCTTTTTTGCATCCAGTCATGTGTATGCAATTTTGTAAATCTTATCTGTTCCCACCTGCACACAATGGCCTTCTCTTACGAAAAGTGGAACAGGATTTTAACTTGTGCACAAGATGTTCTGCGTGCGTTCGCACTTGAGACCTTGGTTTATTGTCTCATTTGAAGGACTTTTTGGAGGAGTGGAGTTGGCTCTGATATTAACTCCAGGAGAAAAATCCCCCTCGAACGGGAATTGAACCCGGGCCTTTGTATGTGTGTGTGTGTGTGTGTGTGTGTTCCCATCAAACAGCAGCACTAATTCTAGTAATTGTAAAAGCATTAGTGTGGTAGGTTGTTGGCAAACTATTGCACATGGCTAAAATAGTAAACAAGCAAACTGCAGATACAGAAATTTACTTTTGTTGAGCTTGAAAGTTAAAGTTTAACATCTCTGAATTTCCTTCCACTTAAGGGGCGTCTTGCTCGTTTGACCAATGTGCTATAACAGTATAAGATTGTCTCGATGTCGGTGACTTCCCTGTGTCCTTCCCTTTGATAAATAAGCAAAACGTTCATGCACGTGCTGACGTCTGATAGGCGGTGGTGGAGGAAATTCCACCCTTTTGATGCCTAAAGCTGGCGAAACTTCTAGCATGAATAAATTGTGGACGACCTATATGATAAAAAACAAAAAATCATGAGCTGGGGCCACACAAAATGGTACACCATCAATGCAAAGCTTGAATTTTCACTTTGTAGGCCTAGTATTAACTGGTAGCCTACCGAGATTTACGAGTTACAGGGTTATGGTTATGAAGACGTGCCCGTGAAAAACTCAACATGATCCTTTTTGTCATGAACATTTAAAAAGATGTGAATAATATTCCAAATAGAAGCACGTGCTAAGGTAACAAATAAATTTGGAATAACCATGACTAAATTTCACCATGTCAACATGCTGAGATCCTGAAACAGGAAAAATAGTTCCCTTTGGCATGGCTTCATAGTTTCGGCCATGTGGGCGATGCCTGATGACTCGTTCATTTTACTTACCTCCTAAAGATTGAGCTGCCTCCAGGAGTGTGTATAAACCATTTTTTTCGGCATGATTTTGACTGATCATGTTTCTCATCCAAAAAAACTCTAAATAAAAGAAGTTAACACAAGGCGCTCGCTCGACGACAGCCCACTGCGCGTTTCAACCAAGTGACGTGCTGTCAATATGGCGGGCTGATATAAACACTGTCCTAGAACCACGAGGTCCTTCAACCAATGGATGCACAAGAAAACCTCTAATTGATTCCAGTGCGCATGTCCTACCTCAGCATACTAAAAATACACAAACAAACCACGTGCTACAAAATCCACGTGTGAAACGAATTTCATTCGACGGTTCTTCTGATATCAACGGATGTCGATTTTTGTTTTTTGTTTTTTTCCACAAGGAAATAAAAAGATTTTACAAGAATGAAGAACACTCTGCCACACGGAAAATCGGAGGGCTTTGTACAGCATGTTTAATTTTAAATCAAATTTTCCCAGTATTCATCGTTGTGATTCAGCTTAGTGCCTTTGTAGGCATGATGGAGAAAGTGTTCTCTCATGTTGGAACTTTCCAGAAAGTTTATCCTAACATTACTCAAAGCCGACTTGTCATGATGTCCCGAACGCTTTTTACAAGGAGCAGTCTCCGGAGATAGCTGTTTGTCATACCAATTTTGCTACCAAACAAGATCTATTTTTCAAGGGTTACAGAGTAAGCATTACATACTTTTTTTCATCCGGCCCTTGCCCTGATCAGGGAATAAAGCTAAGAAACCCACTCCATACCCCTACATACTAGCATCACCAACAACAACAGTTCAACCAATATTTTAAAAGAGGAAAACGGGATACATTCAACAAAACACGTCACCTTAACTGGATACACTATTAATTATTAAACAAACGTGTGTGTGTGTGTGTGTGTGTGTGTGTGTGTGTGTGTGTGTGTGTGTGTGTGTGTGTGTGTGTGTGTGCGTGCGTGCGTGCGTGTGTGTGGTGTGTGTGTGTGTGTGTGTGTGTGTGTTGAGCGGGAAAACAAGCAAAGTAGGTATAAAAGGGAAAGAAAACCACACACATAAAAACAACACAAAACCCCTTTAAACACAAAAAGCTACATAAAAACACATCTCTATATTCAAATGGTAAGAATACAATTTCAATCCAACATTAAAACCAAACACTCCTCTCCATAATAAGTCTAGGATAGCATATGTGAAGGTGGAAGTTGGAAAGGAAAGGAAAGGAGAGAGAGAGACAAGGCAAGGCAAGGCAAGGCAAAATTCTTTTATTCGAGGATAATAGATAAGCACTCGTGTGCTTTTTTACATCCAGTCCCCGCCCTTTTCAGGGATAACATTTAAGATAGAAAAAAAAAATAATAGCCACAACTACACAACAACAATTATAATGATCCAAATACCAAAAGTAAGGAACCATACCAAGAGAGAGAGAGAGAGAGAGAGAGAGAGAGAGAGAGAGAGAGAGAGAGAGAGAGAGAGGAGAGAGAGAGAGAGAGAGTCTTTATCCCCAAGGGTTACAGATAAGCTAAATATTGACATAGCCTACCTCTTCCTCTTCTTCTTCTGTGAGAGAGTCTCAGTTTAAAAAAAACAACAACAACACACACACACACAACCAATGATTAAATCGTCAACCTATATCTAGCAGCAAACAAACAAACAAAAAATCAAGCCAATAAGGAAACTTGCACATCAACAAGAACAATCTACGTTGAAAAGAATAAGATGCAAAACATAAGATTTTTTTCCTTCTCGGCTAGAGCTCCAATGTGAGATTTTGCGTATGTGACCATTTTGCCCGCCATGTTGTTGTGCCTTCCCCAGCTTAACACTCTTAACAGCAGCCATACTCTGACTTCAGAGGATGCCCACATGAAGGTAGCTGCATTCCGACCAAGCGCCCTACCCATGACAACAATAGCTTAGTTGTTGAGCCATGCTGAATGATACACCCACCTGGAGTGGCAACCACCACAATGTCCATCTACCCACCTTCTTCCAAAAATGTTCAATCCCCATGGCTTTGGCGTCAACTCACACAGGATCCTCTGAAGTCTGAGTATGGCTGCCTATATGGCGAGGTACTTGAAAATAGTCATACAGGCAAACTTCTCATTCAGTGTGCAATTTCAATCTCACAGGGATTCCCAGGTGGGATGAGTGAGTCAGAGGGTACATTCTGGGTGACCCCTTAAGTGTTAAGCTGGGGAACAACAACAACAACAACAACAACAACAACAACTCACACAGACATGAAACGTAGGGAAAACCAAAATTGAGATCAACATCTCGAGGCCAAAGCAACAGAGGCCACTGAATCAGAAACTTTTGTTTTTTAACTGCATGAAGTCTGCTGTCATGAGGACTGTGTGGTGATGATGCTATGAAACTGCACCAGCTTTGAGACTATTTTGACAGACCTGTAAAAGGTAAACGGTATAGGTGTCCCTTAACCTTAACTTCTCTAAGTGGGGGGCGGATAGCCTAGTGGTCAGAACATTGCGCTTGCAATTTGAAGACCCGGGTTCGAGTCCGGTCGAGGAAATTTTCTTCCTGGAGTTAACATCAGTGCTGACTCCACTCTCCCCAAAAAGTCCTTCGGATGAGACTTTAAACCGAGGCCCCGTGTGCGAACGCACGCAGAACATCTTGCGCACACATTAAATCCTGTTCCGCTTTTCGTAAGAGTAGGCCATCGTGTGCCGGTGGGAACAGATGACAATATTTACAAAACTGCATACACACGGGGACCGGATGAAAAAAAGCACATGATTGCTTATTCTGTTATCCTCGATATAAAAGAATAAATAAATAAATAAAAATAAATAAGAGCCAGCATATTGAGGGCAGCACCCATCTTCTCTCCCTTGCTGCTTTACCTCCCCTGAACCTATTTATTTCTATTTATTTCGAGGATTTTTTAATTTTAATTTTATTTTATTTTATTCTTTTATATCGAGGATAATGGAATAAGCACATGTGCTTTTTTTACATCCAGTCCCCGCGTGTATGCAGTTTTGTAAATTTTGTCATCTGCTTCCACCGGCACTCAGTGGCCTATCCCTTCGAAAAACGGAACAGGATTTAACGTGTGCGCAAGATGTTCTGCATGCTTTCGCACACGGGGCCTCATCCTAAGGGCTGTTAGGGAGAGTGGAGTCTGCACTGATTTCAATTCCAGGGGAAAATATACCCTTGAACGATAGAGGGCAGGTAGGCTACCCATTTACAGCTGGATGGACTGGGGGGGGGGGGGGGGGGTACTGAAGCCAAGGCATGCAAACGGTCACCCATCTGATGGGTAATCACGCTCGATGCTGCTTAACCTTAGCTTGGGGAAAGGGAGTGTTAAGACTACTGAGCTATCCCGTCCATATACTATACACTATATTTTCTATCATGATATATCTTAGTATCAACTAGGCTTGAGAGATCACAACCTCCCGTAAGTTGGTCGAGGAATTTGACTGCATATTTTGGATTTTCTGCATGCGTAGAACCTATATCCAAACGGAATTAAGGTACTGGCAGGTCTGCACTTATAGTTGACCTAGGAAAAAATATTGACCTGGGAGATCGTAAAAAATCTCCTTTATTTACCAGACGCCGCTGAGATTCGAATCCACAACTTCGTGGACTCAAGGGATTGAAGTCGAACGGTCTTCCACTCGACCATGGGCCTAACGTCCATCTTCCTTTTCTTTATGAAAAATATCTTCTGTTCTTCATTAAGAACTAAGTCAGTTTGCTAGTGAGATTTTTGCGTGTGCCTAAAGGTTATTGTTTCCTACATTAGGCCTAGGCCTAAGGCCACAAGTCTACTTTCTGTCCAGCTTCATATGAGGGATGACTAGGCCTCTGTATGTATGTTTGTCCGTTGTGTTCGATGATGACCTCCAAAACAACAGAGGAGGCAGCTGCCTGTTTTGGAAATGGGGCAGAAATTTGATTATAGTGGAAGTGCCTTGCCCGCAGCCCCCCCCCCCCCCCCCCCCCCCCCCCCCCCCCCCGACTATGTCGTATGATGATGTCTAAATGGCATAGGCTAAACTTGTGTGCATGAGTATTTTCTGTCCAGTTCTACCCAATCATCTCCATTTTTCTTTGTTTCCCAGCAGTAACTTCAAGATTAGGATTGGTGACATGTCTGGCATAAATCATACCAAAACATGACAACAGAAGTGTGCTTTTTATTGTTGTCTGTCAGTTATCGATTTCTGCTGGCACGATTGCTAGGGACTACTGCAGAAGATTTCAAAAAGACTGACTGGGATTTTACACATGTGTAAGATTTTCAACCCACGCGTGTAGATCGCATGGAACTAGGCTAGCCTAGGGCCAAGCTAAGCTAACTGTTGGGTAGCACGGTCACTCAGTCAACGATGAAGCCACCGACTGCCATAACTTTAACAGGAGGTTAAACTGCCAAGTGTGGATTGGTATTGTTAGTAGCAGTTACACCTCCATATCACTCATATGATTTCATGGATTTACATGAAAACAACTTCATCTGAATGGAGTCAGCACCGATGTTCCCCTGGAGTTAACGTCAGTGCTGACTCCACCCTCCCCAAAAGTCTTTCGGATGATACTGTAAACCGAGGCTCTCTGCGCGAACGCACGCCGAACATCTTGCACACACGTTAAATCCTGTTCCGCTTTTCGTAAGAGTAGGCCATTGTGTGCCGGTGGGAACAGATGACAATATTTACAAAATCTGCATACACACGGGGACTGATGAAAAAAAGTACATGCGTGTTTATTCCACTATCCTCGATATAAAAGAATAATAAATAAAATCTTACAAACTGTGGGTCTATCAGTATAATTGCCTGGTTGGTGTGTTCATTCTCGAGAAACTGACCCCTACTTTTGTAGAATGTGTCATTTGTAGGCTAGCTTAAGATCCATTGAAATTTGGAAACAGGTAATATTTTGGGATATTTTGTGCCATCACTGTAAGATGAACGAGATTTATTTAAAGCGTTGTGCAATGTGACAGATTCGATTTAATGTCACAGTTATTTCTGACATATGTGACAAACGAAGGATACGACACGGCTGTATTGGCAGAACACGGCACATACAATAAGAGGCCACACCCAGAGCCATGTGTATGTCGATGCCCAGTGCCGCATGTCAATGTTATTTTTATACTCCGTCACATAAATCTGTGCCTGAAGACTTCTGAATTATATGGATTTTATCATTATTTGATTCAGAAAATGCTATTTTATTTCATTTTAAAATACTTATTACGATGTTTTTCAGAGAGAGAGAGAGAGAGGTGGTGGGTGAGGGGTGGGGGTGGACAGGACAACAGAGACACGTTTGCCACGTGATCGCTAACGGTACGTTCGCGAGAATAAAAATATGGCAGCTCACATACTGGACAGACTGGGCGATTTCAATTGAAGATCAAATTTACGTGGAAACAATTTTCATCTTTTAAAGCTTCTAATCAACATTTTTCAGCAGGTTTGTTTTGTTGTGCGTCCTATTTATGTGAATTTTGGAGAATTTGTACCAAACAGTAGATCATGTAGCCCGAATACGGTTGGGCTTAGAAGATTGTTTACATCGGTAGCTACACAGTACATGTCACGTAAACATGATTATGATGATCTTTTGCCTTTCTTATTTTGATAGACTTGTCTTTTGATTTAGAAATAAATTCTGGTGATAGTTACAGTGGAAATAGTTCACGGGCAGTTATGATTTCTGTTAAGGCTTTTTCGCTCGAAAACACACGAAACGCAAATAAAGGACAACCGTTTGACAACGTGACAAGTGACTACACAGACTAGTGTCAGGGCATGGTTTGGTCGCCACAGTGAATTCAGCACTGACCTGCTGAGCTATTACAGTGTGTACTCATGAAATGATTGATACTTTTGATGGGGACACTAGCAGAAAAAAATCTGTGAACAATTTTAAGGAATTCTAAATGTCCTTCTTTTTGAAATTGGTTTAACTCCATTCACTACAAGGTGATTCAGACAAAGGTACATTGACATTCACATTAAGAATGTACTGGAAAAGGGGATGAAGGGAAGGTGAAAGGATGAAGAATGTAATGGATGATGATAAGTTTATAAAATTTCATTTACAGTAACTGTCCCATGGTGACTGGCAAATACTTTCTGCAACTGATTACAGGACATGCAACTCTGAATCATTCACTATACAGAACCAGGGTTACCGCTAGGATTTTTTAAAACGGTATGCGAGTTACCATTTCAGAGATATCTTGACAACTCCCCAAAAATCGGTCCCGAAAATAAAATCCGGTACATATTGTGAACAAAACGAAACTATTCAGTGAGGCGGTGGGGAGGGGGGGGGGAGTTGTACCGGCAAGCAAAACCAAAATTCTAAATTCAACGCAAATTCTCAGAGATGACTACCCGTGTGTGCCACTCACATTCTTGGGCATCAAAACCACGCAGGAAATATGATTTTTTTTCTATCGGTAGCCACATAGTCATGTCACGTAACATGGTCATGATTGATTTTGCCTTTCTTATTTCGTGTGACTTAGGCCTTATATTCTTTTTCTTGTTTCTATGCTTAGCGTCATCTAGATCTTCGTTCAATTTGATTTTGTTTGACTCTTCTCTCTCAAAGCAACGGGCAAAGTATAGTCATTAGACCTCCACTTTTGCTTTTCGTTAGAGTAGGCCATCGTGTGTGGTGGGAACAGATGACATTTACAAAACTGCATACACACGGGACTGGATGTAAAAAGCACAGGAGTTGCTTATTCATTATTCTCGATATGAAGATTAAAGAATAAGAATAAATCAATCTAGGCCCCATTTACTCATGTGAATGGAAGTCACTGTCATGCGAGAAGAGCGCGAAGCTCTATTCTTTCACAGTAAAGCTTGCTGTTCTGCGGTAGGCTAATAATGAGCTGGCGCCAAAGATGTTCGTCGGAAAGGGGTTGAAAAGGGTAGGTGCGTAAGCAAAGTACAGGCGCATGACAGACTGTCAAAATGTCACTTCAGACTTTTTTTTGGAGACGGAAATCTAATCGGTCACAGGCAAACAGAATCGGTACGCGTACGGCTGCTTCGAAAATTTTCGGTATTCCCTGTTTACAATCGTAAATACCGGCAATTACCGGTTATCGCGAACCTGAGAACACTTTGGATATTTCCATATTTTTTTTCTTAGGTCTATCCCTTTGCTTTTATACAAGGCAATGAGCACAGGGCAATCAAACAATATGTGGTGGACTGATATAATAGCAGAACAAATGCAAAGAACATTTTTTGAATATTTAGTTTTCCAAGCATTTAGACGTAGTTTATGTATTATAATTTCTATATTTTGTGGGCAACACAAACGTTTTAAGTGAAATCTAAAAATCTTTGAATGCATAAAGTTTGCAAGGATTGAAATAATTTCGAATGAAGATAAACGTAGACCTATAGTATTAATCATTAGGTCACTTGTACATTCTGAAGCACCGCGTTTTGCCATAGAATTGCCAAATCGTTCCAGTAAAGACCGCAATGTGATGGCACCCAGCAGAAATTTGTCCCAATACCTTTAGAAATAAGAGAATTCACAAGAAACTTGATTTAAAAAATAAGATCATTTCTCATTTTAGAGTCCCAGTGTTTCAGAGCAGGTAAGACTAATTTTGAATCAACGCCAAAAACGACATTGTAAATCACAAGAGAAATATTTGAAAAATAATTTAGTGCCATAAAAATTGCGAACAATTCAGATGTGAATATTGTAAAACTTTTTCCAGTACAAAAAGATCTTTTTACTTTTAAGTCGGGTATAACGAATGCAGCCCTGCACTTTCCCGATTCTAAGACAGACCCGTCTGTGTATACTTTCAAGTGGTTTAAATACTTGCAGTTTATATGATTTTGAACCTCAGTTGTGAGTAGGTTTTGATTAGTGTCTGCTAGTTAACATAAAAATTTGCATATTTATGTTCCAATGGTGGAATTTGGGGAACTACTGGTAAAACTGGGACGTTTGATATATATATTTTCCTTCATAAGGTCTTCGGTATATAATTTCTTATGGGCTGCAAAAAAGAGATATCCCTCACCCTTTTTGGAATATTCCTTTTGATTAAAAAAAAATATATATCGCGAACAGAATTTGAAACAGCAAGACTTCGAATGACATATTTAGAGGCAGATAACAAGAGAGTTGTCCCTGGCAAAATTCTGTAGAAAAAGCCACTCTGATAGAGAAACAAAAACAGTTGCAGATAGGAAAAGAAAAAAAAAAAGGTGGCGCTGCTCTTGTGGCAATGGGCTCCTCTTGGGGAGAGCAGCCTGTACTTCATGCAGAGAAATCTGTCATGACTTAAAGTGGTGTAAAATGTAAATTGTAAAAAAAATATACAAATACACATGTGACACATATATATACAATTACATACATGATACAGTGATTAACAGCACACACACACACACACACACACACACACACACACACACACACACACACACACACACACACACACACACAAACACACACACACAGAGGCAAACTAGATACATCCTTAGTATTATTTCCTGGATTTTTACCCTGGTTCAGGTAATCTAACGATAGTGCCAGCCAGTATTTTCACGCGTTCATTTTTCTGTGTTGATTGGCAGAGCACAAGATGATCATTACAGTGGTGGAAAATGTGCGGGGCTACTTTGGGTCTCGGCCTCCGCTGGTGGTGTTCATGATTTTCTTGGGATCCATGGCGTGGGTCTGGTCACCTTCGCTTACTTTGTCAGCGACATGCCCAAAGCTGCTGTTGACCAGGTGAGCTGTCAGTCATGGGAATGAATGAATGAATGGAGGGATGGATGATTTATAGAGTGCATACCAATGTGGATACCCATGGGTGTGATCATAAGAGTTTGGGGAGAAGGAAAATGCCCTGAGGTATAGGTCTAGAAAAATCGGGGCTTTGGGTAATTTTGTTAGTTATATTTGACAGCAAAGCAGGGAGTCTGGAGGTTTTTTTTAATTCTTTTTTTTACCACAGCAGATTTTTTGTTTTTGGTAGTCACAAGCCCAAAACAATTTGTGCACAACTGTCATTGTATCAATATCTTCTTTAAAAAAAAATATCTAGTAACAAAATGGAGAGCTTTGATTTGAATCTGTTCAGTCACAGCATATGAAATAAACAAACATAAATTACCAATCATTGGTCAGAATCTCTTTACAGTGAGCACTGCGGGTACAGGTAGCAAGTATCATAATGCTTGCTAGTTGCAGATAATAAAGTTCTAGACAAACAATGCTTACATGAAATAAAAGGAAACAAACACACACAAACAACCTCCACCAACATTTGCACAAGGACAAGAGGATAGTTTCTCTGTTAGTTACCTGACTGGTAGGCCTACTGTGCTGAGAAAGAAATTGTGGATAAATTAGCTGCTTGACTTAAAAAAAATGATTGAGTTGTGGTTTTATTTTTCTTTCACTGCAGTTGCTGACCTGTTCTAATTGTGTCAGTGGCTGTAGAGTTGTGGCTTCTGTGTGAGATTAATGTTGATATCAGTGTCTGTGTATGCATGGAATCTTTGAACATGCTAGCAAGATTGTTATGAACCTGGTTAAATAAAAAAGAAGGAAATTAAAGAGGCATACTTCTGTTAAGTACCATACCTTATGGTGCGCATCCAGGGTTTGAAATTTTTTTTTTTTTTTATTGTATGTCTTTTGTAAATTACTGGAAACATTGGCAATGTCCTGATGTTCTTGAATGAATGAATAAATAGACATAGATTTATAGAGTCAGAGTGCATAAAAATCTCAGTGCCAATAGATTTATAGAGTGCATAAAAATCTCAGTGCCAATTGGCATGCTGGTAAGATATGAAAATTGGGGGTGGGGGGTGGGGTGGAATAAGAAGGGTGTAAAATATGAGCTGCAGAGTTTACAAGCAGAAACGCAAACTTTATACACCACCCTCGTACGTAGGCAAACGCGCTCCTGTGCACGGAAGCACAGATGCACACACACACACACACACACACAACACACACACAAAACACACACACACACACACACACACACACACACACACACACACACAACATGCACACACACACACACACACACACACACACACACACACACACACACACACTACACACACACACACAAAACACACACACACACACACACACACACACAACACACACAACACACACACACACACACACACACACACACACACACAACACACACAACACACACAACCACAGAGATGACCCACACAAAGAGACCACCTCCGCTTGCTCCCTACCGGTGCTGAAGTGTCTGGTGGCTCTTGTGGTCAGGATTTCAAGACCTTCATGGATCGCCTGTCAGTGCTGAGCTTCTGCCTGGGGGAGGAGCGTGGGGGGACGGCCCCCGCCAATGCCTCCCAGTCGGCCCTGATGGGGATGCAGGGAAAGATGAGCTTTGTGGAGCGCATGAAGCGCTCTGACGCCCCCATGGTGAGGGATCCGAGCGAAGAACAGGCGTCCCCCCTCACCACCATCCCTCCTTCGCCTGCTGCCGCTATCGGCAGTTTTGTTGTGTGAGTGTCACCACCTCTGTGGATTGTCCTCTACCATGTCAGGGATATTATATATATACAAGTCTTTGTTTGGTTAGAAGTGAAAGACTGAAATACTTGTTGGATTTTTTTTCTTTTTTTCTGAAGACCCGCTGTACAGGTCTTGTTAAAGGTTTTCTTTTTTCTTTATGTGTGTTGTTGACGAGGATATTAGCAACTTGACTGTTGTTAGTTTTTCCTCTACTTTAGTGTGAAGTATGGGACAGGATAGCTCAGTGGTCAGAGCGCTCGCTTTCCCCCAGCCAAGTTAAGCAGTGTCGAGCAAGGTTACCAAGTGGATGGGTGACTGTTTGCGTGCATTGGCTTCAGTACAGTTCCCCAGTTCCCCCAGCTGTAAATGGGTACCTGCCCTCTTTAGGGTCAGGGAAGGTAAAGCAGTGAGGGAGAGGAGATGGGCGCTGCCCTCAACATGCTGGCCCCTAGAGAAGCTGAGGTCTCTGATGCCTCGCTCCCCTACGACCACACAGGTTATGGGACACCTTTACCTTTTACGGAAGTAATGATGATGCTGAAATATTTGTAAGTGCTTGCTTATTTCCACACTCATCTGTGAACATTTAGGCGTATACACATGTCTGTACTGTACTGACCATATCTTTCTTATGCAATACCTGATCACGCTTGGGGGAAGGGGGGAGGGGCACTGTGAGTCATTCTTGCATAAGTCAGAGATGTTAAGTATGCCTGGCTAAATTTGGAGTTCAAAGAAATATCCTCCTTTCAGTGTTTTGGCCTCACCATACAGTGCATACTTAGCCTATCTGACTTCTGAAAAACCGGCTTTGTATTTTAGTAGGCATGACATCTCGGAGGAACTGTATGTCCCTGAATAGTGTCATTTTTCATCAAGTGTCTTTGGACTCTGACTTTTTGATACATGTCCCGGAAAGTTGAACCCTGGTATCGAATTTCAGTTCGAGCTGAATTGTAGTAAGAGCTTTGTCTCCAAGGTCTGTATGCATGCACAACAGCAAAAGGAAATGAATGAAGCTCTCTAATTTTGGGGTTGTATTGTAGGGCTAATGTGCATGTGCATCAGAGTGTGTTTACATGATCTGAATACATCGTATTGAAGAGGAAAACCTGTGATGATGCGAGTTGTTTCCCTAAAAAAGTGTTTTTTAGTGGGTGTCCTTGAAAATTGGTTGATGTCCCTGCTTTGTGTGGGTGTCCTTGAAAATTGGTTGATGTCCCTGCTTTGTGTGGATGTCCTTGAAAATTGGTCAATGTCCCTGATTTGTGTGGGTGCTCTTGAAAATTGGTCAATGTCCCTGCTTTTCAGTAGCTGTGTCCCTGGCAACTTGAGAGCACCATAGACCTGGGTGTATTTTTGTTTGACAGGAATGTGACGATGACGATGGACGTGGAGATAACCCCCCCACTGGGCAGCACGCCTTTCCACAACCACAGCGTCATCTCCGCCACCGTGTGGGCCAGTCAGCTGCGACGCCTGGGTCAGTGCTGTGCCGGTTTCTTTTCCCTCCCACAGTTGCTGATGCTCTTAACCCTTACACCACTGAATATCTGCTAACAATCATTTCCCTATCCGGAATTTCTGCCCCCCCCCGCGCTCTCCCCTTCAGTCTGGTCAGCCGATTTCTCAGCGATAAGGGTACCAGAGGAGGGTTTGTTTATAATGATCTGTCATGCGGCTAACTGGCATCCACGGACTCTGGAAAGTAGTTTTGAAACGGCAAACACTGCTTCTCCTTTTCCACGAGAATGTTTATAAGAGTGTGTGTGTGTGTGTGTGTAAAATTTACCTAGGCACCCATTTTGCACTGTTCTGCACCTTAGAAACCCAGGAATTGAAGGAAAATTCGATTGCGCCAGTTTTTGTCCTTACAGGACCAAAGGGTAGCAGAAAGCTGAGCCGGAAAACAGGCTTGCTGTATTGAAAAATCTGCCGCTGTAGTCTAGTGGTTAGGGCGTTGGACCCGTAATCTAAAAAGTTGCGGGTTCGATCCCAGCTTTCGGCTATGGTGTTGTGCCCTTGGAAAAGGCACTTTACGGCTATTTTCTCACCCCACCCAGGTGTAAAAGGGGTACCAACCTTGTGTTGGGGGTTAACCCTGTGATAGACTGGCATCCTATCCAGGAGGGAGTCTATGACTCAGTCACTTAACACCACAGAAACCGGGATAAGCACCGGCCTGATGAGCCTTAAGGCTCGGGACAGACTTTAACTTTAACTGTATTGAAAAGGTTAATTCTTCTTGTGGGGGCGGTGGTTACTGGCAAAGCTTGTTCAGTCCAGGCCAGAAACGTCTGTCAGTTATCCATGTAGGATAAGTGCCAAGACCTAGGTATAAATGTTTTTTTTTTATGTTGTGATATCTTCAGCCATGACAGGCTCTTAGCAGAACAACTTTCACCGTCCTGTATGAGAGAAGAAAAAAAAAATCCTTTGAAGTCAGAGTATGGCTGCTTATATAGTTATTGAAAACTGCTGTACATGCTAACTTCTCATCCAGTGTGTTCGTACGGTCTCGCAGCGATTCTGAGATGTGACAAGCTCCCCACCACTTTTTTTCTTCACACCCTGTCAGGTGGTGAATTGTGTATATATAATATGTGTGTGTGTGTGTGTGTGTGTGTGTGTGTGTGTGTCTGTGTGTGTGTCTGTGTGTGTGTGTGTGTGTGTGTGTGTGTGTGTCTGTGTGTGTGTCGTGTGTGTGTGTTGTGGTGTGGTGTGGTGTGTTGTGGTGTGGTGTGTGGGGTGTGATGGGTGTGTGTGTGGGTGTGGTGTGGTGTGTTGTGATGGGTGTGGTGTGGTGTGTTGTGATGTGGTGTGATGGTGTGTTGTGGTGTGTTGTGGTGTGGTGGTGTGTGTGTGTGTGTGTGTGTGTGTGTGTGTGTGTGTGTGTGTGTGTGTGTGTGTGTGTTTGTGTGTGTTTGCATATATGTGTGTTTGTGTTTGCAGGCATGCACACATGCACACGTGTGTGTGAGTGTACACAGTACAAGCACATAATCATGGAAAGGGTAGGAGGGAAGGAGGGAGAAAACTTATTAGTTTGGTTCGGTTGATCCCATCACATTTGGCTTTGTGGTGTGTGGCAGGCCTTTTTTTATTTTTTCAAAATTAAAAAAAAAATTTTTTTTTTTGTGTGTGTGTGGCAGGTGAAGGTCAGCAGGACGTGGAGGCCAATGTCACCGTGGTGCTGTACCCCTTCGGGTATCGTGCCCACCCCTGCCAAAATGGCCGTCCAGGTCGCTGCTACACAGTCAGCGCCTGTGTCACCCTCACCGCTCCCCGCCACTTTTTCCCCCACACCTTGTCAGTGTTGGTGGATTGTGTGTGTGTGTGTGTGTGTGTGGGGAGGGTGGTGGGGTGGGTGTTTGTTGTGTGTTGGTGTGTGTGTGTGTGTGTGTGTTTTGTTGTGTGTTGTGTGTGTGTGTGTGGTGTTGGTTGTGTTGTTGTTGGTGTGGTGATGGTGTTTGATGGTGGGGGTGGTGTGTGGTGTTTGTGAGTGGGGGGTGGTTTGTTTGTGTGTGTGTTTTGGTTTTGCGTTGTGTGTGTGTTGTGTGTGTGTGTGTGTGGGTGTGTTGTGTGTGTGTGTGTGTGTGTGTGTGTGTGTGTGTGTGTGTGTGTGTGTGTGTGTGTGTGTGTGTGTATGGTGGAGTGTTGTGTGTGTGTGTGTGTGTGTGTGGTGTGTGTGTTGTGTGTGTGTGTGTGTGTGTGTGGTGTGTGTGTGTGTGTGTGTATGTGTGGTGTGGTGTGGTGTGTGTGTGTGTTGTGTGTGTGTGGTTGTGTGTTGTGTGTGTTGTTTGTTGTGTGTTGTGTGTGTGTTTGTTGTGGTTGTTGTGTGTGTGGTGTGTGTGTTGTGTGTGTTTGCCTGTAGGTACAGGTCTACATGGTGTCTTGATCCTAGGTCATGAGATCACAAGTGCAAGGTTCTAACCATCAGGCTACCCCGCCCCTAGAAATGATAATTAATTTGCCAGTACTTTTTTTTTTCTTCTCATGTTTTCAGGCCTTGGCATATTTCTGCCTATGTAGGTTTTTATTATTATTTTTTAAAAATTATTATTAATTTTGTTTTTACTTTGTGTATGTCTAAAAAGACTAATACTGCACCAGTAATTCTTAGTTTTGTTTTTTTGTTTCTAATACTGTCAGGTCTTTATTTGTTGTTGTTTTTTTCTGTTTTTTTTTTTTTTTTTAACTCTGATACCTTCATGGATTTTTTAATATATTTTTTTTATTATCATACCAGGCGACCTGACCTGGTGACGTACTGCCATGGGGAGGCAGGGGTGGAGGGAGAGAGCCACGCTCATGGGGAGGTGGTGATGGATCAGCAACGCTGCACCAACGCTTCCTTCCTTCATCTGCACCAACCCTACAGCGCCGACAGCCAGGGTGTCGTGGCCATGGTGTGTTGGGTTGTCTTGTGTTGTCTTGTGTTGTGTTGTGTTTTGTGGCGGGAGACTGACTGTTGGGAATGTTTGAAGGGTTCAGATTGTACAGATTTGTGCTCACACATATGCAGGCAGGGAGGATTGCATGGACACAGGCAGGCATATAGACATGTACACATGCACACATGCATGTACCCATGTGCATGCATGCACACATACACACAAACACATGCACGCAGAGTTAGTCTCTTCATGGCGAGTGAATTTTTGTGCAGTGCATTCTGGCACCAGCAGTTTTAAAGAAAAAGCAAGAAAAAATGTACTTGAGATACCTGTTACTTAATTTATTTCTCTCTAACCATCAGCAGGGCAATAGTTAAGTGTTAAGCATCCCACCCACTTGCTGAACTGTCTGCCTTATATGAGAGCAGTATGCTGATTTCTTCTTCTTCATCGAATGCTCAGCATCTATTGTTTGTCAAAAAGCGAAAATGCGTTGCCCTGCTGTTAAGCGCTTGATAAGTCAGGCCCAGCACATTGGACTTCGACATGGGAGAGAATTGTTACATCTTATGCCTCTCTGGAAAAAGAGTTAGGAGAATGGACAAAGTAGGTAGAAAATAGACAAGGTAGAGGTGACAGGAGGACAGGGAATGAGGCAGAAACAAAGAGGGATAGAAAAGAGGGAATTCCTAGCACAGAGTTAGCAGAAGGTGGGGATGTTATCTATACTGACAGGTCCCCGACATCCCCACCAGGGTTAGGGGGTGGGGGATGTAAGCTTATGAATAATGGGTTCTGATTTGGTTGCATGTATACATGACAACATCGGTGGTCAGTGGCTTCTTGCAATAAGTGTGGTGGTGTCAGGAGTGAAAGAATTATTTCAGATCTGGTCTCCCCTTTTGTTTCTTTGTCGTTGTTTTTCTTGGCCTGAGGTATTTGTGTGTGTGTGTGTGTGTGCGTCGTGTGTGTGTGTGTGTGGTGTGTGTGTATGTGTGATGTGTGATGTGTGCGTGTGCGTGCGTGCATGCGTGCTTGCGTGCACCTGTGTTCATGCATGTGTGTATGTAGCGATTTATGTTTGCACTCTGACTTGCATGGATTGTTCATTTGCACTGGATGTTGCAGGATCGCTCGGCCATGAACCTTCACCTCATGCACTCAAGCTACTTCCTGTTTGTGATGGTGATCACCCTTTTCTGCTACGCCATCATCAAAGGACGACCAGCCAAGGTCAAGATCATCCACACTCAGAGCTCCTCAGACAAGGTGAGTAAGGGAGGGAAGGAGGGAGGGAGGGGGGGGGGGGGAAGACAGAGAGAGAGAGAGAGAGAGAGAGAGAGAGAGAGAGAGAGAGAGAGATTTGAATTCATTGATTTACTTATCAGTAAAATGATCAGGGTTTTTTTGTTGTTGTTCCTTGACTAGAGCTCCAAGGCTCACCAGTGTCTTGGTAGCATCTGGTTAATCCAGGGTGGGGATTTTTATGATCTGCCAGGTCAGCTTCAAGTGCAAATCTGCCAGTTTGTTAATTTCCTTCATCAGGGTTCACACAAGTCCCTAAAAAGCCCTAAAAAGCCCTAATTTTGGGAAAGCCAAAATAGGGCCCCTAAAAAGCCCTAAAAATGAGACATATTGCCCTGGAGGCCCTAAAAAGCCCTAAAAATGGAAGTCATGTGTGAGATTTTATTTTAAAAATTAAAAAATATATATTCAAAATAAAACTTTGGAGAAATAAATCCGAGAAGCGTGTCCGAAGATCGTATTATCGCCGATAGAATGCTTGTCGTCTGCTACTCGCGTCGGGCCGCCTATTTCGTAAAGGGAGGTAATAGTAATTGCCTCCCTTGGAAATGTGATCGCTTTGCTTCGCAAAAAGTGGTGTGCAACCTTGTGCAGACCTGTGCACCTTCCGTATTTGTTCCGGAAAAAGTTGTAAAATAAGAAAATACAGTTTAATTAATAAAAATCCAATTTTTGTCTTTAAAAAAATCCGAAAATCAAAAATATAGTCTTCTATCGTTAAGCGATGAGATGCATTATGTCGTCTGCTAGATCCTATCGTTCAGTTGTCTCCCCTTATAGCGCATGCACACAGCATCTCTTTCAAAACAAAATGGCGGAAAGTAGTGTAGACTTTCGTGGAAAAACAGATCGAACTGACACACTTACAAGCAAAGAAAGACGCGGAATAAACACAAATTGACGCTAACAGTCCATGATGGGGCTAGAAGAGGTACAGTTGCCGATATAGATGCACAAACAGAAAAATTAGTTCGTTTTGCCGAGCAATGTTTAAAACTTGCGCTATGTCTCTTGATAGTGAAAGTTGAGCTTTTGTTAGCAAATGGTGTCGGAAATTGGAACACGGTCGGAAAATAACAAACCACGGCACTTTAGTTATAGAAGCACTAATTTCTTGGCAAATCATGGAACAGTAACCCTTTCGCATCATTGGGAAATCAGTTGATCGTTAAAACGGCAGAGTGACTGTTCTAAAGTTACATCGTGTGGAACACAGCCTCCGCTGTACCGGACAGCCGGAAAGTACACACATACACAGAACTTGTTTTTTGGCCATGCAAACTGTCATGGTGAGTTCACTCTGAAATCAGATGAATTTTTAATCTGCTTTTGTACGGGGGCTTCAACTTGATTTTAAAATGAGAAAGACATAGGATCTTCTTCAGTCTTCATAAGAGTGTATCGCTCTCGCTCTCTCTCCCTCTCCCTCTCCCTCACACACACACACACACACACACACACACACACACACACACACACACACACACACACACACACACACACACACACACACACACACATTCTCTCTCTGTCTCTGTCTCATTTTCTCCACCTCTCCCTGTTTCTTACACACACAGACACAGACACAGACACACACACACACACACACACACACACACACACACACACACACACACACACACACACACACACTCACACACACACCTCTCTCCCCCCCCCCCTTTCTTTCTCTCTGTTTTTTTCTCTCTGTTTCTCTATGTGTCAGTACTTACTTTCTCTTTCTTCCTGTATCTGCATTAGTGCACATTTGTCTAGAAATATACTAATTTTGCTATGTGATTACTTGGGTATAGAACCTCCTTTAGATTGAAGAAATGACAGAAAGTCATTCTTTTAAAGCTTATTTTAGGGCAGAAATTGCTTAGTATCAAAAACTGAAATTAGCTCAAGGAGAGGTTGTTAAACAGGCTAGAATTGTTGAAAAACCTTCAGCTTCAGGGGGCGTTGCCCCCTGACCCCCACAAGGGGCTCTGCCCCTTGACCCCACCAGGGGCAAAGCCCCCTGGACCCCCCCACTTTTCAGAGTTTTTTGACTCTGTCAATTCCCACCCCTCACACACACACACACACACACACACACACACTCACTCACTCTCACTCACTCACTCACAGTCACAGCTTATTCCATTATCCTCGATATAAAAGAATCAATCAAATAAATCAAAACAGTCACACACATACACACGCACTCACACACACACACACACACACACACACACACACACACACACACACACACACACACACACACACACACACACACACACACACACACATTGTTATCCCCCCCCTTCCCTCTTTAGGACTCTGCTGCCTCTCACCTCCTTGTCTCTTCTTGTATCCATGATTGGAAGACATTCTACTCTAGAATAACATGAAGTAGTGTCAGTATCCACCATACAGTTTCACATAAGGTGACTTTGCTCACTTGACTCTGTTTGAGGTTGATATATCAGGGTTCGCGCTAGGATTTTTAAAAACCGGTACTGCGAGTTGCCGTTTCAGAGATATCTTGACGAACTCCCCCAAAATCGGTCCCCAGAAAATAAAATCCGGTACACGGTACTGTACAAACGAAACTATTCAGTGAGGGGGGGGGGGGGGGGGGGGGGGTCGGCAGCAAAACTAAATCTAAATTGAACAAAGACCTAGATGAGCGCTAAGCATAGAAACAAGAAAGAAGAATAGGCCTACGCTTAGCACGAGTGAAGTCACACAATGACGTCATGCAACACACGGACACAGACAGTGACACAGGCGCTAGAAAAAAAATTCCTACCTATTTCCTGCGTGGCTTCATGCCCAAGAAGCGAGTGGCAGCAGCTCGGCAGTCAAAGTCTCTGAGAGATTTGCCATGGATGTTGAGTCTCATCAGTCTTGTGACTCGTTCCTCATTCAGTCGGCTCCTGCCCTCTGTCTTCACCATGTTCTGTACACTGAATCCTCTCTCAGCTGTCACACTAGACACAGGCACAGCTAGGGCAATTTTTGCCAGCATGGCAAAGTCTGGATACTGTAGAGCCAGGTTTCGGATGGCTATTCTACACGACATGGAGAAGCTGTCATCACCACCGTAACCACCGAGGGCCCGCTTGAATTGGTTGAATCCAGCCTGTGCACGAGGGCCATTGATAACAGCAGCAAAGTGGCGTGTCAGCACTCTCATATCATCAGCTGCATAAACATCCAGGGGGCCGGGGTTTGGAGTGGAGGGAGGGTAGCGCTGTCGGTCAAAAACATTGGCCAGGGCTGAAACAGTGCTCAGTTGGTCGTCAGGGAAACGGTCAGTGATGGACTGGATCAGCTGCTCCAGAAAATCAGCCCGTGCCTGCCGAAAAGCAGCAGCCCTGTCACAATGTGTCAGCTTGATGGTCTGAAATACGCCCTCATTCTGGTCTACAGTCATGACAAACTCCTGTTCATTCTGGCCTGGAGCAGTCAACAATTGCTGCAAGCATGAGATGGTACTCTCTACAGCTGGCCTGATGTCAGACAGGTTTACACATTCTTTCTGAAAAGTCAGGTTCATCCTCTCCATGACAGGAATCACGTCAGACAGCATGTATGTCATTGCCACAAATGCATACATGTGGCACTTTTTGCTCAATCCTAGAGCTGCTGCGTTCTTTCGCTGGGCTTCTTCCTCAAGCTCTACACACAGGGCAGGGAAGATGTGTTTGACTGCATCAACAGCCTTGCCCAGGCTCAGCCAACGCACACTGATGGGGTGTTTCAAACACCTGTATTCAGTCGTCCCCAGTACATCACTCAGTTCTTTCAAGCGGTGTGTGCGGTCCCCTGATGCCTTGTAGAACTTGAAGAGCTGTTGCAGTGCCAGTCTGTAGTCAGCCACGGACTGAATTTTTTCTGTGGCGTCCTTGGTAGCCAGGGCAACACGGTGCGCTGCGCAGTGGATGTGAATGAGGGCCGGTTGATGTGCCTGCTTCAGTCTAACACCCACACCTGTGTGTTTTCCCGTCATGACTGAAGCTCCATCTGACCCCAGACCTGCCAGCTGCCTGTCAGTAATCCCCCACTCCTCCAGCACCTCACACAGCTTCTCAAACACACACTCAGCTGTCCCGTTACTGATGGTGTAGTTCCCCAGAAACAAAGAGTCAACAATACCAGTTTCAGACACTGTTCGAGCATAAACAATTAATTTTTTGTCCAAAGTGCAGTTTAATGTTTCGTCAATGACGATGCCCACAAACTCACTGCCTTGAAGAGTTTCCTTCATTTCGTCTATTGTCACTTGCTCCAGACATTCTTCCATCTGTGCCACAGAACTGTGATGCGTATATGTAGGGGCGTTTTTCAAGGCAGGAACTCCATTGATTTCCTGGAGCTCTAGTAGCAGACCATAGGAGTTGGTAGAAATATGTCCCTTCGCCAATGCCAACACTGTTCTAAGCTGTACTTGTAAGCTGTCAATTTCTGAAGCACATGCTGCCTCAGAAAAAGGCAACACAGATGTCTGTTTTGATGTCGTAGCCACCGCAGCCTTGTGTGAAACAGACTTGGCATGTTCTGCCAAGGCAGAATACTGAAAGTTCCTTGATCCTCTTGTAAATCCATTCTTTTGTTTGGTCTTGACGCAGTCTGAACAGAACATTGTCTCTTTTTCATCTGTTTGCAGCCATGCAAAGTCTTGCTTCCATGATTCACGAAAGCTGTCACGCCTCACACGTTTGCTGCTTGCTGTACTTTTTTCAGCCGTTGATGAAACACTGGGCCTACTATCCACTGTAGGGCTATCAGCAGCACTAGTACAAGGCTGAACCAGAGAAGCATCCAAACTGGCACTAGTGCTATAGCTTTCACTTGCATCTTCTCTGGATTGTTTCGGGGCTGAGGGTTTTTTAAAGAAAGAAAAAAGCGACCTCTGATTTTTTTCCGCCATTTCGACTCCTCTCTCAAATCAAAGCGTCTCTCCTCTCTCAAACAAAGCCTCTCTCAAAACGACGCGCGAATTAATAGTCATAGACCCTCTAGGCCCAATATACTTAGTGTGTAGCCACTGTCATGCCGAGAAGAGCGCGAAGCTCTATTCTTTCACAGTAAAGCTTGCTGTTCTGGGTGCTAATTAGGTTGGCACCAAAGATGCGGAGTTCGTGGGAAGGGGTGGGAAGGGGTGGGAAGAGGTGGGTGAGTAAGTTAACTGTAAGTACAGGCGCATGACAGATTGTCAGAAAATGTCATTTCAGACTTTTTTTTTAGACGGAAATCTAATCGGTCACAGGCAAACAGAATCGGTACGCGGTACCGGCTGCTCCGAAAATTTTCGGTATTCCGTGTTTACAATCGGTAAAATACCGGCAATTACCGGTTATCGCGAACCCTGTATATATCTATATATATATATATATGTATATGTATATATATGTGTGTGTAAGGAAAGGTGTATTTAGGTTGCTATCTATACATTTGTTACCCCGCGGCTAGGCCCTAAATTTGGATTAAAAGGCCCTAAAAAAAGGCCCTAAAAAGCCCTAAATTTTGCTCCACCAAGTCTGTATGAACCCTGTTCATGTATTAGGGACAGGATAGCTCAGTGGTCAGAGCACTTGCTTTCCCCCAGCCAAGTTAAGCAGCATCCAGCGTGGTTACCAATTGGATGGGTGACCGTTTGGAGCCTTGGCTACAGTACAGTACCCCCAGTTCACCAAGCTGTAAATGGGTAGCTGCCCTCTTTAGGGTCAGGGAAGGTAAAGCAGCGAGGGAGAGGAGAAGGGTGCCGCCTTCAATATGCTGGCCCCTAGAGAAGCTGAGGTATCTGACTCCTTGCTTCCCTACGACCACACAGGTTAGGGGACACCTTTACCTTTATGTACACAAGCAAAAGATCAATTATGCATATTACAGGTCCCTTAATTCATGTCAGCATCCAGTGGGTTACAGAAACACAAACATACCCAGCATGCAAGCTGTACAATGAAATGAGCTGCTCTCAGTTAGAACGTGTTGGCTGAGGCTAGCAGGCAGACAGACCTCCTGCAAAATGGCAAGCCCAGGAGAAGACCTGGCACTATGCATCCCTCCTGGAAAGGGAATGCAAAGAGAGAGAGAGAAAGAAAGAAACACCTCGCCATAGGTGACCACACTGGTCATACTTCACAGGTGATAATTACATTGATCAATGAGCATGAAACACATTTCACCCAAAACTGACTTTGTGTTGCAGCACGCCCTGATTCAAGCGTAAGACTAACAGGGGGGTACACCACCTGTCGACACAAGGACCATCACTCTTTGCTCAGTCAGTTCAGCGTTCTCTGTGGTGTGCATTTCATTGTTGGAGTCAGATATGTTGTTCGTCTTCGTCTTTTTCTTCTTCTTCTTCAGCACTAGCCTAGGACTTTGGGGCAGCAACTCACGCATCCACTTGGATTTTGGTCAGACTTTTCATTCTGATATATTCGCATACTTTGTTTTAGTGAACATTTTTTTTTCAGATATAAAAAAACAACAAAAAAACCCTTGTGATGTGCTGTTTTGCCTCAGGTTTTATTGTCGGTGTTTGTTGGATTGAAGCTTAAGAGGGACTTTAAGAGTGAATGATTGTGTTTGATTTGTTTGTATATTAGCCATTGAAATAAGGTGGAAAAGACATTAAGAAGAACAGTTATGTCCTAACCAAAGGTGAACATCATGAAGTCAGTGATGTTAGTAACACCCATTCATCAACCTTAGAGATAAATGAAAAGTAGTGCGTCAAGTGACCCATATTCTAACTAAATGATAAAGAAGAAAAGATGAGGGGAGCGAGTAGGAAAATTGTTACATATTTTGTATATATCCTCTTTTATCCCTTAACCTTTCTCGGAAGTCAGAACGTGGCTTCCTTAATTTTGGGCAAAAACAGTCGCATTTGCTAAATCTCACCATTGTTGAACCTGAAAGCCATAACCGGGAAACCCCAAAACCCCAAGCAAACAAACAAAAATCCCTTTGCCTGCTTGAGAATTTTCTCCTAACACATGATAATGTTAACAGTATTTTTTGTGTGGATAGCATTAATAGTAATAATGAAATGAATGTTTGAAAATCAGAGCACTTTGGACGATAGGTTGCTAAAAAAACCACAACTGTTGACAAAACACTATGTAGAGTGATAGCAGGGGAGGTGCATACTTTGTGGGCGTTGTTGTTATCACAAAAGAGTTTGGAGAGAAAGGTGAACACTGAGCCACAGAGGTGAAAGGTGGTTTGATGAAAAAAAAATATACATTTTGCTTCATAACTTGTGTGAAATCTGTTCTTTTTTTTTATGTATTGTTTGTCGTTGCAGTGGGTGTATAAATAGATTCACGAGGTGAACTGTTCTGGTTGCTTTTATGTATATGTGAACTGACTACACTGTGCTGTGATGCTGGCAAGAGGTGATTGGTTTTTATCCACTGGTTTTTGTATATTTGGTATGTTTTTATGTCTGAAAAATGTGTTTGTGTGTGTGTGTGTGTGTGTGTGTGTGTGTGTGTGTGTGTGTGTGTGTGTGTGTGTGTGTGTGTGTGTGTGTGTGTGGTTTTTGTTTGTAGTTGGTAATTTTTATTTTATTGCTTTATCTTAATTTTTTTTGGACTGCACCCTGTGGTTAAGATATGGCAGTTCTGAGCTTTGTTTTCAGTAGGAGAATGGTTGAAAGGCAAATTGTAGCTTCAGATGAGGAAGAGGAGGAGAAGGAAAGAGGTGGGGAAGGAAGAGAGAGAGAGAGAGAGAGAGAGAGAGAGAGAGAGAGAGAGAGAGAGAGAGAGAGATCTATATTTGGTATTTGATTAACCCCTTCAGTGCAGTGCCTAATTACACAGTGGAGGGTAATGGTTATAGGAAAATTCTAGCAGGAAAAATATAGCAGTAAAGTATACACACCCCATGTAATTATTTCTTTAAAAAGATAAATGAACACTCAGTTGATTTAAAGAGGTTTGGGATCTGTATCTAACGTTTCGATTTAGTATAATTTCCAAGCCAAAACTATGATAACTAAAGATTTTTCATACCCAAAATACCCCCAACATTAATCCAAAAGTAAAATTTCACCTGTATTTTCAATTTGCCTGAAGATGCCTACATGCACCCAGTCAAGAGAAACACTCCACACACGGTGAGGGAATGCCACCACATGATGTGATGACCTGTTCACAGTAGTCCAGTACAGTGTGTGGAGTGATGAGAATGGAGGGATAGGATATATATTCTTTCTATCACCACACCAGAAAATATCCACCCTTAAAAAACTTTGACCTATGCAACACACAAGCTCATACCTTGAACGTTTGCTATTGTGAAGACTGGGGCTACTTTGGATCACAAAAATCAACACAAAGAAAATTCTGAATATATTTGTGATAGCAGTTGTGGCCATGGGGCACTGAAGGGGGTGAATAAGTACACTCTTGTGGCGTAGGCATGATTCTTGTTGCATTGCATTGCAGTTCAGTGTGTGTGTGCCTGTGTGTGTGTGTGTGTGTGTGTGTGTGTGTGTGTGTGTGTGTGTGTGTGTGTGGTGTGTGTGATATTATCTAGACAAGAATACAGGATGATGAAGTGAAAGTGTAAGGTTTTTTTTTTTGGGGGGGGGGGGGGGGGGGATGGATGTCTTCAGTGATATGGTTTAATGTTGTATAGTTCTCTGTCCCCTTCAGCAATTTTTCACCTGCAGTTTGTCATGTAAAATTCCTTCTACTACAACTCTTCATGAGTTGGTGCTTGTATTTGTACATTTTTTGTGTATTTGTTTTTGTGCCTGTGATGTTTGAATGAATTTTCTTCAACTCTTGTTATTGTTGTTGTTCTTTTGTACTCTTTAGGCCTTTGTGTATAGAGAATATATGTATTATGTATGTATATTATATTTTGATGGTTACTTTTGTATAGATTTTTTAAAACTGCCAGTGCTTGGTTTTGTTGTTTGGGCCCTCGTGTGACAATGGGGGTGTAGGGAAGCTTATTGCTAAGTGAGTTCATTGGCGGAGTGTATCAGTAGGATACCCACTGTTTTCCCAACCTGGGTTTCCTGCACCTTTTCAGACTGGTGAATGGGATTGGTCTCTGGTTCAGATGGTCTGATGGCTTTTGTTAGGCACGTTCTTTGATTCTGGATTTGCCGTCAGCATTTCACTTTGATGTGGTGGCATCATGAACTTGAGCAGTATACAATGGCAGATGGACAACTCAGTGATAGCAAATAAACTACTATAACAGTTGTAGCAACAGGTCCCTTGGATGGATGGGACTACACTCTGAAATCCCATGAGTGCTGCACTGATGCAAATGTGTTAGGAGCACCAGCCTTGTTTGGTCAAAGAGAAGGCTGGAGAGGGCTAGTGGTGTGGGTGACATCACCATACTCACAGTGTTACTTACCACCTGGTGGAGGGATGAAATCACCCACTGGGCCCAGCGGGCTGAACCAGACTCACCGCCTGAACAGTGCAGTGCAGGACCCCTGTGACTCCTCAAGGAGTTAAGGGGGGAGAGAGAAGTCCAGTTTTCCCTGCGAGATGGGGAAAACTGGAGAGTGTTGGAGTTGAACATGATGGTGATGGTGTGATATTGGAGTGGTCCAACTGCCTGTGAGGGTGGGTCTTGCCTGTGTGAGGTATATCTCTCTCGTGGGTTTTGTACATAGCGGGAAGGAAGGCGACTGTGTTGGTTTGCAGAGCCCGGGGTTGTACAGTCGGTCAGGGGCTCTGTGATGAAGAATGAGGATGCTGGGCTTGTGAGAAAAAAGAAAAAGAGTGCGCTTTTGAATTCTGGTTTGTTGCGGAAACAGTTCACTTTGTAATGAGTATGATATTGTCAGTGTCATTTAAGACTCTTTGTGGGCTTTTGTTAATATATTATGATTGTTGTCAGTGTAATATTTGTGAAAGATGTACTCTTTTGTGTGTGTGTGTGTGTGTGTGGTGTGTGTGTGTGTGTGTGTGTGTGTGTGTGTTGTGTGTCACTGTGTGTGTGTTCACTGTGTGTGTGTGTGTGTGTGTGTGTGTGTGTGTGTGTGTGTGTTTGAAAGAGGGAGAATGAGAGAGTGTCTGTGGGTGAGAGTGTATGTGTTTTTTGCTACAGCTCAGTCTTTTGTGCTTGTATGTATGAGCACGTGTGAGTCTGTATGCACATGTGCGTGCATGCTTGTGTGCGCATTTGTGTTGCTTTTCATGCATTTGACAAAAGTGCCATGGAATATGCAGGTTTGTGCAATGCTCATTTCAGTGTTCAGGGTTATAGATCTATAGATATGTTGTGATGTCCCCCAGATCATTCTATTCATGTCTTGTCTGCCTCTCTACAGTATGAATACTGGGACGTCACATGAATGTGTGTGTGTGTGTGTGTGTGTGTGTGTGTGTGTGTGTGTGTGTGTGTGTGTGTGTGTGTGTGTGTTTGAGGAGAGAGAGAGAGAGAGAGAGAGAGAGAGAGAGAGAGAGGAGAGAGAGAGAGAGATGAGAGAGGAGAGAGAGAGAGAGAGAGGGGCTGGCTGTGCGTTTGTGTGTGAGAGAGAAAAGAAGAGGGGGGTGGGGGAGGAGATGGCTGAGAGTATGAATTTGTATAAGAGAGAGAGAGCTTTTGAGTGTGTGTGTGTGAGGGAGAGAGAGAGAGGGAGGGGTGCTGGAGTAAAAAAAAGAGAGCTGAGTATAGTATGAGAGAGAGGTTGGCTAAGAGAGAGAGAGGGGTACAGTAAGGGAAAGAGTACAGAACTAGAGAGATAGAGAGAGAGGGGTACAGTAAGGGAAAGAGATATAGAACTAGAGAGATAGAGGGGGTACAGTAAGGGAAAGAGATACAGAACTAGAGAGATAGAGAGAGAGGGGTACAGTAAGGGAAAGAGATACAGAACTAGAGAGATAGAGATAGAGGGGGTACAGTAAGGGAAAGAGATACAGAACTAGAGAGATAGAGAAGAGGGGTACAGTAAGGGAAAGAGGTTACAGAACTAGAGAGATAGAGATAGAGGGGGTACAGTAAGGGAAAGAGATACAGAACTAGAGAGATAGAGAGAGAGGGTACAGTAAGGGAAAGAGGTACAGAACTAGAGAGATAGAGATAGAGGGGGTACAGTAAGGGAAAGAGATATAGAACTAGAGAGATAGAGAGAGGGGGTACAGTAAGGGAAAGAGATACAGAACTAAGAGATAGAGAGAGGGCTACAGTAAGGGAAAGAGATACAGAATAGAGAGATAGAGATAGAGGGGTACAGTAGGGAAAGAGATACAGAACTAGAGAGATAGGATAGAGGGGTACAGTAAGGGAAAGAGATACAGAACTAGAGAGATAGAGATAGAGGGGGTACAGTAAGGGAAAGAGATACAGAACTAGAGAGATAGAGAGAGGGGCTACAGTAAGGGAAAGAGATACAGAACTAGAGAGATAGAGAGAGGGGGTACAGTAAAGGAAAGAGATATAGAGTGCATGACTCCCATTGTGCTTGGTAACCGTGATAAAGAACAATGGTGTTGCAATGTCAGTTACCTTTCCATGGGGACATGAATAATTTTACAGATTTTTTGGGGGGTAGGTGCATAGCTAGGGGATACTTGAATATAGATTCAACATTACCTTGATTCAGTCACCCATCTCTCCGCTTCCATCCAACTGCTTGTGGGCCCACAGAAAACCTTACATGGTAGCTTTCTTTAGAACTGCATCCTGTGCAGAAACCCAAAACGGTGAATCGATTCTGTGCAGAAACCAGAATGATTTGATTTTGTGCAGAAACCAAAACAATAATGGTTCTGTTCGGAAACCAGAATGATGATATGATTTTTATAATTTAATTTATGTTTTTAATTGAGAGGATTAGAAATACGACTTTTGTCTTTGAATATCTCTCTCTTATATATATCTGTACTACAGCAGCTGTGAAAAGAGAAATAACTTGTGTGTGGAAAATTCCCCTAGGGAATGTTTTAGAGGAGGGATAGTCCTTTTCACATTGATAAAGTTACTGTTCTTTTGTAATTGTTCTCTGTTTTTGTCTTCAAAGTTGCCGTCATGTCTTTGTCACAGTGATGAAGGAAGAAAGGGAAATCTTAGCTAGAGAAGAAGAAACTGGTGTATTGGTTGTACTGAATTCATCGTTGACACAATGAACACCAGCAATAAAACCTGAAAAAGAAGAAAAAAAACATATTTATAGCACTTCGGTTGTTTTGTTTACCTGTAAGATTGTTTATGACATATCTCTTTTTGTGTAGTGGATTTTTTACCTCTATTTTATATATTATCTGCATGTGTGTGTGCGTGTGTGTGTGTGTGTGTGTGTGTGTGTGTGTGTGTGTGTGTGTGTGTGTGTGTGTGTGTGTGTTGTGTGTGAATATTTCACCAAGTGTCCCATCTCTGTCACTTACTGCATTTGCTTAGTTTTTATGCTCTTTGTATATAAACTTTCATGTATTCTTCTCCTTAAACAAAATGAAAAAAAGAAACAAAAAGAAATTCACAATGGCTTAAAGAAGTGGACCAATTAAAAAGTAAAATTTTGTTTTTTATGTCCTGGATCTATTTTTCATCATTAAAAAAAAAAATCTCCTTTGATGATGGATTATATAAATTTATCAATATTTTAGACTCTTTGTTTTGTGACAGATTAATCCCCTCCCCATCAAAAAATTAAACAAATGAAAGGAAGTTTACTAGCATACAATAATGAATTGCATTTATGAAATACTATCCACTGTACATATATGATATTGGTGTATCTTTATTTTCTAAGAATTTTTTGTGGGCAGTAAATCCTTTCCTAGAAATGAAGTTGTTTTAATTTGTTTCATTGTTTAAAAAGAAAAAAAAAAATTGCAGAAATCGCTTGACTGGTGTTTCTTCATCAGTGTAGGCAAAACATGGACGACTGCCAAGAAAATGTACTCTTGTTCCGAGTGTTTGTGTCCTGTGTCCTGTTTGCTTATCATGCTAAGGCTCTGTGTACGTGTATATAATAGGTATGTGTAACTTCTTGTTCGTTGTTTACTCATGGATGCATAATCATAATGGAACAAATGCAATGTGTTGGCTATGCAAAATGTGGAGAAAAGAAAGAAAAGTGTAAATTTTAGTTGGAAGAGTGGATGGAGCCAAGGTGGTGTTGTTGTTGTTGTACTGTAGTAATGCCTGCCCAGATCTCATGTTGCCTTGTTGTGTATCAGTCAGCATGTCACTCTTGTGGTGGATGTAGTGATGATGTATATATAGAACCGTTTTTTTTTTTTTTCTGTTTGAAACAGAATGTGATGGGTATGTCACATTGTTAAAAAAAAACAACCCTTCTTCCCCCCCCCCCCTCCCCTCCAAAAAAAACAACCCCAAGTGATGAAAATAGAATACATTCAGTGTTTTGTATTCATACCAAAATTTGTGCTCCAGTTCTGGACTTTCCCCTAAGGCACACACTGCCTGGACATTGTTATGCCAAGCTTCAACCACTTCTCAAGGAGTTAGAGAAGTCAGTCTGTCAGTCAGTCAGTCTGTCTGTCAGTCTGTCTGTCAGTGTGTCAGGCTTACAGCAGAGGCAAACACAAGGGGAAAGAAATAGGGGTGGTATTCTTTTTTTTTTTTTTGCTGCCTCAGTGACATTCTTGCCTTGCTGTTCCCATGCAGCTTGTCTCAATCTCTCGGTCCCTCCTGTGCCCAGATTCATTATCTGTGTCACAACCTCCTGGTTAAAAGTCTACAGGGAGTCTGTCAATGTTGGGCTGCCATGGGGCCACCAGCCAGAGGCGCCTTGCACTACTGCTGGGTCACTTTGGTGGTGTTCAGTGGTGCCTGTTCTGAGCTAACATATGCAGGATACCACCTACTAATCCCCATACTGGTGACAGTAATAGCTCAGTCACAGATAAAAAAGAAAATAAAGCAACAAATAAAAAGTAAAAAAAAAAGCTCAGTCACAGAGCCAGACTGAGTGAGACACTCAACCTTATGCCAATACCAATACTTGACTATCTCAGTGAACAGAGAAATTCATTCATGTGGGTTATATATGTGGGTGGTGACCACCACAATGTCCCAGTAATAGGGGTGGTATTCTTTATTGTTTTCTTGGATTTTTTTCTCTAAGCCTCAGCTTTGTTTTGAAATGGATGGTTAAATGTTTGTCTGATAAACTGGGACTACTTGTTTTAGAATAAGACATGGACCAAGATATGAAGGGGACCATTGAAGATGAAAATGACCATGTTTGATTCCACAGGGAATGTTGTGTGTGACTGTTGTGATTGCATCAGACTGAAGCTTACTTACTCACGCAGTACCGTTGTGTTTATGATTATGAACTGTTGGCATCGTCACCTTGTTACTGATGTGTGATATTCTTTGAATGGTAAAATGGGGAGAGAGAGCACATTGTTTCAGCCTTCAAAATCTGCTGCCCAGAAACCAATATAAAAAGCTGATGTTTGTGTCTCTTCTTGTATGTACCACTTTATAAAATGGTTACATGTATCTACGCCCAGGATGTCCGGTATGTTGTTATAACACAACCGCTTTCTTCTCAGTTTTCAACTAACTCATTACTTTTTTTTAGAATATATATATATATATATATATATATATATATTATATATAATATATATATATATATATATATATATATATATATATATATTTTTTTTTTTAAGTTAAGGATTTAGGAAGGAACTAAAATTTGGCAAGATGGCAAATATTGTATATTCTAGCAAACAAGATTGTGGAGAAATTGTTTTGGCTACTTTAGTTTTATTACCGATATAATTTTTCTATACTGTTTTTTTGGGGGTTGTTTTTTTTAAACAGCAAGATTTTCTGCTGTTCCAGTTTCTCAGATGTAATTGGAAAATGTTAGAGAAAAAGACAGTAGTATACAGAAAGGAGAAAAAACAACAAATATTTGATAATTACACAAATTCAGAAGATGGAATAATGATGACGATAGAACATTAGAGTAAAAGCAAAGAAGAGGATCACCGTTTGATGCAAATCTGTACTTTGAATGACATTTGGACACATTTTGTATTGTATAGTGTTTATTAGTCCTAGCTGCTTTTCAAGCTGCTCTCTGTGGAAGAGAGTGTTGTTGTTTTAACACAGCACCTGTAGCAGCAGCACCAGTGCTTTTTGTCCTCTGTCAGTTCTGGTCACTTTTGATGTAAACCTGATAGCCTTTTGACAGACTTTTATCATACAGACTGTATCACAAGGCATATGGGTTGAAGTTCAGAATTAAAGGATAGCCTAAGTTTGCAATTTGTGAAATATGTGTTTCTGCCTCTGTTTACAAGATAGCCTGTAAAAGACTCTCATTTCAAAAGTGAAAACAAAAATAATAATATTACTATCCCCAATGTCGGAATGGTGGGAAACTGGTTGCAGACAGAAAACCTTGCCATTGGTGAACTTTGGAGCTCTAGCCAAGGAACAACAATAAAGATATATACATTAACTATTTTTATTATCTTTTAAAAGTTTACTCAAGATGGACAATCGTCTCATGATTTTCACCATAAACTTTTGTTCAGCTTGTTGTTTTCTCCCCTCACTTACGCAAGAAACTGTATCTTCAGTTGTACACAAGAAAACTGAACAAATTTGTTCCTTTCCATTTTGTGTGCATTTTCCCAACTGTGTTATCAATGAAACTGTGATGACATACTGTACGGAGACAGATTTTGGTGTTGACTTTTTTTTTCCCAGCATTAATGTACAGTCAGTTGTTACCTTATTTTGTCTGTGGACGTGTGTGTGTTTTCACTCGTGGGAATTGTGTTAAACATGTGGGAATTGAATAAAACATGAAAACACATTTCAGTGTGTGTGTGTGCGACAGTGAGTATGTGTGACAATGTGTGTGTGTGGTGTGTGTGTGTATGTGTGACAATGTGTGTGTGTGTGTGTGTGTGTGTGTGTGTGTGTGTATGTGTGTGACTGTGTGTGTGTGACAGTGTATGTGTGACATTGTGTGTTTGTGTGCGTTATTTTTTTTCCTTTACTCTGTACAGTATATATATTTTGATAATTCTTTTTCCCCTTTGTGCCTCCCCCCCCCCCCCCCCCCCAAAGTAAATTAAATTGCAAACCAACACCAGGGGCATATCGTGACTCTCAAATCAACAGAAGAACCAAACTTTCAAGTTTATGAGCACAAAGCATCAACACTGCCAGAGAAGGCGAAGCAGAGGAAGTAGTTATTACAGCATTGGATTTATAAAAGTTATTACTACCCAAGGCTCAAGGTTTCTCCTGTGTTCCCTGGCCATGCTAAAATTCTTAGTCTGATGCAAATGGCAAAACAAAATTTGCAGTCTACCACTATGACCCTACTGGACCCCCCCCCCCCCCTCTGTTTTCCCTGAAGCTGTACTGGGATGGGCGATGTCTGGTGTTAACAGTAGGGCAGGACTGCAGGATAGCAGAAGGGGGGTTGTGGGCCTGTGCCACTGGTCAGTGTAGGATATTTTTAGGTGGTGGAGATGGGATAGGAGCTGGCAGTGTCCTGTTTGCATCCTGAAGATGGCAACTTCAGCAGCTTTTCCTAGCTCAAGAATGCCGTCCTTTTCTTCTTCAGGTCCGATGTCCAGGCGCTGGTGCCAGGCTTTCATGAAACTTTCTCAGGATTGTCTTTGCACGGCTAAGGTTGAAGTTGCATGGCAAAGTTGGATGCGTTGGGCCTGACTTGTCAGGTGCATAACGGCAGCGTAACGCATTTTCACTCACAAGACAGGCAACAACAGTTGCTGTCTGAGCGTTTGATGACGACGAAGAAGAAGTTAAGAGTTGCATGCATGCAATGCTGCTGAGCGGTCAGAGGATTTCTTTCTTCCCCCAGTGGTTAACATTGGGGTCAAGGCCTTACAGATCTTGTGTGTGTGTTTGTACACATAACTTAGGCACACATTTTTCATGTTTTTATCCTTTTTTGTTTTTATCCTTTTTTGTTTCCACTCCTCAGCAAGAGCTCTGAGATTCAATGGTGAGGTTTTTACAAATGCGAATGTCACCCCCCCCCCCTCCCCTCCCAAACATTTAGGTAGCTGCATTCTTTGGGGATGGTGTCTAAACACAACATCAGTGTGCATGCAGTTTTTAAAAAAAAAGGTCATCCGTCCCCACTGGCATGAAATGGCCTACTCTTCAGAAAGTAGAAATGGGTTTTTAATGTGTGTGCATGATTTCTGGCTGCATTTGCATCGGAGGCCTCAGTGTCTCATCTGAAAGATTTGACACTCAGTTTGAAATTCCCGTCAAACTGAGAAGAAAGGGCTAGGCTGGGAATCAAACCCAGAACCTCTGAGTTTACTTGTTAGGCAGGTGAATGACTTAACCATCCTGCCACCCTCCTTCTTGGGACAGGCATTAAAAAAAAATCCACTTTTTGTATATTACATAGGAGTATGGATGATAAGAATACACCCAGCACACAGTCTGTAACCTGAAGAGGAATAGACCATATAGTGTTGTGCTCCAAAGACTTCACAGAGACTGGGGGGGGGGGGGGGGGGATGAGATCAACACAACAGTACTTTTTGTTCATGGTCAGCCATTTATTGCAGCAACAATTAAAATTCATTTATGCATAATTGTGGCATCCATAACAGATTTAATGTATATATATATACATATGTACAATTGCTCTCTCTATCTCACATACACACACACATGCACACACACATGCACAAGCACATGCACACGCACATGCATACACTGTACACACACATGCACACGCACATACATACACTGTACACACACCCACACAAAAAGCAAAAGTTAGCATCTTACAAAAAAGCTGTAAAACACACACACACACACACACATTTGAAATCAGTGTTTCAAAAATGAAACCAACCAAAATATACACGTATAATATACATATATATGCAAGCTTTTGAGCTCTCTTCTCATCTACTTAAAAGTTTCAGTCACACAATTATAAACATCTTAGATCATTCAGTTATGAACACTTATGGCAGAGTGGTTAAGGCCATTTAACTTCAATCCTGTGAGTCTAGGAAGACACGGGTTCGAATCTCAGCAGCAGCATTTGGTGAAATAAGGGTGGGGATTATTACCATCTCCCAGGTCAATTTGAAACGCAGACCTGCCAGTGCCTTTATTCCCTTTATGGATGCAGAAGGAAAATTGAATAAGACATGTTCAGACATGCAGAAGATAGAATATACATGTTGAAAATACCATAATTTATGTCAGGGTGTGGCATATCAAAGAAACATGAACCTATCCAGTTAGCATGCATCCTGAGAAAAAAAAAAGAAAAAAAGAAAAAAAAGAGCTGCTCTAATGTTGGGATTGTGTGGACTGAGGCCAGCAGGCAGACCTCTTGCAGAGCTAAAAGCACAGGAGAAAACTGGGCACTACACATCCCCCCCCCCCCCCCCCCCCCCCCCCCCCCCCCCCCCCCCCCCAATAGGGAAACAGAGAAAAACAGATGAAAGAAGATCTTTCCCACAATCACTCCTGAAGATCAAGATGCATCATCTGTGGTGTTTTTTGTGTTTTTTCTTTTCAGTCTGCTGTGCACTACTCACACCACCACTACCCCTTGCCTCAATGCTATGGCTTTCTTCTGTGCAATTTGTGTCCGAAACGCTGCAGATATTATTTTTGTCCGTTTCTTTACCTTTTTTCTTCTTTTTCTTTCTTTCAGGTTCATCACAGATTCCGTTTTCTATGTCTGTCACAGATTTTTTCGACACATCCCTGTCGGCCTTTTTGGTTTTTTTCTTCACCGGCTCACCTTCCTCACCGTTAACATCACTCACGTCCGACGACAGTTTTTGGTCTGTGTGGTGTGTTTCAGACGCACAAACTGAGGATTCAGAATCGCCCTCTCTCTTCCTTTTCTTCTTCTTCTTGCCACAGTCTTTCTCTCTGTCCTCACGGCATTCCTCAGTGGCAGTGTTTGTGTCCAGGTTCACACCGTCTGTCTCTCCTTTCTCCCTTGCTTCCTTTTTCTTCTTCTTTTTTCTGGATTCCTCATGGCTGGTGGTAGGGTTGAGGGTGACATTGTCAGCAGAGGCGGATGCTGAGGTCTGCTTCCCTGAGGACTCCTGCGAGGCCTGACTGAGCCGTGCCCACATGGCTCGTTCCTGGGCCAAGAAATCGGCCGTCACTGCCACTGCTGCCAGACGTTCCGCTTTGCTGCTGTACCTGAAGCAGACAGGAATAGGGACTGAGTTTTAGAAAAAAAAAAACGTGTGTAAATGTGAAGTGTGTGTGTGAGTGTGTTTGCGTGTGTGGTGTATTTAAATTTATTTTTTATATTTTGTTCTTTTATATCAAGGATAATGGGATAAGCACTCGTGTGCTTTTTTTCATCCAGTCCCCGTGTGTATGCAGTTGTGTAAATATTGTCATCTGTTCCTACCGGCACACGATGGCCTACTCTTACGAAAAGCAGAACAGGATTTAACGTGTGCGCAAGATGTTCTGAGTGTGTGAGAGAGAAAGGGAGAGAGAGAGAGAGACAGACAGACAGACAGACAGACGAGAGAGAGAGAGAGGGTAAGGCTCGTGAACTGATGGCCTGGGATCAAGCCACTACAGAAGCCCCAATAATTTGGGGGGGGGGGGTAAGCCTATAAGCCGAGGCGCTATGCGCAAACATATGCTAAACATCTTGTGCACACATTAAAAACCTGTTCTGCCTCTCAGAAGAGTAGACTATTTCATGCTGGCTGGTAGGAACTGACAATTTAGAAAAAAAAATGCATGCACGCAAGAGCCTTGTTAAGACACCACCGCTGAAGTCAGAATGTGACTACCAAACTAGTGGGCAAAAATGGTCGCATATAATACTGGTGAAGATCATGAGTCCTAGCCAAGGAGCCCCCCCACACACACACAGTAACACACACAGAGTGACACACACACAGAGTGACGCACGCACGCACGCACAATTCAGATCATATTTCCTCAGCCCACTCACCCCTCAGAAGCGGTGTTGTAGGCCCGCTGAGGAGGATGACGAGGTTTCTGTGGTTTCTTCGGCAGGGAGGGAGCCTGGTCTGCATGGCTCAGATCATGACAGGAGTCAGAAAACAGACGCACCCCTGCACACAGGAAGGAACGTGGCCATTACATTACCAAAGACTGTGTCTGTCACTGATGACAGCTACATGTGTCAAGAATTACACAAAAATGTTATGCTTGAAAGTGTTGGAACTGCCTTCAGCCATGGCAAACTCTTAGCTTTAGCAACAACTTCAATACAAATTTCTTTTAAGAACAAAACTAATCCTATGAAGTTGAGTGCTGCTGCCTATATCATATAGCAAGGTATCTATCTGAAAACAGTCATACACATCTTGCGCATATACGTTAAAACCTGCTCTGCTTTTTGGCAGAGTAGGCGATTGTGTGATGGCAGGAACGGATGACAAAATTGTTTTTTTTTTAATTTAATTTTTTTTTAAATTGATTTATAAAAAAAAATCATTATCATTTATTTTTTGGACAAAATTTACAAAACTGCATTCACACAGGGACTGGATGTAAAAAAGCACTTGAATGCTTATTCCATTATCCTTGAAATAAAATGAAGAATAAAATAAAAAACTTCCTGTACAGTGTGTGTACTTGCAATCTCACAGTGATTCGCCAGTGGGATGTGTGAGATGAGAGTGGCCTATTCTGAGAGACTCCCAAGATGTTAAGCTGGGGAACACCCAACAACACCAGAAAAGAATCAGACGACGGAAGACACACGTATACAACCTGCTAAAGGATGATGATTTCTCAATGAAGAGAAACTATGAACACTTATTGCTGTAGCAAGCCAAAAAAAATCCCATCCCTTGTCCCCTTTTTTGTTTTCTGCTGGCTTTTTCTTCCTACTGCCTCCTCTCCCTTCACTCATCCTCATCACTAAAGCTCACAGTCACATTACACAGATCTCATAGGTGCTGGCAATGTGGCTTCTTCTTCTTCTGTGTTCCCTGGCTACGCTGAATTTTTAATGTGGTCTGGATGACGGCAAATTCTGCAGTCTGTCTCAGTGACCTTGAATGTGGCTGATAAACAAGTCACACATCGCTAAAGCCCACATCACACATGTTAGTTAACACTGTGGCTGATAAACTGTTTGAAAGTTCATCATCAACAGCCTCACAAAAAGAAAGATGTAAATTTATGTAACATAACAATACAAGTATTTATTTATTATAAACAAATATCAAATATATCCAAAGCAAGGTGAATCTTAATTGTCAAAGTTAAAAAAAGAGATAAGTTATATGCACAGCTACAAAATAATGCTTATGAAAAGGAAGGAAGTATGAGAATGACAAGGAGCAGAAGAGAAGAAATAATCAAGAGAAAGAAAGACAGAGCAAGAGAGAAAGAGAGAGAGAGAGAGAAGGGGGGTGGTGGGTGGAGTGAGAGAGAGAGAGAGAGAGAGAGGAGAGAGAGAGAGAGAGAGAGAGAGATTTTATTTATTTATTCATTTATTTATTTATTCTTTTATATCAAGGATAATGGAATAAGCACTCTTGTGCTTTTTTACATCCAGTCCCCATGTGTATGCAGTTTTGTAAATCTTGTCATCTCTTCCCACCGGCACACAATGGCCTCTCTTACGAAAAGTGGAACAGGATTTGAGAGAGAGAGAGAGAGAGAGAGAGAGAGACAGAGACAGAGAGAGAGAGAGAGAAAGAGACAGAGAGAGAGAGAGAGAAACACAGGGACTGAGGGAGGGAGACCCACCTTCTTGTGCAATGCTCAAATCCTGACTAACCCAGCTGGCATATTGTGACGTGGGTGCCTCTGTGGCGCAGAATTCAATTTCCCTGAAAACCACACCTACGTTTATCATATGGGACTTTAGTTTACAAAACAAAGGAAGACAAAGAGCTGTAAAGAGGAAGACATCTAAGGTGAAAACCAAAGTATTACACTTTTTACAGCCTGAGAGTCAAACAAACATGTTACAACATGAATACAAGTTATCTCAACTCTCAGTCTCATATAAAACACATGCACATGTTAAAACTTATAATTTTAAGTAAAACCCGTTCTACCTTTTGGAAGAGTAGGCCTCTATACCACTGGGAACAGATGACAAATTGACAAAACTGCACTCCATTATCCTTGAAATAAAAGAACAAATATATTATATAATATACTTTAAATAAATAAAATAATGTACCAGTTGAGATATCAACACACACAGACACAGACACATCTATGATCTATCTATACACACACACACACACACACACACACACACACACACACACACACACACACACACACACACTCACTGACACAGAGAACACATCTATGATCTATAGGCGCAGATGCATGCACACACACAGCATACATGTAGCACACATACCAATTGATGCAAAAGTATTTATAATTTTTATACAGAGCTGTTACACTTACAGTCACACAGTGGTTCTGGGTGGGTAAAGTAAGCCAGAGAGCACACCCTGGGTGACCCCCAGGGTGTCAAGCTGGGGAACAACCAACAACAGCAAAAATAACATACAACATATAATATAAAGAAGAGAAAAAACAAACAGATATCTATGTGAGCTTCTATGTATATATATTGATGTATCACAATATCAGCATGTACCTTTCCAGTTTTTCTGACAGTTTCTTGGACACAAAAGCCCTGAATTCTGGTGTTGTTCCCAGAGGGTTCTCGTCTTTATGTTCGTTCACATCAGCACACCTGTGGAACACAATGAGCTATACATTAAAAGTCTTTTAAAAAAAAACTTTTTAAAATAATATTATAATAATAATAATAATATATAATAAAATAATATATATAATGATGTATAAAATTATGAATTATAATTATATCATGTTGAATCATGTAAAGCAACAAATCAAAGCAACTATGAAGGAACCTGGTATTTCTGCATCATCAATAGTAAAATGTGGACTTTCATTGCTGAAATAAAATTATTCTCTGTGTGGGAAAAAAAAAGGATGTGGATTTATCTTTAGAAGAGTTCATCAAACATATAAAATAAAAACACAATTTAGCACATGTGAAACAATTCATGGCAAAAACTTGAAAAAGAAAGTTGTCCCAAGCAAATTTCGGAAGATGAAAAGCCTCTCTCCTCTAGCGGTCTACAGAAAAAAGGGCTCTGCTACACATAAGAAAATACAAGTTTCAAACTAGGCTCTCTCCCCTGAGACAGCAGCATGAATTTTACACTGAGAAATTGCCACACATGAAAACGCGTACTTGTTTGTAAACAAAGTTGATACATTGCAATACAAAATTATACATTAGTGTCACATTACTTGAACTTAAATACTTGTAATGAAAAATATATCCTGGTACATGTTCAGATCAACTTGTCGCATTCACTGATTCAGCCACAAAGTATAATATATCAATAATGACAATATGCTATTGTTATACTGTAGAAATTTTTTTTTTTTGGGGGGGGGGGGGAGGGAGGGGGGTCATACCTTATAACTATATTCTATAAGTTATAAACTTATATAATTTACCTTTTAGAGGGGAGATCATTTTTCAATGGACTGCCTCTTGTCTTGGAAGATTTTCCCCCTGTTCCAACACATCAAAAAACAAATTGTATGAGAACACACTTATGAAGGATGGTGGCAGGATGGTTATTAATACGTTCGCCTGCCAACAAGTAAACTGTGAGGTTCTGGGTTCATACCCAGCCCCGCCCTTTCTTCCCAGTTTGACGAAAAAATCAAACTGAATGTCAAAGTCATTCGGATGTGACTATAAAACGAGGCCCAGTGTGCGAACGCACACAGAACATCTTGCGCACACATTAAAACCCCGTTCTGCCTTTCAGAAGATCAGGCCATCATGTGCCAGTAGGAGCGGATGACACAAAAAAATAATGGGTAGGCGCTGCACTTGTGGCGACACGCTCTCCCCGGGGAGCTGTTGCAGCGCTCACCCAACCTCCCCACCAACAGCCTGGACACAGTCAGTATACTTGACTGACTAGAGTCTAGAGCAAGTTAAACTTAAACGTGTGTTGTTGATTTTACTAGTCTGCCAATCATTGCATTGAAGCCATTACAGTTTTCAGTTTTGTTCATTTGATTTGTAATTTGAAATTTATATAGAGGAAAGACACTCAGTATAGGGTGTAAAAACTAATAATGTAAATTAGCACCATTTGGAAACTTATATTTTTAAAAACTCATTTACTCAGAACTTGTCTTGGTCACTCAGTGAAAACTGTCCATGCCTAAACTATAGTCTACTTTGGCCAGAACAGAATCATTGAAAATTAAATTATATTATGCATTATACATGTGCTCTGTAGAATTTTACTATTTTAGACAGTAAAACTAACACTGTACCAGAAAGAACGTTCTCAATTTACTCATGGAGAGAACTTTTAAAATGATATTATGGCTATTTAAAGTATAACTAGTAGTAGTATACTATCATTAGAGAGTAAAAAACACTACTACTACAGTACTAGCAGTGGTACTTTTTCCTATGTAACACAAATTGTACTAATATAGCGAAATGCTATTCCGGGCTTGTGTGTTGACTGTTGTGATCAGTGTTTACTCTCAGGATATCTCTTTATCTCTTAGTTTAATCTGAGTTACTCAGTCAAAATGATAATCTGTATCTAGAAAGAGCTTGAAAAACAACATTTTAAAAAGTTGACAATAATATTGTTTCAAGTGTTTGTGTACCATTACTATTATTAGAGGAATATCTTTTACTTTCACCTAGTATTAGTGCTGTATGTCCATCCCTTCTACTCTCTGCTTCATTATATCACATCTGCTTCTCTTTCCTTTGTTTCAGTATCACCCCATCATCATCATCTCGATGTAACTCCATCAGTCATTCCTGTCATCGCTGTTGACTTTGTTTCACATTGTGTGGTTTGAACTAAATAAACTTCTGTTTCTGCCACAAATGCCGTGAAATGGTGTCATACTTATTTATGTGAAACAAGTCTCGACATGGCTGACATCAACTGCCCTGCACCCGGATGCGATGTTTCATGGCCCGCGGCCACACCGGAAGCTGTCCTCATATGCCTGCTGGACCTCCACAGCACCAAAGCACACGCAGCTCCTGCGCCTACTCCACACACGGCAGCCAAGGCAGAGAAAGTCCGGCGCCCAACTGTGTCAGCAGCTGGGACGAGCGACGCTTGGGCCTACTTCCTCCAGAGGTGGGCTGATTACAAACAGGCAACACACCTCAGTGGTCCTGACGTGGTCTTCCAGCTACTTGAGTGCTGCGATGAAGACCTCCGCAAAGACCTGACCAGGACATTCGGCGCTATGTCTGCCAGTGATGAAGCGACTGCGCTGGGGAACATCAAATCATTGGCAGTTCGGCAGGAAAAACATCATGGTCGCCCGCGTCCAGCTACAGCAGATGCGACAGGACCGCGATGAACCCATCAGAGCTTTCGTTGCTCGTCTCAAAGGACAGGCAGGTGTTTGCAACTACAGGGTGGATTGCCCATCTGACACACGCAATGCCAAAGTGGACTACAGTGACACCATGATCAGGACGTCCTCATTCGTGGTCTGAATTGATGAGAAATTCAACTGGAAATCCTTGGCGAATCCAGACAAGACATGTCACTGGAGGACGCGCTTCGTGGAGGCACAAGATGAGTGGAAAAGAGGTCTGCCAGTCGCCTTCTTGTTGAGGGCGGCCCAACCACCAATTACGGCAGCAACAAGCTCCTACAGGCGCAGAGAGAAACTGCGTAACAACCCCAACAACAGCAAAGGCTCGACCTCCACTTGTGGCTACTGTGGCAAGTCAGGACATGGCACAGCAGGCGGAGGAGGGGCACTGAAAAAGTTGCCCAGCCTACGACAAAAAGTGCTTATAAGTGCATGCATAGCCCATCCTTGCCAGCGTTTGCCGTAAACACCGCGATTAGTCCCCCAATCCAGTGCGAGGTCCCCCGTGGTACACTACTTCGCTGTAATTGACAGCTGTTGGCTGCACGACAGTGCCTAGTCTAGTTCCGAGAACACCTCTCTGTCTCCGATACAACACCAATGTGTACAACGAAATTCTGCAAGGCTGGGAAGAAGTGACCTCTGACGCCCCATACCATTCATCGATGTCATCGTCCACGCTGTGCCCTCAGACGCACCCAATCCCTGGGCTGTTCCCACTTCCCTACCGCCCCTACAGGCCTGTCACCTACCCAGCGATGGCAGACACGGGAATTGCCAGTCTTACCTGGCAGGCACGGCCCTCTTGACCAAGAGGGGACTCAGCCAGACTCACACCTATTGCCCTATCAACATGAAGATGACTGGCAGCGAATCGCGCAACGATTGACATCATTGGGGCCTTGCTCTACGAATCTCAGGCACATCCCCATCAAAAACGTTGCTGGAGACACATCAGATGGTGTATTTCCACAATCCACCGACAGATGTTTTCTTGAGCAAACAGGCATGTGTTCCCTCGGGATGATTACCCCCAGCTTCCCAACCATCGGCGGGACAAGCATCAACACCTCTGGAGATTTCCCACTCCCATGACACGAGGCTTGCAACTGTACCCGCCCCAACCCCCGCCAACCACCCCCAACCTCCCTCCCATTCCCCGCCACTGAGGAGAACAGGGAAAGCCTGGAGAAATGGCTGCTTGGACTACTACAGCTCCAGCTCCTTCAACATTTGTGAGACATCAGCCACTCCTAAGATGTCGGGACACCATACGCCTCATGGTGTCATACTTATTTAAATTATTACTTTTAATAGTACTTATTATACTAGTTAGTGTTACTATTACTAGAAAATTTTTTTATTAAAATTTTTTTATACCACTTTATCTCACAGCCGATTTCTTTGCGTGAAATTCGGGCTGCTATCCCGGGGGAGAGTGGAGTCTTACACATGTTAACTCCAGGAGAAAAATCCCTTGGACCGGGAATCGAACCTGGGACTTCAAATTACCAGTGACAATGGTTCTGACCATTAGGCCATCCTGTCCTCTTTATTTTGAGGTTTATGAAATAAGCACCTTATGTCCCTTTTTACATCAGTCCCGTGTGTATGTGATGTTTGGTATAATTTGTCATCTGTTCCCACCGGCACACAATGGCCTACTCTTACGAAAAGGGGGACAGGATTTAAGGTGTGCGTAAGGGTTAAAGAGCGAGTTATCTTGAGATGGAAGTGTGTGTGACTGTGCTGTGTGCAGATTAGTTTATGACTTGAGGGAAAGAGAGGTTACATATCTGGAGAGAAAAGGATTGCCTAAAATTACCATAAATTGACAATGATGGGGAACGGGATAGCCTAGTGGGCAGAGCATTGCGCTGGCAATTTGATGACCTGGGTTCAATTCCGTTGAGGAGATTTTTCTCCTGGAGTTAACATCAGTGCTGACTCCACTCTCCCCAAAAGTCCTTCGGATGAGACTATAAACCGAGGCCCCGTGTGGAAATCGTTAGATCCTTGCGCACACGTTAAATCCTGTTCCGCTTTTCGTAAGAGTAGGCCATTGTGTGCCAGTGGGAATAGATGACAAGATTTACAGAAATGCATACACACGGGGACTGGATGTAAAAAAAAGCACACGAGTGCTTATTCCATTATCCTCGATATAAAAGACTGAATAATAAATAAATAAATAATGAATAAATAAATAAATGTTTTAATTGACAATCAATCACGAGATGCCGCACAATATAACCGAACGCCAAAATAAGTTACCGTACATCGTTCCAAATCTGAAAGGTAATCCAGAGTAACAGCTGCATCTTGTAATCGCCGTCGCTTTTCATCTGGTTGTGTCTGTTCATCTTCACTTGATTCAGACGAAGAACTGCTACTCCGAGGGCCATAACACCACGTTTCATGGAGGCTGCCATGTTGACAATACAAAGTAAGGAGTAGGGACAGGTACACCGGAAACGAATATCTCTCCAGAGGTTATAAAAGTAACTAAAGACAGAAAGAAAACTGCAAAGTATTTTTTCTTAAATATTTTTTATTCCATTAAATTATAAACATGTTTGATATATTATTTTAGTGTCAAGTCTTAATAAATCTACAATTTTAATATACAGCTTTTATGGCGGATTGCATTCGGCGCTGTATGACGGAAACAAACACACGATTACATCTTGACAGCAGGCCACTCCAACTTTGACAGTTTTTCCCAGGTTTGGAAATTAATATTTTTTTCCGGTACAGTCACTTAGTGTACGTATTTTGACTGATGCATTGTGTTCATGGACATATGCGTTGCAAAGCATTATCATACTCTTGCGTCTTGCATCAATTGATGATTTGGTTGCAGTGCGGTTCATACACACCAAAGTTCTTCAATCCATTGTAAAAAGGGTGTTGCAAATAATTATTAATTTGTGCAAAAGCTATCAATCATACATGCACAGACATAACACATTTTCATTCAGCCATCTGTTGAAATTAATGGCAATGGAAACCAATCAAGACTACAGTAGCCTACAGCAGACAGAGGGCTAAGTACTTAACACTACAGTGACATAACTTACATACGTAACATAGTCACAGTGACGGTGGACACTTTATTGCCGGCACTGACCCTGTGAGGTCAAATTGGCTGGATATATGGGACTTGTACTATGTTGAATAGTCCTCAAGGCTGACCGCTTCCAGAGTAAATGGGTTCTCTATAGAAAGATTCAATTTTTTTTTAGATTGTAGCCACCACCAAGATGCCCATTCATCAAGGAGATTTTTCCCCCCACAAATGAACACATTAATCATTATATACAAAGAGTATCTTGCATATCTTAGGTTGAAACCTGTATCTTGCATATCTTAGGTTGAAACCTGTTCTGTCTTTCGAAAGAAATGTTCAAATGGCCATTGTGACTACCAATGGGAACGGATGACAAAATTGACAAAACTGCATATGTGTGTCAGATTGTCATGGGGACTGAAGTGCTTATTTGATTACCCTCAAAAGAAAAAAAAATTAATATAAAAGAAGTAGCTTTAACCTTGAAGTAACTACACCCTTAACTGACCAATACTTGCTCTGGGGATTTCATTTTGGCATATGGGTAGAAGGTGAAGTAAAAGTACGAAATGTTAATGTTTATTGTAGTTGAATCCTGCTGTGTGCTCATACAGACTACAGAGTACAGATTGCACCAATGTGTAAAATTGACACATAGAGTATTCTTAAAGAACTGCTTTCTCTTATTGTTATGAGGTGCTATATTGTAAATTCATACACAAAGTGGAAGAAGAGTGACAGTATGTATAGTATGTAGTTTAGTTTGCTTCATTGCTCATGGTCTAGTTTGATAGTTTTATCACGTATTGAGTTTTTTGTTTGTTTTGCTTGTTAGTTTTTGTTTAGTGTTTCACTGGGTTTTTTTTTTTTTTTTTTTAAATTGATTATTGGAATATATTAATTCAGAAAATGCAAAACCCTGTATCAAAAACATTCGTCATTGTCTTGTATGGATGATGGGTATCTTTCAGTTTTGTGACAAGAATTGTGACATTGCTACCAGCAATCATGGTGCAGTAGTAAGCGCCTACACTACAGGCTGGAAGGTTGCAGGATTGGGTCCCAAAAGACTTAAGAGCCTAGGGATGTTTTGGACTCTGGTTGGATCCTATCTAGAGTGAATTTGCTATGGGCTTATTGACATTGAAAAGACTGGGATCACGTATAATGTGAGATTCATCCACATTATGGACCCATGCAAGTTTGAAAGTGTTGCTCAAATAACCAGACTGATAGCGGCGATACTGCAGATGACTGTATAGATCTATCAGGTTCAGGTTGACTCCAGGGATATATAATACTGATAATGTGATAGGAAGTGTAAAGTACAGCCCTGTTCTGAAATCTCAAAGCATACATGTGTGCACTTCCATAGCACTCATTGACTCAGCATCCTTACATCATCATCATCACATCACCATTGATCAGCATGCAGTAACAGAAAATTGTCTCTGATTTGGTGGCCCTGGTTGCTCTGGTCTCATTGAAACCTCGGTTTAGGTTTCCCATACACTTCTGTGCTGTGTTAAGATAGTATCAGAGTCTTTGGAGTCAGAGGTTCATAGGTCATTGGAGGGATATATATATATATAAATAATATATATTTTTATATATATATAAGTTAAAGTCTGTCCCGAGCCTAAGGCTCATCAGGCCGGTGCTTATCCCGGTTTCTGTGGCGCTAAGCGACTGAGAGTCATAGACTCCCCCCTGGATAGGACGCCAGTCTATCGCAGGGTTAACCCCCCAACACAAGGTTGGTACCCCTTTTACACCTGGGTGGGGTGAGAAAATAGCCGTAAAGTGCCTTTTCCAAGGGCACAACGCCATAGCCGACAGCTGGGATCGAACCCGCAACCTTTAGATTACGAGTCCAACGCCCTAACCACTCGACTACCGCGGCGGCTATTTATATATATAGATAGATATATATATATATATAGATAGATATATATATATAGTGATGGTGACCATCCTGGGTGACCTAATCTTGCTTAGTCTGGCTCTGTGACCAAGAAGGGGGCTTAGAAGGTGGTCCTCTGCAATGCTGCAGCCGTGCAGGCATACTGAATTAGCTCAGAACATACATAACATTACTGAGCACCACTTAAATAACTTAGCAGCAGTGTAGGCCTCTCTGGCTTGTGGCCTCACGGCAGCCTGTCATGATTGATGGGCTCCCTGTAGATTTCTGACCCTGGGATGTGTAGTATTAATAAAAAAAAAAAAGGAGGAAAAGTCAAGTGTCATTAATTAGTGAATTGTTAGGTACCCAACACTGGGCGTTGATTTTTGGGGTGGCCCGTGATGCCAAAGTCGGATGACTTGCGGCTATGCTACCGCAATCCATGAATCAAATACCTTCGCTGGGACTGTGATATAATCAAACCACCCCCCCCCCTCCGAAAATGTCACATTGGTTCCAGATCAAGTGTTGAGAGCAGAAGTCTGCAGTGAGGGTTGTGTGGGCTGTGTGCAGTCAGCAGAGGTGGTGGCACTGTGGCGTAGCGGGGAACTGAGGTAGACAGTATGGCCTACAGCACGCTGAGTCGAGCCCAGCTCAGCTTTGACTACCTTCACACAAACTCGTAAGTGGACTTGTGTGTGTGTGTGTGTGTGTGTGTGTGTGTGTGTGTGTGCTGTGGTGTGCGCGTGCGTGTGTTGAGGTGTGTGTGTGTGTGTGTGTGTGTGTGTTGATTTGTGTGTGTGTGTGTGTGTGTGTGTGTGTGTGTGTGTGTGTGTGTGTGTGTGGATGATTGTAAGCTTAAATTGTGTTTGATAGTTTTTTACCTTAATCAGAACAGTAAAAGCACAGTAAGTAAATGAATTGTTTCATGATACTATATGAAGGATTAAATCAATAAATGCATGGTTTATACTTATAGAGTGCAGAAAAATCTCCATAGCGGTGTTGGGTCATGAAGGAAATTTAGTGTTAGTGACAAGGGCTACACACTTACATATGTTCACACACGCACGCACGCACGCCTGCCCGTACTCTCACCCCAACGCGCACGCACACACGCGCGCGCGCGCACGACGCACGCACGCACCCCCCCCCCCCCCTACACTCACATGCACATGACTTACGTTTGCTGCACTAATGAGCAAACTAATGAATCTGAATTGCACAATGAAACACATGCACACACTTTGACATGAGTCACCAGACTTCTTGCATACATGTATACAATGTATTATATTTAATTGTTGATCAAAGGGAAGTGAAACTTTGGTAGATCTGCTATTAATTTGGAGTGGGATGTATTGTAAAAATCCCTGGCCTGTATCTATAATGTGCCTGGAGATGTGAACCTGTGACCTGAAGACTGGTTGGATTAATAATTAAAATGATGTGCTCTGCCAACTCTGCATCTAGGCTTGTAGGTATATGTGCTTTTTCAAATTGAGGAAACTCTACAGTTCTTACAACATGGTCAAGTCAAGTCAGGTCAAGTAAAAATTTTATTTCCAGATGGTACATTGAGTGAGCAATAAATTTGCTTTTTTCATCAAGCCGTCTATCTAGTTAAAAAAACCAATTATGGTGTATAATGGAGCATTCAGAGTATGGTGACACATTCCATGTTTACTTTTTCTATTGGACAGGACCACTCACGAGTTTCTGTTTGGGGCTTTGGCAGAGCTGTTGGACAATGCCAGGTGAGGGGATCCGTCACTCTGTGTCTTTCGTTTGTTATGGCCTCTTATTACAGTGGTGGTTGTCGTGTTAACCTTTGACAAAGTTACCAGTATGTTCTCTTCTTGTGCATTCTCCAGCTGCATTAACCACCTGAAGGTCGCACAGAAAATCACTGTCTCACTTGTCCTACTTGGGAATGGCTGTGAGACAGTAAGTACATGTATACTGAATGAGAAGTAGTCATGTGTGGCTGTTTTTTCAAATACCTCACCATGTAGACCAATGTGTCTGATACTAGTGTTATTTTGAGAAGACTCTCAAGAGATAAACTTTTCAATGCTGTAGGTACTTAAAGATTTTTTTTTTTTTTTAAATTGTCGTGAAAGGTAATGAAATCTTTGCGGCAATTATGATTTTGTGATATTGATTTTCTGAGTGAGGACCTTGTATCTTAACAGTTTTTAATGTGGGGAGAAAAATAAACCAAAATCTTCTCATGTATGTTGTTCAAAGCATTGTCTTTTAGACTGCAGTAGTTACTGTGGCTGGTTTTAAAGCACTTCTTTACATTCTGTACACAGATGATTGTAGAAGCAGCCATGAAAACTCATTTCTGATAAAATTTGCGGACGACAGTGCTCTTCTGTCTCTCTTATCTGGATCAGTCCTAGACCACGGTCCAGCCCTTACCGAGTTCGTAGATTGGTGTGATGAGGCCTATCTGGAGCTAAATGTTTCTAAAACTAAAGACCTTCCTATTGATTTCAGAAGATCGGAGCACACTTCTGAGAATACCATCATCCATAGTGAAGAAGTTTAAAACGTTTTGAAATACAAATATCTGGGAACTGTTTTTGACCACAAGCTAAATTGGGATGCTAACACTGACGCCATTGTCAAAAAGGGGCAACAACGTGTGTATTTTCTGAGGAAGCTTAACTCATTTTTTGTCGACAAAAAGATTCTTTCTTTGTTCTACAAGTCTTACATAGAGAGCGTTTTAAGTTTTGCTTTCATTTGCTGGTACAATAACCTTAGCATTAAGAACAAGAATGGTCTTCAGAGAATTGTGAAAATCTGCTCTAAAATTATCGGAGAAGAACAAAGAGACCTCAGGTCGTTTTGTAATCAACAGCTTGTACGTAAAGCAAGAGCCATTTTGGCCGATTCCTCCCACGCTCTGTTTTCAGAATTTCAATTGTTGCCTTCAGGACGTCGTTTTCAATGCCACAACAGCAAAACAAACAGAAAAAGGAATTCCTTTGTGCCAGTAGCTATCCGAGTTCTAAACTCACATAACACTGACTGAAGTTGTTTGTTTTTGTTTTTCTTTGTTTGTTTGCTCTTTTGTGTGTGTGTGTGTGTGTGTGTGTGTGTGTGTGTGTGTGTGTGTGTGTGTGTGTGTGTGTGTGTAAGCTTCTCTGAATTACTTACCTGCCACTGTTATGTATGTAGCCAATTCATACAGGGGTGCACATACATGCATATGTACCCATAAAATGAGTATGTCTTATTTTTGGCTTTGTTGATTTTCTTTGCATTGCTTGTAAATTCACATGTCTTTTTACCATTATGTGCGTGGGGGGGGGGGGGGGGGGGGGGGGGGGGGGGTGGGTGGTGTGTGGATGGGTGGTAGGATAGGGGGGGGGAGCGTGTGTGTATGTGTGAGTGTGGGGGGGGTGGGTGTGGATTGTATGGGGAGGGGGGGAGCGTGTGTGTGTGTGTGTGTGTGTGCGTGTGCGTGCATGCATGTATATGTGCGGATGTGAACACGTGCGTATAATGTGTAAATAATGGTGATCATATGTCTTTTCTAGTCAATGGTTTTTAAGAACATTGTATCTAAACATTGGTGTGTGTTTGCGTGTGTGCAAGCGCGCGCGCGCGTAGAGTGTGAGTGTTTGTGACATTTTATTTGTAGGTATATAATGTTTGAACAAATAAGAAATGTAGCTCCTTCGTGTGTTTGATTATGATTTGTATCAATATGCCTGTCAGTATTGTAATTGCCCTTCAGGGATGATTAAAGTGTTTTTGACTTGACTTTGACTTGACTTGACTTGACTTTTGGGTTATGGATAATAAATGCTTTTAATTGTTCTATTTTTCACTGCCTGCCCTGTCTGTAATGTTTGTCTTGATGTTTTCTGTTTCAGGGATGCCTCTGCCACCAAGATCAACATCTACACAGGTGGGGTTTGGTATAAAAACTGTTTTCAGTGTGTGTTCGCTGTATGTTCCAGGTCTGGGGAATTAAAAGCAGGTCATTTTAATTAACCTGAAGAACAACTATGACACTTTCATTTGTGGGTTGGTGGTCTAGAAGTCGTATTTCCATTTGGAAAGTAGTAGGTTCATTCCGTCTTGGAATCCAAAATTTTCCCCCTGCATTAGATGTTGACTGGTTGTCTGGGTGCCAACATGAAAACACGCACACACACACACACACACACACACACACACACACACACACACACACACACACACACACACACACACACACACACACACACACACACACACACACACACACACTCACACACTCTTAAGAATGCACACATGCATGCATGCACATACACATGTATGCACATACACACACACACATTTTTATTACGTTCAGCCCACTACCAAGTAGATAAAACAGTGAGTGCTGTTATTATGTTTCTTGCTTATTTTCTATTTGACTTTATATTGGGGTGAAATTGCACGTTTTGGTTAGATTGCAGTTTATACTATACAAAATATATGAGATAAAATAAATATAATGAAAATTGTCATGCCTATTTTCTAAATGACTTTGTGTTAGGTTAAAATTGCATGTTTTGGTTAGGATTACAGTCTACTCAATAATATACAAAGTATATGAGGTAAAACAGATATATAAAATTTTTTTCCTTTTTTCCAAGAAAATAATAGATATATTGAAAATTGTCGCTTTTTTTCTAGAAAATAATAGATAGGGAATGCAACCATGTTTTTATTCTTTTGCTTTTGTTTTTTATCTATTTTTCTTATAGCAAAAGTTCAGTAATGATCATGTACTACCTTCTATGGGGAGATGAATTCAGACAGTTGTGTGTTTCTGCTTTTGTGCAGTGGCGGACACGTCTCTACGAGGAGGATACATGATCTGTTTTCTGGACGATGGGGAAGGCATGGACCCCAGTAAGTACAGGTGCCACCAGGATTCTTAGTGCTGTAGTTTTTTGTTACATCAATTGTTATTGCACATTCCTTAGCATAATATTCTGGGGATCACCCAGGGTGTGTATTGTATCGCTTATCCCACCTTGGAATCACTGTAAAGACTAAATATGCACTGAATGAGAATTGTGTGTGTTTGACTCTTTTCATGTACTTTCGCAGACTTTGGAAGTTTTGGATTTCATTTTGTCTGGGAAGTAAATGAAAAATGAAATCACCAGCAGATTTTGAAGAAAAAATGAAAAATATGTGTGTGTTTCTGTTTGTGTGTGTGTGTGTGTGTGTGTGGTGTGTGGTGTGTGTGTGTGTGTGTGTGTGCTTCTTAGTATAGATATTGTAGACAACAGGCACTGGTTTTAATCAGAGTCCTTTTGTTTTCGCTTTCTGCAGACGAAACAGCAGATATTGTCACTTTTGGCAAGTCCAGCAAAAAGTCTGTAGACAACCACAACATTGGCATGTACGGCAATGGATTGAAATCGTGAGTAACCTCTTTGTAGGCTCTTGTAAGTGTGTGTGTGTGTTGTGTGTGTGTGTATGTGTGTGTGCGTATGTGCGTGCATGTGTGCATGAGTGCGTGTTTGTGCATGTGCGCATGTGGTTTTGTGTACATATCATCCATGTCTTGATAATTTGATGTGCAGGATGAAAGATGTTAGTATAGCTCATTAATGAACTAATGCAACGACAGGAATAAACGAATGATTGTAATTTTGTGAAGAAAGATGGAGAACAACCAAAAAGAAGGAGGACGTGTTGATGCTGTTTCAGAGGTTCGATGCGTCTGGGAAACGACCTGATGCTGTTCACCAAGAAAGGACTGACCATGTCCTGCCTCTTCCTCTCCAAACATTCCACGAAGAAGAAGGCCTCGATGAGGTAATCTGCTGCACCCACCGAGTCCCTGAAATGTTATAAACCACAAAGTGGTTTTCATAAAGAATGTTTTTATCATACCCATACATGAATGTTAGTTAACATGCTGTTGCACTGTAATTTTTGGGGTGTTTTTGTGCCTCATCTTTTTGTGAAGTTCCTGTCCTGCTGTTCCTTTTCTGCTCATTGTGATACCTGCACTCCTTGTTTTTTTTTGTTTTGAGATTGTATTATAGTCCCAGCGGAATTATCTGACTTAGAGACTGGCAGCAAGTCATCCCACTTCGGCTCCTCAGGCCACCCCAGAAATAGTACAGTTCTGTAGAGCAACTGAGCTAGGCCCACACAAAGAGTGCTGCACAAGCCTTACATACCTGCACTCCAGCCACACCTAGGCCTATGTGACATCCTCAGGGTTAGCGGTCCACAGGGAGCATAGTCATCAGTGTTGTGTTGCCTGGAGGCCACAGACCAGAAGGGGCCCTGCACTGCCTTCAGCTTTCTGCTTGTAGCCCTCTGTGTCATTTCTGCAGTGAAAAGAGCCTGCCTGCAGTGCTTTTTTTAGTGTGTATATGGAAGGTTCTTAGGTGAAAAAATAGTGAGCCTGTGTGGGTGTGACTTACTGTGTGCAATGTCTCTGTGTCCTCAAGCCTGTAGAATATTTATGCAAGATGTGCATACAGGAAAGAGGTCAGAATATATTTTTTGAAAACTTAATATGTTGTTTTTCTTTGTTTTGTGTATATCGTAGTGAGGTTTTGTCAGATTTGACAGAGATCAAGAAATATTAAGTGGTTTTCCTGCATGAATGTTTGTATAGCATTAATTCAGTATAGATCTGTGAATATAAGAGTAGGCCATTGTATGCTGGTGGGAACGGATGACAAAACTATTTACACACAAGGACTGGATATAAATAGGCACATGAGTGCTTATTCCATTATCCTCAAAATAAAAAAAAAGAATAAATAATAATAATCGTTTGTTGTGATGTGGGTTTTGTTTTTTCCTTCAGGTCATGTTCCTTTGCCGTCCTTTGAAGCCAGCACACGTCGACCTCTGACCAAAGGTGTTCGGGCCCAGGAGAGGGTATGCTGCAAATTATACACAACTCGTGTGTGTGTGTGTGTGTGTGTGTTGTGTGTGTGTGTGTGTGTGTGTGTGTGTGTGTTGTGTGTGTGTGTGTTGTGTGTGTGTTTGTGTGTGTGTGTGTGTGTGTTTGTGTGTGTGTGTTTGTGTGTGTGTGTATGTGTGTGTGTTGTTGTGTGTGTGTGTGTGTGTGTGTGTGTGTGTGTGTGTGTGTGTGTGTGTGTGTGTGTGTGTGCATGTGGTCTGTGTGAACTCGTGGACATTTTTGTTGACATTCAAATACATGCTTTTGCAACTTATATCTTTGTCTAAAGATGTATCTGTTGTGCTCAAGTCTTGTACATGTTTGTGTTCACACACATGTATACCTATGTGTATGTTCTTTACCTATTTTTTCACTTCTCCAGTTTCGCATCTTTCTTGTGAAGACAGTACAGACAAACAAGAAGCATGTCAGTATTTGTCTTGCAAAATAAGCTTAGCTTAGTTCATAATGGGATAGCTCAGTGGTCAGAGCGCTTGCTTTCCCCAAACTAAGGTTAAACAGCATTGAGTGTGGTTACCAAGTGGATGGATGACTGTTTGCATGCCTTGGCTTCATTACAATCCCCCAGTTCACCCATCTGTCAATGGGTACCTGCCCTCTTTAGGGTCAGGGAAGGTAAAGCAGTGATGGAGAGGAGAGGAGATGGGCGCTGCCCTCAATATGCTGTCCCCTAGAGAAGCTGAGGTCTCTGACGCCTCGCTCCCCTACATCCACATAGGTTATGGGACACCTTTACCTTTACCTTTAAGCTCATAAACTTATCAGCACTTCAGTGTTCCAAGCCTCCTGTGGATGATTTTGAATTGTCTGTTGTCAGCATTGCAAAGTAAGCCTAGCTAAGCTCATCAACATATCACAGACCTGTGCACCTTCTGTATTTTTCCATATTTGTTCTGGGAAAAGTTGAAAAATACAGAAATACGATTTTATTAATTAAAACCTGATTTTTGTCAACAAAAAATCTGAAAATCGAAAACGTTGTCTTCTATCGTTCATCTTGCGTTGCGTCATCCGCTGGGCCCTGTCGTTCAGTTACTTACCTCCTCTTATAACGCATGTGCACAGCATCACTTTCAAAACAACAATGGTGGAAAGTGTTGTAGACTTTCGCAGAAAAACAGACCGAACTGACACACTTACAAGCAAAGAAAGATGTGGATTAAAATATAATGATATTGAAAGTCAGTGAAAAATACTGAAAATTGCCATGAAAATACTGAAATTTTAGTAAGGGGATGCACAGGTCTGATATCAGTTCTTCAGTGTTCCAAGCCTCCCATGGATGATGTTGAATTGCTTGTTGTCAGCATTGCAAAGTAAGGTTAACTAATCTCATCAACATATCAGTACTTCAATGTTGCAATCCTCCCATGAATGACGTCGACTTGCGTGTTGTCAGCATTGCAAAGTAAGGTTAACTAATCTCATCAACACATCAGTACTTCAATGTTCCAAGCCTCCCGTGGATGACGTTGAATCGTGTGTTGTCAGCATTGCAAAGTAAGGTTAACTAACTCATCAACAATCAGTACTTCATGTTCAAGCCTCCACGACGTGGAATGAATGTTTGCAATCCCTGAGCGTGATGTGTGTTGTCAGCATTGCAAAGTAAGGTTAACTAATCTCATCAACATATCAGTACTTCAGTGTTGCAAGCCTCCCGTGGATGAGTTGAATCGTGTGTTGTCGGCATTGCAAAGTAAGGTTAACTAATCTCATCAACATATCAGTACTTCAGTGTTCAAGCCTCCGTGGATGACGTTGAATCGTGTGTTGTCAGCATTGCAAAGTAAGGTTAACTAATCTCATCAACATATCAGTACTTCAGTGTTCCAAGGCTCCTGTGGATGATGTTGAATTGCGTGTTGTCAGCATTGCAAAGTAAGGTTAACTAATCTCATCAACATATCAGTACTTCAGTGTTCCAAGGCTCCTGTGATGATGTTGAATTGCGTGTTGTCAGCATTGCAAAGTAAGGTTAACTAATCTCAGTATCAGTACTTCAGTGCACCAAGCCTCCCATGAATGATGTTCCATCATGTGTTGTCAGCACGACACGGAAATGGACCTGATCTACAAGTACTCCCGTTCCGCACGGAGCAGCACTTCTTCTCCCAGTTTGAGCGCATTGAGGGCAACTCGGGCACGCTGGTGGTCGTCTTCAACTCAAGCTGCTGGACAACGGTCACACAGAGCTGGACATCGGCGCCGACAAGTTTGACATCATCGTCGCCAACCCTGAATCAGACTATGATTCTGATGATGGGTTAGTTTGTGTGTGTGGAGGGGGGGGGGTTTGCGTGTGTGTGTGTGGCTGGCTGGGTGAGTGTGGGTGTGGGTGTATTTGACACTTTGTGTGTGTCAGTCTGTGTGTGTGCTCATCAACCAAGCAGATGACATAGAGAATCATTATGCATGTGTATGTGTGTTTTCCTCAGCTTGGCAGGTGGCAGAGACTTATTAGTTTATGTTTTCATATGTTTTAAGTGTGTGGTATTAATTGTGAATAGATGTCTGTCTGTGTAAGCTCTTTTGGTAACATACAATTCCACATCCCACTCACCTAGGGGTGTATTTTAAAATATTTTTTATTTTTATTCTTTAATATTGAGGATATTGGAATAAGCACTCATGTACTTTTTTACATCCAGTCCCCATGTGTATGCAGTTTTGTAAATCTTGTCATCTGTTCCCACGGGCACACAATGGCCTACTCTTACGAAATGCAGAACAGGATTTAACGTGAGTGCAAGATGTTCTGCATGCATTCGCACACAGGGTCTCGGTTTATAGTCTTATCTAGAGATTTTTATTCACTCTCTGTAATACCTACTTTCCCATATCATTCATTCTAACCCTCTCCCTCTCTCCCCCACCCCTCCTCCCCCCAGACTGATGCCGGAGCGGCGGTCGTTTCGCGCCTACGCCTCAGTGCTGTACATGGAGCCGCGCATGCGCATCTACATCCAGGGCAAGAAGGTGCACACCAAGCGCCTGGCCTCCTGCCTCTACAAGCCACGCCTCTATCGCTACTCCTCCAACCGCTTCAAGACGCGCACCGAGAACGAGGCCAAGAGGGCCCAGGACGAGGCCCTGGCGGCCGACAATAAGGCCAGAGAGGCCGAGAGCAAGGCCAAGTGAGTGGGGTGGGGTGGGGAAGGGAGGGAGAGCGGGTGTAGTGTGGTTCGTCAACGCAGTGCACAAGTCCAACATCACTCAGTAAGGTCTAGTTAACAGTGCTAAATTTAGTGCGCTTCTTTCTTTTTCCCTAGTGCATGTGTGGTCAGTTCCTGCCATAAATAGCTGGCCACAGCTGGGCTGGGACAGGATGGGGTAGTTTGCTCCTGAGAGGAGGTGAAAGTGGAGGTTTCTGACAGCTGTGTTAAGTCAAAAACTCTGTAACCCTTTCGCTGCTATCCTATTTTGCTCAGGCGTGCTGGTGGAAACAGAGAGAGAGAGTGTTAAATCATGATGAACAGTGATCGTCAACTGAGTGTTGGTGGTGACTGATGGTTTCTATGAGGAACGCTGTTCGTCAACTGCGCAGTAAAGAGGTTAAATCATCCCATGAAGGGCAGTTACAATACTGACAGGCATTTTGATACGAATCATGATCTTGAAAGAGACAAGAAAGCTACATTTCGTATTGGTTTTAATTAAATACTCCAAGAAAATTTTAATTAAAAAAGATCACAAACATGCATGCACCCATTTACGAGCACACGCACACACAAAAACACAGACACAGACACAGACACACACACACACAGACACACACACACAGACACACACACACACACACACACACACACACACACACACACACACACACACACACAACACACACACCACACACACACACACACACACACACAACAAACATACACACACGAACAAAAACACACACACACACACACACAAACATACACACACACAGAGATATACAATGTTATAAGATCATTGACTAGACAAGACAGACATACACACATACACACACTCACACACACTCAAAAGACAACACACACACACACACACACACACACACACACTCAAAAGACAACACACACACACACACACTCGAAAGACAATACACACACACACGTTCATAATAGAATTTTGTTGTATCTGTCAAACAAAATAGCATTGTAAGAGACAGCTAACAGGAGAAAAATATAATCTCCTGTTTCAGAAATCTGGAAAACAAGTTTGGTTCCACATTGAACAAAGATCAGCGGGTAAGTACGTGATCATTTGTGATACATTTTTTAATGAAAACAGACAAGCTCATTGAATTTAATGCATATCAGAATCAGTTTCCAATCTGTTAAATCTTTCGAATTGTCTGGAGCCTCTAAGAGACATCAAGTTAAAAGAAAAAGTATACCAAACAAGAAAAAAGTATGTATACCAAACGCATATTTATTGAAAGCATGTTGCTAAGTCAATTTATTGACTGAAAGAAAACTTAACAAAAGGCTGACAGTGTCTACTGACAACAGTACATTTGACATTCATGTATGATGTAACACAGGGGGAATGAAGAGTTCTCTATGCGTACAACTCCTCACTGTTGTTGTTTGTCCCCTCCCTCCCTCAGATGGATTTACGGAAAGCACAGACGACAGCTGCTGAGTACAGACGGGAAGCTGACATCAAGAGACAGATTGCTGAAAGAAAAGTCAGGTGAGTGCCGCCACAGGGGTCGTCTGTTGTGATATGTCAAGTGTTTGTTATGTGGTGGTGTCTGTTGTGATATTGACAAGTGTTCAATTTATGTTAGTGTGTGTCTCTGTTATATTTGTTATGTGACAGGTGTCTGTTGTGTATGTGATGTTGTGTAGCTTAGTAAGTGCATGTGTGTAACTCAGTGACCGACATAAACTAACCGTAAAGGATGCATTCAGTACATGCATTGCGAGGGGCATTCTCTTCCTGGCCTCATCAGGGGTACTGTTATGTGTGGTTGTCATCGTCCTCGTCCTCGTGTTGTTTCTCCACAGAGCTCTGAAGGACCCGAAGACCCTGAACCTGATCTTTGGGGTTAACCTGGAGAACCGGGGCCATGATGGCGTCTTCGTCTACAACTGCAGTCGCCTCATCAAGATGTACGAGAAGGTGGGACCACAGAACGAAGGAGGAGTGTAAGTGCTGGGGATTTTTTCGTGTTTTTTTTGTTTGACTGTGTTGTGTTTTTGTGGTGGGGTGCATGGTGGTTGGTGCTGGTGGTGATGGTGGTTTGGTTGAACAGGTGCTTTTTTTTTTTCTTTTTTTTGTTGTTGATGGGGTGAGTGAGTGAGTGAGTGTGTGTGTGGTGTGGTTTTGTGTAAGAGTGTGTGTGTGTGTGTGTGGTTGTGGTAGTGTGTGTGTGTGTGGTTGTGTTGTGTTGTTGTTATTTTTCTTGTATTTAATGTCTATTCACATTAAGTGTTTGTGTGTGTGTGTGTGCATGTTGTTGTTTTTCCTCAATTTAATGTCTATTTACATTAAGTGTTTGTGAGAGAGGGCATGCATGCGGGAGGGCAGAGATATGTGGGTCTGTGTTTGAAGAAAAACTTGCTTTGGATACCTGGTATAGAGGTTACTTTGGAGCTCAAAATCTCTCACTGTATGTGCACTTTATGTATGTGTGAGTTTGTGTGTGGTGCGTGTGTGCAAGCGTGCAGGTGTGCATAATAAATCTTACCTTTGTTTTTGTTTGTTTTACAGGTATTGCAGTGGTGTTGTAGGTAAGTAAACTTTGTCTTCATTTCTGAGTATCAGTTTTTCCATTCCAATGTGTTAGCTAAGCTAGCTCCGTCCTAGTATAACACCTTACAAATTCTTGCCCCGAACATTTAAAAACTGATCGCTCCTACTGACTTCTTCCTGCACTCCTTGAGGAGTCCTTGGGGCACTGCGCGGGATGTTTCAGGCATTGTTGTGAGCAGCGTGAACCTGGTCACGCTGAAGTCAGATGCACTGGGCCTGACTTGTTAGGCGCTTAACGGCAGCGCAACACATTTTCGCTCATATAACAGACAACAGTAGGTGTCTGTTTGAGCATTCGACGATGATGAAGAAGAACCTAGTAGAGCCCATTCCTTACATAGTGGAGCCCATTCTTTACAGCCTGCATGCTGGGTATGTTCTTATCATCCATGCCACTGGCCACTCTTCTTTGAAAGGGGATGTTTTTTTTTTAACCTGTGCACAAGATGTTATGCGTGCATTTACACAAGGGACTGTGGTTTACAGTCTCATCTGAAGGTCTTGCAGGAGATTACATTTGGAGCCAATGTTAACTCCAGGGTAGATATCCTGGAAGTCGGAATGTGGCTACCTTAATGGCGGTCAAATGGTCCCATACACAGAATTTTACCTGTGATGAAACTTAGAGCTCTAGCCAAGGAACGAAAATAAAAGTTAGGTGAAAATAATTCTCTCAGACTCTTTGTGTGAAGATTCAAAACCCATGCCTGCAGTAACTGTCAGATGTTGAGTGATAGTGATGATAACAATAATGATGATATTACTGATGGTGATGGGGACAATGAAGAATACACTGCTTCATGTATTTCTGCTGCAGTAGATATTACCACCTGTTCTGCTGCTGATGATACTGATGGTCTTGATAACAGTGGTAGTAATGACAATAACAAAAAATGAAAATGATGTCGATGGTAGAGGTGATAGTGACGATGATGATGGTGATCCTCTGCTGTTACTGCTGCTGCTGCTACTAATAGCAGCATCATCATCATCAGTAGTTATGATAATGCAGTGGTGTGGTGTGTTCAGGCATAGTGGACGTGCCCTAGGGGGATGGGATAGCCTAGTGGTCAGAAAATTGCGCTCGCAATCTGACGACCTGGGTTCGATTCCCGTTGGAGGGTATATTTTCCCCCTGGAGTTAACATCAGTTAACATCAGTGCTGACTCCACTCTCCCCAAAAGTTCTTTGGATGAGACTAAACGAGGCCCTGTGTGGGCATGCATGCAAAACATTTTGCGCACACTTTAAATCCTGTTCCACTGTTCGAATGAGTAGGCCATTGGGTGCCGGTGGGAACAGATGACAAAATTTACAAAACTGCATACACACAGGGATGGATGTAAAAAGGCATGTGAGTGCTTATTCCATTATCCTCGATATAAAAGAAAAAAAAATCTGGTGTGGTGTGGTGTGGTGTCCATTATCCTCCATATAAAAGAATAAATAAATAAATAAATACCTGGTGTGGTGTGTTGTGTTCAGGCATAGTGGACGTGCCCTACCTTGTTCTGGAGCCCACTCACAACAAGCAGGACTTTGCCGACGCCAAGGAGTACAGGCACCTGATGAAGGCCATGGGGAACACATGGTGCAGTACTGGAAAGACATCGGCATCGGTATGGACGGCCCTCTTTTCTGCTTTAGTGCTCTGCTGGTGTACACTTTCTTTATATGGCATAACATTTATGACAAAGGTTATCGGCATCTGTATGGCCCGTCTTTTCTGGTTTAGTGCTCTGCTGGTATAAGCTTTCATATATGACAGATATTTGCGACGAAGGTTATTGGCATTGGTAGGACCAGTCTTCTGGTTTATTGCTCTGCTAGTGTGTAGGCGTTGTGCTTTCATGATATGACATGACATTTGTAAGGAAGGTTATTGGCATTGCTTTCATGATATGACATGACATTTGTAACGAAGGTTATTGGCATTGGTAGGACTAGTCTTCTGGTTTAGTGCTCTGTTAGTGTGTAGGCATTGCACTTTCTTTATATGACATGACATTTATGACAAAAGGTTTTTAGCATTGGTAGGACCAGTCTTTTGATTAGTGTAGGCATTGTGCTGTCGTCATATGACACAACATCTGTGGGGGACGATGCGCTTGTCATCTGCTGACTCGGGTTCAAATCTTGTTCAAGAGGATTTTTCCTCTGGAGTTGAGATGAGTGCCAACTCCACTTCTGCCAAAAGTTCTTTGGATGAAACTATAAACCAAGGTCCCGTGTGCGAACGCAAGCAGAACATGTTATGCACTCGTTATAGTCCATTCCACTTTTCGGAAGAGTAGGCCATTGTGTGCCGGTGGGAACTGATGACCAAATTTGCAAAAACTGCATACATGTACATACTGGATGTAAAAAAAACCCATGAGAGCTTATTCCAATATCCTCGAAACAAAAGAATAAAATAAATAAATGACAAAGGTTTTTATATGGGTACTACATTTGCATTGGTAGGATACTTCTAGTAAAAAAAACAAAAAAACCAACAGAAACCCCCCTCCACTTCTAGTATAGGTGTTCTGCTGGTATTATAGGTCACAATGTTTGTAATAAAGGTTTTTGACATCAGTATTACATTTGCATTGGTAGGATGAGACTTTTACTAACTGTACCACTAATACAGGCATTACGCTATCGTTACATGACATAAAATTTATAAAAATAAAAAGTTTTGGCATTTGTGCTACACATTCATTGGAAGGACAGGTCTTTTGATTATTGCTTCATGTATCTTATATGACATGAATCTTTGAGGTTGGAATGCAGCTACCTGAATGGTGGGGTGGAGAAGGAGATGTCCCATACAGAAATCTCACCATTGGTGAACCTCAGAACTCTTCATTGAGGAAAAACAAACCAGATCACTGTTTCTTCAGATTTATGAGGAAATGTGTTTCTTATGTAGGAAATAATGCAAAAATTTGTTGTTTTTTGAGCATTCATTCATTTGTGTTGTTACTGTGATTATCAGGGATCTTTTGATTTGCTTTTCAGCCCAACAAGGTGTTGTCAAATTTTGGTGAGTTGTGAAACTGTTTTTCTGTAACATTTTAGTAGCTTGGAAGAAGGCAGTGTGTGTGTGTGTGTGTGGTGTGTGTGTGTGTGTGTGTGTGTGTGTGTGTTGTTTGTGTGTGTGTGTGTGTGTGTGTGTGTGTGTTTGTGCTGGTGTGCATGTGTCAGTGTGTTTGTGAACGATTCTGCTTGTGTGTGTTTCAGTGTGTCATTGTGTGTTATGTAGTGTTGTATGTATGCATGTGTGTATGTATGTATGTTGTGTGTGTGTGTGTGTGTGTTGTGATTTTATGTTATAATGAATGTATTGCATTATTGTGCTAGTGGTCAATGTGTATGTATGTATGTATGTATGATGTTGATGTTGTGATGTTGTATGTATGTGTGTGTGTGTTGTATGTATGTATGTGTGTGTGCGGGATGTGCTGCATGCATGCTGATGGGATGGGTGGATCAGCAGTAATGCATGTGTCTATAAAAGCAGAAAATTTAATCTGCCATGACTCGAAATGGTATACAGCTCAATTCACATATCCTGTTATATGTTACAAGTTGTAGCTAGTTTGAAATGTTTAGTAAGAAAGCTGAAAGGTAGCTTATTGAAGACAAGCAGAGACCTATATACCCATATGCTCATGGGGTCTTAGATATGCACAACGCTTCAGTTTCTACTGACAAAAAAGTTCATGTGATTGCATGCGTAGCAAAAATGTCAGTTTAGATTGATTAATTCATGGGTTGTGTGGGTAGCAGAAATTTAAGTCTTGATTGATTGGTAGATGACTGGTAAAGTAAGAGGGAAAGTGCGAGTAGCATGTTTGATCAGAATTGACAGTTGTGAGTGTAAAAGACACTGCACTACTGCCACCAGAGGTTTTTTCTATTATTGGCTTGCAGCTTATTGTGTTGTCAGCTTAATGTTTTTTGTCTTTTTTTTAATGGTCGTAGCTTGTTTATTCAGGAAATTTATTTTTCTTTGGTGAGACTCTGAATTGAGGTCTGCGATAAAAAATCAGAACGTTTACCATGTTGTTACTTGTTTATTCAGGAAATATAGTTGTAAGATTAAATTCTAAATCCCCTCTGGAGATGCCGGGGGCCTGTCAGTATAAACAACATCCCCACCTTCTGGAAATCCTGAGTTTGGATTTCCCTCTTTTCTATCCCTCTCTTTATTTCTGCCATGTTCCTTTTCTTCGTGTTATCTCCTTCTTGTCTGATTTCTGCTTCTTGTTCTATTATCCTGCCTTTTATTCCAGAAATACATAAAAAGATAATTCTCTCCCATGCTGAAGTCGGATATGCTGGGTCTGATCTGTCATGCACTTAAGGACAGTGCAATGCATTTTCACCCTTATGACAGACAACTGTAAGTTAATATCAAAGACTAGATTTTAATTCTTCATTTGTAAAAAGTAAAATTTAGTGCCTCACATTGCCTTAACGGCAGCACATTGCATTTTCACCCTTATGACAGACAATCCTAGTTCACTGTCTGAGCACTCGTTGAAGAAGAAGAAGTACAGGCCATATAACAGTATAAGAAAATGTCTGGAGAGGAAAAGACTTGGACAGGTGCAGCCTGCTTGCGATACACTGCCTGGAGAGTTGAGTGCAGTTGCCCTACAGCACCTCAGAACATGTGATTGATGACAAAGTCCTTCAGATGAGACTATAAACCGAGGCCCCGTGTGCGAACGCACGCAGAACATCTTGCGCACACGTTTAAACCCCATTCCGCCTTTCGGAAGAGCAGGCCTTTGTGTACCGGTAGGAGCGGATGACAAAACTATAAAAAACAAAAAAATACTCAGCATGCACACAGGTGTGGTGTTTAGACACCATCCCTGAGGGGAAAAAAAATAATGGGTAGGCACTGCACTTGTGGCGACGCGCACTCCCTGGGGAGAGCAGCCCGAATTTCACGCAGAGAAATCTGCTGTGACATAAGGTGGTATAAAAAAAAAAATAAAAAAAATAAAGCGTGACTGGTGTGTGACAGGGAGGGGTACGGCTACACCAGTCACCGGTGGAAAGACGCTCCATCCTCCGACATCAAGTTTGTCAGGAAACGTGCCATGCAGATCAACAAAACTTTACAATGCGGTCAGTGTTTGTGTTGTGTGATGTGTGTGGGTGTGGTTTGTGGGGGGTGTGTTGGTTTGTGGTGTGTGTGTGTGTGCGTGTGTGTGTGTGTAGTGTGTGTGTGTGATATGTAAAAGTAGATTACAGAAGATGAAGTGGAAGAATGAAAAACTTAGACATTTACGTGTTATTAATCTGCAATAAAAAAGCTATTCAATTGAAAAAGCAGATTGAAAATATGACAATTCTATGAAAAGTTATTACAAATTGAAATGATAGACTGCAGGAAGTGACAAAACGAGAAATTAACAGGTTTTTGTATCGTAATAGGGGTCAGAATGAAGGCTTTGATGTTTCTAAATGTGGTATAGAACAAAAGGAAACAACATGACGTCTTGATACTTCACTACAAGGTAGAGGAGTGGCAATAGTTTCATACTCAATTAAAATTTGAAAATTGACAACCTGACTCCCACCTGCCAAAAATAGCTCCTGGCAGAAAGGGGGGTCAGGTGCAATTCAATTCATTTTGTGGTGGAACATCACATATTTGTGTGTGTATGTGTAATTGTGTGCTAGAAGTAGGAGTGTATGCTCACTTAATTACATTTACTTACATGTGCTGTCTCATATTTCACACAACTTGACAGAATAATTTTTTTAAAAAAAAGACCATAAATTCTAAGATTTGTGTGTGTGTGTGTAGCTATATTTTGTTATTTGTATTGTTTTTATGCCTGTGTACAGATCTATGTCTGAATGCTGTTTGTTGTTATTTGTTATGTTTGTTGTGTGCAGATCTATGTCTGAATGCTGTTTGTTACGTTTGTTGTTGTGTTTGTTGTGTGCAGACCTATGTCTGAATGCTGTTTGTTACTATGTTGTTATGATTGTTATGTGCAGATCTGTGTCTGAATGCTGTTTTATGTTGTTATGTTTGTTGTTGTGTTTGTTGTGTGCAGACCTATGTCTGAACGCTGTTTGTTACTATGTTGTTATGTTTGTTGTGTGCAGATCTGTGTCTGAATGCTGTTTGTTGTTACTATGTTGTTATGTTTGTTGTGTGCAGATCTGATGTCTGAATGCTGTTTGTTGTTATTATGTTGTTATGTTTGTTGTGTGCAGATCTATGTCTGAATGCTGTTTTGTTGTTACTATGTTGTTATGTTTGTTGTGTGCAGATCTTGTCTGAATGCTGTTTTATATGTTGTTACTATGTTGTTATGTTTGTTGTGTGCAGATCTGTGTCTGAATGCTGTTTGTTGTTACTATGTTGTTACTATGTTGTTATGTTTGTTGTGTGAGATCTTGTCTGAATGCTGTTTGTTGTTACTATGTTGTTACTATGTTGTTATGTTTGTTGTGTGCAGATCTGGGCTGAATGCTGTTTGTTGTTACTATGTTGTTACTATGTTGTTATGTTTGTTGTGTGCAGATCTTGTCTAAATGCTGTTTGTTGTTACTATGTTGTTACTATGTTGTTATGTTTGTTGTGTGCAGATCTTGTCTGAATGCTGTTTTATGTTACTATTTGTTATTGTTATGTTTGTTGTGTGCAGATCTATGTCTGAAGTTGGAGGACTATCTGTTATTTTTGTCAATCATTTTCATGAATGGTTATTATTCTCGGATATGTGCAGTGCAGATCTATGGAACCTGGGACTCAGCACACAACGGTCATCACAACAGTTCCGCCTGCACACCAACCTCAACACATCCTGCCTGCCCCTCCCTGCCTCCTGTCTGCCTTACCTTAGTACTGAACAGGCCTCTGCCAGGAGGGGGACTCTTAAACTCAATGAGTACTGCCCCCCCTCCCACCCCTGCTCCCAGCCGCCCCCCCCCCCCCCCCCCCCCTTCCAACCTCCCTGTTTTGTGCGGATGTCAGGGGCTCTTTCAGTGTAAATAGCATCCCATTTGCTGGAAGTTCAACATAACAGCATTATGACATAGGCTTCAGCACTTAGTTTATATCAGTAGTTACTGACAAAGCTTTCAGGACAATTTGAAAAAAAAAAGAGAAGAAAAACATGCACGCACGCACACGCACACGCACACGCACACACACACATACACACACACACAGGGGTGCGAATGCACACAGAACATCTTCCATACACTTTAAATCCTGTTCTGCTTTTCTTAAGAGTAGGCCATTGTGTGTCGATGGGAACAGGTGACAATATTTACAAAGCTGCATACCCATTGGGAGCCGCCGCTGTAGTCTAGTGGTTAGGGCGTTGGATCTCGTAATCTACAGGTTGCGGGTTTGATCCCAGCTTTCGGCTATGGCGTTGTGCCCTTGGAAGAGGCACTTTACGGCTATTTTCTCACCCCGCCCAGGTGTAAAAGAGGTACCAACCTTGTGTTGGGGGTTAACCCTGCGATAGACTGGCGTCCTATCCAGGGGGAGTCTATGACTCTCAGTGGCTTAACGCCACAGAAACCGGGATAAGCACTGGCCTGATGAGCCTTAGGCTGGGGACAGACTTTAACTTTAACTTATACCCATTGGGACCGGATTAAAAAAGCACATGAGTGCTTATTCCATTATCCTCGATATGAAAGAATAAATAAATAAACAATACAATCAATACACACACACACACACACACACACACACACACACACACACACACACACACACACACACCCCCCTCCACCTATAATATTACGATGGTAAAACCAGTGTGTTTGTTCTGCGTTGTGCAGATGTACAGCCCCAGAACAAAAACTGAACATCCAGGAGGGTTTTCTGAAGAAGGAGGTGAAGACCCAAGAACAAAAGAAGAAAGATCTAGAAGAGGTAAAAGCCTTTGTTTTGTCACCACTGTGTCAGTAGAGCTTCTGTCTTTGTGAAGGTTGGCGTCATGTGTTACCTTTTGGATAATACTTTTTGTGTTAGTTCTTCAGTTTCATGTCATTCCACTAAATAGTGATATCAGATTTGTGGTTGGTGGTGTGTTGTTGTTGTGTTGGTGTGTGTGTGTGTGTGTGTTTTGTGTGTGTGTGTTGTGCATGTGTGTGTGTGTAAGAGAGAGTGTGCGCGTGCGTGTATGCATGTGTGAGTGTGTATGCATGTGTGTGCAAATGTGTACCTGGCGCGCTTGTGAATGTGTGTGTGTGTGTGTGTGTGTGTGTGTGTGTGTGTGCGTGTGTGTGTGTGTGTGGTGTGTGGTGGTGTGTGGTGGTGTGTGTGTGTGTAATGCTGTAAGGTGTTTCTGTAACAGGCAGGTTATTGTGATGTTGTTACACTTCTGTCTTGTGTTGTTATGATTGTTATAACAGAAGGTTGTGGCTGTTACACCACAAATTGAAAGAAAAAATAAACCCTTATAAAACCCAAGAATCCACATTTTACTTTGATTTCATGCATTGTCTTTTATGTGGGCCTGGACGCAAAGTAAAAAACTGCCTGTTTCTGTAAAGAAAATGTGCGTGTGTGCATGCACGCACGTGGGTGTATGTTAGTGTGTGTGTGTGTTTGCGCACGTGTATCCATGTGTGAGACCGTGTATGTGTGCGAGACTTAAAACGTTTGTCCAAGTGAATGCGTATTTATATGCATGTGCGTGCAGTTGTACATAATGTATGTGTGTGTGGGTGTGCGTGCGTGCGTGCGTGCATGTGTGTGTGCAGGAAATCCGAAAGAAGACGGAGATGTTGGCGCGGCTGGACAAGTCGCGAGTGATACTGTCCAACAAGGAGGCTGCAGAGGTGGGCAGAAAGAAAGAGGAACCCAAACACAGAGAGCCCTCCCCTCCACCCAGGGTATGTTGCACACCCCTGTTTTTTTGTCTATCTGTGTGTCTGTGTTTTGTGTGTATTTTTCAGTGGTGGTAAAATAGGTTGACCTTTTTAAAAAAAAAAAAAAAAAAAAAATTATAAGTAGGTTGGCCTGGTTACCGGCAATGAAATAGGTTGAATGGATAGCTCTTCTTCTTTGTCGAACGCTCAGACAGCAACTGAGGCTGCCTGTCATATAAGCAAAAATGTGTGGCACTGCCGTTGAGTGCCTGACAAGTCAGGCCCAGCGCTTCTAACTTTGGCATGGGAGAGAATTGTTATCTTTTTAAGTCTTTCTGGAATAAAGGCTTAGAGAATGGACCAAGGTGGTAGAAAATAGAAAATAGACAAGAAAGAGGTGACAGGAAGAAAAGGAACAAGGCAGAAATAAAGAGAGGGATAGAAGAGGGGGAATTTCTTAGCACAGAATTTCCAGAAGGTGGGGATGTTTTTTACACTGACAGGGTCCTGGCAGTCTCATGGAACTGATTGCTTTTGACTCTTCAGTCGTTATACAGTCATTGTTTGGTTTCTGTGTTCAGTTAATCGTGCAAAGTGTGTTCTTTTGCATTTGATGAACAGTTGCTCTTGAGTTAGAAGTACGATTAAAAGAGGACAGTTCCATGGTCAAAGGACAAAGGGAAGCTACACAGGGTTGCTGAGAGTTATTTAGCCTGCTTTTGAAAGTAATATTGTTTTGCCATTGTGTAGAATGTGGGGTTTGGGGATTTTTTTTGGTTATAAAATGAATAAAGTGTGAACTTGGTTGCATTGGAAGAAAGGAACAAATCAGACATTTCATTGTATAGAAACATCATTCAAATCAGAACTTTGAAATTAAAAAAATATAGAAGAAAATGAAACACAAAACAGCTAAAAAGATAAAACCACCACCACCACTAAACCACAACTTTTTATACCTCAAACCCCCCCCCCCCCCCCCCCCCCCCCCCCCCCCCCCCCCCAAACCAAACGATCTTCACTGTTGCAGTCTCGAAGACGGGGAGCCCCTTCTCCGTCCCCCTCCCCAGAAAGAAGCCCCTCCCCCCCTCCCTCCCGGTCCCGCTCCACTAAAAAAGAAGCCCCGTCCCCCAGCGTGCCATCATCCAGGTCTTCAGCCAAGCCCCCGCCCAAGCCTACTGTGGTGAAGTCGTCGCCCCGAACCCCCAGCAAGCCCGAACCCAAGTACACCCCCAGCGCCAAAACCATGCCCGCCAGGACCGCCCGCACTGTTGTCAAGGTCAGTGACCAGGGTCCTCCTGTCTGTCTGTCTGTCTGTCCTTCATAGCCAACTTGGGGTATGGCTGTCCATCCCTGAAGTCGGAATGCGGCTACCTTAATGGAGGGTGAAAACAGTCGCATGAGCAACATCTCACTGCTGTTGATTCTTAGAGTTCTAGCTTAGGAACAACAACAACAAAATCTGAGTTCATTATCTAAAAACAAGATGAAGAAGGCCAGATGCAGTCATGAATAATTACGAACATGAAGAGTCAACGGTTTGTTCCATAATCATTGTCCAGGTGTTGTGTGTTCCCTGGCTTAACACTCTGGAGCTCACCCAGAACGTGCACTCAGACTCACTCATCCCACCTGGGAATCACTGTGAGATTGAAATTGCATACTGAATGAGAAGTTTACGTGTAGGACTGATTTCAAGTACCTCGCCATATAGGCAGCCATACTCTGATTTCAGAGGAGTCATTGTCCAGTATATGATTCTTTTTTTCTTTCTTCCATTAATGTTCAGTGGTCAGTAGTTTGACCATTATTAAGATTTTTTTTTGGCAGAGTGCAAGTGTGTGGTACCTGTCATCTATTCCCACTGGCACACGATGGCATACTCTACAAAAAGCGGAACAGGATTTAACATGTGTGCAAGATTTTCTGCGTGCGTTCGCACACAGGGCCTTGCTTTATAGTCTCATCCAAAGGACATTAAGGGGGAGTGGAGTCAGCACTGATGTCACTAATGTTAACTCCAGAGGAAAAATCCCCTCGAAGGGGAATCGAATCCTGGTCGTCAAATGTTATCTGTTCAATATCATACATATGGGGACTGAATGTAAAAAAAAAAAAAAAAAAAAAAAAAAAAAAAGCACATGAGTGCTTATTCCATTTTCCTGGATACAAAAGAATAAATAAGTAAATACATAAAATAAATAAATAAATAAATATCTCATTCCAAATGTGTGGTCCCACTGACAGGAGCCCACCCCTCCCCCTCCTAGTCGGAAGCGCCCCGCCCCCTCCTCCACAAAATCATCAGCAGCCAAGTCCACCCCTCGGAGGAGGATCGCCCAGCGAGCAGAAACATCCTCTGAAGAGGAGGAGGAACCGGAGGAGGAGGAAGAGGAGGAGTCTGAGGAGGAGGAGGAAGAAAAACCGCCACCCAAGAAAAACCGCTTGGCGGCCAAAAAACCTGAGAAGGCCCCAGTGAAGGTCGCGCCCTCTGCAAGCAAGGTGAAGGACACGGCGGTGATGGAGGCCTCGAGAAGCAGGAAGGGGGAGGTTTCCAAGGCAACCAAGGAGGCTGAGAAGGAGACGCCCACACCCAGACCTAAACCTCCACGCGGCGTTTTCATGGTCAGTCTGCAGTGTGTGTCTGTGTGGGGGGTGGGGGGGGGGGGGGGTGGAGTGTGTATGTATGTGAGTGTGTATGTATGTGTATGTGTGTGTGTGTGTGTGTGTGTGGGGGTGTGTGTGTGTGTGAAGGTTTTTACTTGGATTTTGGTTTGCTTTGTTTGTCAAAAAGTGTATGTAGATGGTGGGGATTTACTCAGAACCGCCTTTGGGGTTCAGGTGAACATAAGAAACAAGCAAGAAGACAAGAAAAGTCATGAGAAAGAAATATTTTGAAAAGCATTTTCAAGTGAGACAGTGTTCTGATGTACTTGTAATCCAAACAAAACCAGAACATTTTTTTTTTTTTGTCTGAACACCAGATATAGATTTTTTTCAAAAGAAACTGTATAACTGATGTACTTCAATTAAGAGACCAACAGGAAAACTGTTTTTTTTTTTAGGGCTCTAAGCTGAAGCATACAGCATCCATTGATTGTTACAAAATTGGAGTCACATGATATACTCATATTCATCAGCTAAACCGCACCCCCCCCCCCCCCCGCCTTTTTTTTTTTTTTTAGTTAAAGGGAAACAAATCTTGTTAAGAGAAAGGGTTAATCAGTTAGACCTGAGTAGTTTTTCTTTGATTAGACTATCACATGTGGGAAAAAAGAAATCTGCAACATGCCTTACCGGTGGTCTAGGTGGTAACACACCCTGCCTAGAAAGCAAAAAGTCTTGGTTGGAGTGTGCGGTGGTTCGTACCCTGTTTGGGCCCCAAACTTTTTCCCCATCCATTATAGCCTGAGTGGTGGTCTGGGCACTAGTCTTTCGGATGAGACGATAAACCGAGGTCCTGTGTGTGACACATCATTATTTAGTGCACATGAAAGAACCCATGGCAACAAGGGGGTTGACCCTGGCAAAATTCTGTAGGAAAAGTCTCTCTGATAGGGAAACAAATACAGTTGCATGCAGGAAAAAGAAAAACAAATGGGTAGGCGCTGCACTTGTGGCGTGGTGATGACAGGGTGGTGGTGGTGTTTCAGTCGTCAGCGGACGAAGACGCTGAAGCCAGCCAGTCCGGGGTGGAGGTCATGGAGACAGAGGCGGTCAGCTCTGCACAGGAAACCTCCGCCGCTGTGCAGGTCAACGATGCCGACAGCAACGGTCAGTTCTTGCTGATGTTCACTCTGTTTTTTAGTCTCTTTGTCTGTCTGTCTGTGTGTCTCTGTCTGTCTGTCTGTGTCTGTCTCTCTCTGTCTCTCTCTCTGTCTCTCTCTCTCTGTCTGTGTGTCTCTCTCTCTGTCTGTGTGTCTCTCTCTCTGTCTGTGTGTGTCTCTCTCTGTGTCTGTCTCTGTGTCTGTGTCTCTCTCTGTCTCTGTCTGTCTCTCTCTCTTTGTCTCTGTCTGTCTGTCTGTGTGTCTGTCTGTCTCTGTCTGTCTGTGTGTCTGTCTGTCTCTCTGTCTCCCTCCCCTCTCTCTCTCTCCCTCTCTCCCTCTCTCTCTCTCTCTCCTCTCTCTCTCTCCCCTCTCCCTCTCCCTCTCCCTCTCTTCTCTCTCTCTCTCTCTCTCTCTCTCTCTCTCTCTCTCTCTCTCTCTCTTTAAAAAAAAAGTCTGTTCTTTTTCTTATTCTTCTTTTCGTTTAGTCTTCATCGTCCTACTTCTCTCTCTTAAAAAAAAAAAAAAAAAATTTAACTTATTTTTCTTCCTCCTTTCATTTTCCCACTTATTTTTTTAAAATGATTTTTTAATCTTTTTTTTCTTCTTCCTCCTTTTCATATTTTTGTTCGTTTTTCCTTTAACTTCTTTTTCCTTTTTCTTCTTTTTCTTTCTCTTTGAAATTTTCTTCTTGCTTGTTTGTCTTCCTCTTCCTCTTCTTTTTGTTCTGTTCTTCATTTCCTCCTCCACCTTCGAGTTTTTTCTCCTCCTTCATTTTCTTCTTCTTGTTCTCCTCCTGCTCTTTGTCTTCTTCCTCCTCGTCTTTTTTCTTTTCCTGTTCTCATTTTCTTTTTTTCTTTTTGGTTCTTCTTTATTTTTTTTAATTTTTTTTTTTTTTTTTTAAAGTCTGAGAGTTGATGTGTTGGGGCAGTACAATAGGGTGGTTTAGGAGCTGTACTCACAGGTTGAAGTAAGCTGCAGCCAAGAATCAAGAGTCCATTTGTTTCACAGACACCCCCCCAAAAAAAAAAGAAAAAAATCATTGGACCCATAACCCTGGTAGTGAGACAATAAACCTTCCCCCATAGGGATGCCCAGGGCCTGTCCAGTATTAATAGCATCCCCATTTTCTGGAAATTCTGGGGTAGAAACTTTCTCTTTTCTACCCCTCTCTTTGTTTCTGCCTTGTTCCTTTTCTTCCTGTCACCTCTTTCTGGTCCATTTTCTGCCGTCGTGGTCTCCATTCTCCTGCCTTTTTTTCCTGAAAAGATTTTAAAGATTTAGAAGAATTCTTTCCCATGCTAAAGTCAGATGTGCTGGGCTTGACTTGCTAGGTGCTAAGCGGCAGTGCAATGCATTTTTGCTCAGCTATAGTTGCTGTCTGAGAGTTCAACCAAAAAGGAAATAAACCTAGATGCTGTGTGCGTGAAGTCACTTGCCACATAACATCTGCTAGCACAGACATTTAAAACCCATCCACTTTTTGAAGAGGAGTTGGCCAGCTGTGGTGGGGTGACTGTTGGTGGCATGAAGAGTATGAACATACCTAGCATGCAACCTGGCAAGCTATGGACTCTGCCAAGGAAACAGTGCCTAAGCATGTGTGCCCCATACAAGTCTTCAGTTTAGGTAAAAGTCCAAAAGTTTCATGTTAACAGTTGATCAGTGTATCCGTTTATAGAGAAAAGTGTTAGTAAAAATGTGTGTGTGTGTGTGTGTGTGTGTGTGTGTGTGTGTGGTGTGTGTGTGTGTGTGTGTGTGTGTGGTGTGGTGTGGTGTGTGTGTGTGTGACTCTGTGTGTGTGTGACTCTGGGTGTGTGTGTGTGTGTGTGTGTGTGTGGGGTGTGTGTGTGTGTGTGTGTGTGTGTGTGTGTGTGTGTGTGTGTGTGTGTGTGTGTGTGTGTGTGTGTGTGTGTGTGTGTGTGTGTGTGTGTGTGTGTGTGATGTGTGTGTGTGTGTGGCAGGTGATGTGGGGACCAGAGTGGAGGCCCTGATCAACAACAAATGGTGAGTTGACAGCCAGTGCCCTGTTTGGCAGAGAAGCAGAACTTGACTCGTTAGTCGTATATACACACACGTGCACGCACACACACACACACACATGCACACGCACACACAGTGAACATCTTGCGCATATGTTAAAACCCGTTTCACTTTTCGGAAGAGTAGGCCATCGTGTGCCGGTGAGAATGGATGAAAAAACTGACAAAACTGCAAACACACGGGGACTGGATGTTAAAAGAGTACATGATTGCTTATTCCAGTACCCTCGAAATAAAAGAATAAATAGATAAATAAAATATACGCACACATACACATGCACACTCTCGTCTTTGGCACTCATACATATTTTCACATTTGTCTTGTCTTTATGTGTACAGTTCATGTGTACAAATCTAACTGACCTTTTTGCTTGCAGAAGAGAAAATTTTAGATATATAAATATGTGTATATATTATATTTTGTCTCTGTATGTTAGTGAAAGAAATGCATCAATAGTCAATCCTGTATTTGAAGGTACTTATTTGAAAGGATGATTTAAAATTGAGTAATTACTAAGTTTTAAATGTGTGCATATTATATATTTTATCTGTTCATGTCCATGAAAGATCAGAAACAGTAAATCAGTATTTCAGTATAATGTGGCATGTTAATGCCAACACCTTTATGCAAAAAATGACTAAACAAAAGTTCACAACTGCACAGATGCCTGTGCCTTTCTTGTTTTTGAGATAATAAAATGTTTGTATTGAATTGACAGCCAGTCATGGAGTGGGTTTTTGTTATTTGTTTGGGTTTTTTTTTTCCTTGGCTAGAGCTCTAAGTTCCACCAATAGTTAGATTTTTGCGCATGTAACTGTTCCCCCCCGCAACCATTTAGATAGCTGTATTCTGACTTCAAGAATGGTGTCTAAACACGACACTTGTGTGCATGCTTTAAAAAAAAAAAAGTAATCTATTCCTTTTGGCCTTGAGTTATAGTCTCATCAGAAGGACTTTGACATTTATTTAAGTTTTTTCGTTATACTAAGAAGAAAGGGGGACGATGGGAATCAAAACCAGAACCTGATGATATACTTGTCAGCAGACGAATGTCTTAACCATACTACCACCCTTGTTATGGGTTGTTTTATTCCTGTCTGTATTCTTAAGTTGTAATGCCGCTACCTTCATGGTGGGTAAAAACAGTTGCATACACAAAACGTCACCATTGGTGAACCTCAGAGCTCTAGCTGTGGAACAAAAAAACCTAAAACAAAATTTGTGCCAGAGAATCTCAACACCCCAATGTTGACTATCAAGACAAGAGCTGACGTTGTTGTTATGTTTGTTGTGGTCATCAGGCATGCAGGCAGTGTGGTCAAGGTCAACCCAGCAGAGGCCAAGTGGAAGGTCAAGTTCGATAGCTACCCCAAAGACAAATACGACAAATGGTGAGTAGGTTGTGGCGGGTATTGTGGTGGTCTTGTCTTCATCGCTCTCTCTGTCTCCATCTTTTTTCTGCCCCGTTTTTTTTTTTCTTTTTTAACCCTCTTAGTCCGGATCCGGGATTTGCCGGGATTGAATAATTACCCCCCCCAAGTCCCGCAGGGATTTGTGGGGATTTACACACAGTAGATTTCCATCACTAATTGCTACCACGTGTTAAACCTCTGTCAGGCTAGAAGGAGAAACCCTGTAGTGTCTGGAAGTAATTATAGCTGCTGGTATGTACTTAGAAGGGGAAAAGGCTAGCCAGCATGTGAGCCTGACCTGATTTTGTGATGGAATGCAAAATCTAGGGGCAGTTTGTGTTCAGAGAGTCCAAATGCAAGAGGGTTAAAAAGAAAGGGCTTGATTTAATGTTCTAAACATGACCATAACAATGTTCCAGCTTGTTGCCTTTGCTGGATTGACACTTGACTCAGTTTTTTGTTCCTTTTATAATGCTTTTCTGTCACTTTTTTGTTTTATATATATATATAGATATATAGATAGATAGATATATATATATATATAGAGAGAGAGAGAGAAAATAAAAATTTTATATATATATATATTTTTTTTTATTGTTCATGGTTACTGTATTGTGTTATGCTTCCTAGTATTTCTTGTTATCATTGTTTGCTCATATTTGTCTTGTTTTGTTTGATTCCATAGTAAAGGTCTTGTGTCATTTTCATATGTCCTTTTCTTGTGATGTGTCGTGGCAGGTTTTTATGGATAGGGATTGTCATTTGCTATGTTACCTTTTTTCCCCTTATGTCTGTTATCTCATTTCCTTTGCCGTGCATGTGCTTTCCCTCCCTCCCTCTGCATTATTTTTTGCATCGTTTTTTCTCTTTCCCTTCTTTCTTTCTCTCCTGCTTCTATCTATGTCTTTCCTTCTCTCGTGTCTCCTTTCTTTCTTTCTTTCTTCTCTTTCTTCGGTGTTTCCTTTCTTTTTCACTCCGTCTTCACCTTCTTTCTTTCTTGCTGTCCCTGTCTTCTCTCTTTCTGTTTGCCTCTCTTTCTCTCCTTCCGATTAACTGACATATCTGCTGTGTGTTTTGCACGTATTGTTGGAGTGTGAAACATTGGCCAGGATTTGGACCCCCTGTAACAGTGTTCCTTTTCTCTCTGTGCAGATTATTAGGGTTTTGTTTTTGTTTGCTGCATTCTCTTCCCCTAACTCCCACCCAATCTTTTGTGTGTATGGGCTTAAAGGTGTACAATCGGGGTAAATTATTGTTATTACCCATTGTAATTGTCTCTTGCTTGCTCATTCTTTCGATCTTCATGGGTTCACAATAAGTAAAGCCATCCTTTTTATGGTTTCTTTTTATCTATCGAGTGTAACAGGTTTCTTTTTTGGCCTGTGTGTTTGTATCTTCTTTGTCAGTGTCTGAGGTTTAGTTATGTTAGTTTTTTCCTTTTCTTGTGTTTAAGTTTCTGTGGTTGTGTTAATCTTGAGGTTGTATTGAAGTCCGAGTGGAGATTTCCATGCAACTCGGAACACAAGAAAACATTCTGTCTGTCTGCTGTCAGCTGCAGACTTTTTGTGGTCCTCTTTGGGTTAAATTTTTTATTATTATCCCTTCCTCTGTGAGGTTAGTTCACTACTGTGGCATAGAAGAGTAAACTGAAACTGTTAAAAATGGTGCTCCTTTGCTCATTTTGCTGATGAGGGTCGCGTTCGAGTTTAGACTGTTGCTGTACTGTCATGAGCTATTTTGGCCAAATTGAGTAAATGTACCAAAAATTTAACAAGCTGAGGCATACAACAGTTAAAGTTTGTTTTGGGTAATTTTCATTTTTCTTTTTCCATAGAGGTTTGTACATTGGTATGTTTTGTTTGAAATTATGGAAGAGAATACTAAAAAATTACAAATCCACATGCACCTGGAAACTGAATGTAAAAAACAACAACACACGAGTGCTTATTCCATCATCCCTGAAATATTAAATTTTTTTTTTTTTTTTTAAAGTTTTCACACACTTGCATGGTTACCTTGACAAGGTGTAAGCATCCATCAACCCATCCTCAAAAAGAATAAGATTGATTTTACACACGGTAAAATTTCCTCAGCCACAGGAATCATTTTTGAAGTTAAGAGAAGCCAAATTGTTCTTTTTTGCCAGTATCTTTCCCATAAACATTCAGATGTAGGCAGTTACTGTTGGCTACATAATCAATAAAATAAGTCTCCTATCAGTCAGCTAAAGGGAAAGAACTGTGGTCAAGAGAATTGGTTGATCATATAGTCAGAGTAGTTTCCCTTTGATTAGACAGCTTTTATAATTACAAGGGAGAAAAACACCCCTCTCCTCTCCAGAATTATAATGTAGTGTAGGTAGGCATATGATCCATCACTTTGTGACGTCAGGACTGCCATAGCTAGAGATGTGACACAATTGAGAGAGTTTATGCTCATTGACGCCAATGGGATTTTAATCTAGGGATAGGAAATAAGAGTAATAATAACAACCCTTCTCCCAAAATGACAGACATCTGATTTGTGACTGAATCTTACATTCGAAAAGCTGGAAGCCTGCGACTGCTAATGATAAGATAAATCTGGGTTTTTTTTTCAAATAAGGGAAATTAGTGTGTTTTTCTTGATTGAATACTTTTAAATGGGATCGCTTACCCTGAATTATATGTGAAACTTGTTCTGTTCAGTCTTTTTTTTATCACCCTCCACCCCCTTTTTTTTCCCTTCTCTCTATCAATTTTTTTCTAAGGCAATTCTTACACAGCTATTTCCACCAGTAAAACATGCATGCATAGACATGCACATGTGAGTACACACACACACACACACACACACACACACACACACACACACACACACACACACACACACACAATGTGGAAAACATTTTATGCACACGTTAAAACCTTTTCTGCTTTTCAGAAGGGTAGGCCATGGGAACAGATCACAAAATTTACAATTCTGCATACATATGGGGACTTGGTGTAAATAAGCTATTTAGTGCTTTTTCCATTTTCCTTGAAATAAAAGAATAAACACACACATGCACGCACGCACACTCACACACACACACACACACACACACACACACACACACACACACACACACACACCACACACACACACACACACACACACACACAGGCTTGCTAATTTAGTCACTCACATACTCATGAATTCAAAGCAAGTGATGGGTTCTGGTGAAAGCTATTCAAATAATAGGATGATGAAGACTGCATTGGTGTACTTTTGATTATGGTGCTGGTATGGCCAGCGTGTGATACTCGAATAACCATCAAGCATCTGCTTCTGGGGTGTTCAGTTGTTCAGGGTATAAGGCACAAGCATTTTGCTGCAGATTCCTTAAGATCCTTTTTCGCAATGTTCCACTGGACACCATTTTTAACTCCTTGAGAGAATCACGCATTTTCTGTCTGATTTGAGTGAAGATGTCATAGTTAGTCACTAAGAACATTGTTGTTTTAAGGAATCTGGGTTTGAATGTATTTTATTTTATGTGTTGTTAATGTGGTTTCTCTCACAACACATTGACCGTCCTGTGTCGTCCCTTATGGTTGAACAAAGATCTGAAGGATGCCTTCTTTGATACAAAGAAGGAGAAGTAGAGTTGGTTTTATGCCCAGTTTTAATCTGAGATTTAAAATTTAACAAGGCGATGGCCCTGATATGGCCTGTGTGGCCGGCGGGGCTATAAACAATAGTGGATTGGCCAGCTTTCGCCCAAATTGGCCACAGCATCATTTCTAAAGTCCTAATGTTGGCTTGTGGTGAAAGACTGATATGGGATTAAACTGTTATGATGGATGGAGCTGTTAGTTATGCTCTGTCCCTGATGTCAGTGTTCCTTGGGTGACCAAAAACTCTGTGTGTATGTGCGTTGTATTGAAATCAGATTTCAAACAGCAGTCAAAAGGAAACTTAAATAGGGAAAATTATGTAAATGTCTTCAATTATGAACAAATGTATGATGAAGGGGTCCAAGTGGCTGGATTAAACAAAAACAACAAAAAAACACTAGTTGACCTCCCCCCCCCCCCCCCCAGCAGAAACAATCAAAGAAAAAAAACCTTCCTAAAAATGTCGAAGAGTGGGTTAAAAAAAAAAAAAAAGAAGAAGAAGAAAAAGCTATCCTCAAATAATCAGATTTTAATGAGGGTCCAGAACAGTGGATTTTGATGTAATCAAGGTCTTAAAAAGTAGAGGCACAGTGTAGAGTTATACGATTTTAATCAGCTGATTTTATTCATTTTCTTTATCATTATGTGGTGAAGCAGGGGGATACCCACATGCATGCGTGCACATGCACTCACACACACACACACAACACACACACACACACCACACACACACACACACACACAACACACACCACACACACACACACACATCTCTATCATATACAGAGTCATTCTAACTCATATTTGCTATTTCATTTTTCTTGTTTTTTGGTTCTGAAGGGGAAAAAATGAGATTAAAACAAAACACTCTTGCATGGTTTTGTATACTTATGCGTGTGGGCGTGTGCATTATCATACACAGAAACTGTACCTTCCACAACCACGTGCATGCATGCACTTCATGCACACATATCATAAGGCCAAGCGAGTACAACCCAAACCCCCTCGAGCTCCGTTCTCACTTAACTCCAGCCTAGTTCAGGGAAAGAGGACCCCACCCCAGCCAGTTGTGTGTGACAACTCAGCAGCTGGTCTGGCCTGGGTGTGTGTGTGTGTGTGTGTGCTAAGGTTGTGTGTTTAGTCTGACGCCTGCTGCTGTATCTGCTGTCAGCTGGCCAGTCCCGTGGTGTGGGTCACTGTCAGATAGATGTGAGTCTGTAACTCACTTGTCAGGCCTGTGGGCCTCTGGGGACAGGGTCCCCTCCCCTGTACATAGATTCTCCTGTCGGTAGCAAAGCTCTTGAGGGCTTAATGATGTACTGGTAGAGCGAACGTCTCCTAGTCTTGTGTGGTAAGAAATGCTAGGGGACAGATTTGTGGGTGGGGGCGGGGGGGAGTTGGTGTGTGTATGTGTTTGTGTGTGTTTTGTGTGTGTGTTGTGTGTGTGTGTGTGTGCGTGCCACTCTATGTGTGTGTGTGCGTGCATGCGCGTGTGCGCATATCCATTATAGGCATTGAGACTAAAGGGAATACAGAAATACAGCCACATATACTCGTACACATATGGCTGGCAAAGCAAGCACTGAGGGAGGGTTGGGGATGTAGGGTGCTAGCCAGCAGGCTGCTGCAGTGTACCTACCTACCTACCCACTCCCTGATGGTGCAGCAGCCTCACAACACAGGAGATGTACGTGTCAGATTGATGTATTCAAGCGAGGAGGAAATGCACCAAATCTGCCGGCGGATGGATCGCATTACTGCGACATTGTTGATGCTCTGCCGAGGCCCCACGCCCGTTTTCCGATGGCCATCCTATCGGCCCTCGGGGAGCCGCGCTTATTGAATCACTGCGGAAATCTAAGTGCCGTTACACGTTTAATTAATTAATCCCAAGATTGCGGGACCAGCTCTGTAGGGGTGGTTCTGAAAGTAAACAGCGGCGTGTGGAAAAGGATTGAGGCTTGGCTGAGGGGAGGCTTTGAGGCTGGTGGCGGCTTTTGAAAAGCTCTGTTTTCCCTGCCCGCTCATGCAGAAAACGGCCATTGAGCCTGCCGTCTGTTGGAGCAAGATGGCGGCTTTGTCCGCAGGATGGCAGTGAAAGTGGAGAAGCAGGCAGGGGAGAAGAAGGGGGAAGGGGGGAAGATAGAGAGGGGGGGGGGGGGGGGAATGTGTTTTCGCTGAAAGTGGGAATTTCAGGGGACATGTGGGGGAGTTGTGGCTTTTTCTTTTTTTTTTTAAATTTCTTTTTTTTGTTTGCTTTTTTGTTTTTGCTTGTGTGTATTAGGGGCAATAGGAAGAATTTCATTTCACAGGGTGGGTTTGAGTAGGTATGTAAATATTGTGTGTGTGAGCAAGTGCGCTTGTGTAAATTTTTATGTCAAAGTGTGTGTGTGTGTGTGTGTGTGTGTGTGTGTGTGTGTGTGTGTGTGTGTGTGTGTGTGTGTGTTAATGTTGCTTGAAAGAATATGGACAGAAAACTGAAGAAAAATATTAAAAGTGATTGTAGTAGCCTAGTGAGTAATGAGTATATAATGATGTAATACATAGTATTACACTCATAAATGCTTTGGTCTATAGTACCTACTGCTGATGCTGCCTCTGAATTCTGCTGGTCTTTATAGTGCTAATACTACAACTGTTACTTTTGCTGCTTTTGAATATATTGCATGCTTTTGGTGCTGCTGCGAAGTATACCACTGTCATTGACTTAGGGCCAAGTGTAAAATGCGTCTGTGAATGAGGATTTTTTGGTTGGGTTTTTTTTGTCTTTGGTTTGTTCCTTGGCTAGAGCTCTGAGGTTCACCAATGGTGAAATTTTTGTGTATGCAGACTGTTTTCCCTCCATAATTCAGATAGCAGCATTATGACTTTGGGGATGGATGAGTATATGAATTTGGTGAAAGAAAAAGTTGAGTATAATACTAAAAAGGATACCCCAGCTTTCCTCCCTTAATTAATTCACCAGACACTGCTGCCAAGATTTGAACCCACACCTTCCTGAACCCCTGGCGTGGAAATCCAGCGCTCTATCCACTCAACTGTAGCGTCTGTCACAAGAAAAAAAAACAGCATAAGAAAAGAGAGGGCTTTTGAACTGATATGGAAATTGTTAAAAAAAACCCAACAACACAGCATTAAAAAAAATGCTGTGTTAAGGAAAGAGAGAAGATATATAATAAAGTCTGGCACATCTAAAAAAAAAAAAAAAAAGTTCAGTGAATGAGAAAAAAAAATTCCTACAAACAAGAGTGAACAGGACAACAACAACAACAACAACAACCACCAGGCAAAACCACCAGAAAACAAGCCATCCACCACGGAGCATGCTCGCTCCGACCAACCATCGTCCATCTTGCCGGGGCAAGGAAGGGGCAGAGAACTGTGGGGGTGCAGGAAAGACGGATGGGGGCCAAATTCAAATGGATGGCAGCGCAGTTACAAAGCTGGGTGCTCCCCCCCCTAGAGGAGGGTCGGGCAAATGGAGCATGAGCATTGTTTACTGAAGGGATCATTAGAATTTAATTGAAAGCAATTGTCTGTCCGCCCTTCAGGGGGAGGAAGGGGGAGGGGGAAGCGGGTCTCTCTGGGAGTATCGGCTTTCAGTGCTCTCCCTCTCCCTTCCTCCCTCCTCTCTTCCTCCTCCCCCCTCCCCCCTCCCCTCTCTACCCCCCCCACCTCCTCCCTCTTCACCCACCTCTCTCTGTTCATTTTTGCTGGGTTTGCTGCGTTTTTCTCGTCTTCCTCCCCTCTCCCCCCTCCCCCCACCCCATCCCCTCTCCCCCTATTTCTCTTGTTCTTGCATTCCCCCTGTCTCTTTTTGTGCTTTGTGAGTCTCTCTTGTAGTTGTCGCTTGTTCTCTTGTCTTTTTTTTTTTTTTTTTGGGGGGGGGGGGGGGGGGGGGGGGGGTGGGGGGGGGGGATGTTAGGAATATCATTTTGTTTATAGAGTGCAGCATTTCTCTTTTAGGTTTTGTTTTGTAGAGTCTTGGGAAGGGGGGGGGGGGGGGTTGTTGGGTTTTTTGATTTTTTTTTTCACACAAAGTGCTGTTTCTATCTTTATGTCTGAGGTCGGTCTGTTTGTGCACCTGTCTGTCTGTGTCTGTCTGTATCTCCCTCCTTTCCCTCCCCTCCCCTCCCTTCTCCTAGCCTTTTATGTCTTAGCTTGTTCTTTGTGTGGTTGAACTCTTGTGTTCAGTATTTTGGAATATTTAACAAAAAATATTTAGCAAAGCAAAAGTTTTGCTGGCTGATGTGTGTGTGTGTTTTGTTTTTTTTCCCATCTCTTCTCTCTTGTTTGTTTAGGAGGATTTTCTCTGAACAATTAGTTAATAGTTCTATAAGGATAAAAAAAAAAAAAAAAAGGAACAGAGAATTTGTTTTCATCATTTTTGTCTCTTGTCTGCCGTCTTTTTCCCCCGTTTGTTTGTCTTAGATTGTGCAATTAATTTTTTTTTTTTTAGAATTTTTTTTTGGTTACGGTTTTATCAACTGATTGTTGAGCTGCACCATACTAAATGTTTCTGACTAATGCAGTTCTGGGACTTGGAACAAAATTCTCCTATTTAAATGAAATATTTTCATTACATTAAAAAATATATATATATATATCGTATTCATTTATAAATTTATTCATTGTTTTTATGCTGACTTTATGCCTGACTGTTAGATTCATGTCCCTTGTTCCTCATTATGAATTGTTTGTATTTTCAGGCATGAAAGATCTCCCCCCCCCCCCCCCCCCCCCCCTCACCTGTCCTCCCTGCCCTTCTTCTTTTAATATATCAGGGATTCTTGTGACTTGCTGATGAATGCTTAAGATTGTCACTGTCATTACCAGTTGACAAAGAAAGTACCAAATGTGGTAGTTTATTTTTTATCGTCTTCAAAGGTTTTGGAGAAAAAAACTGTTAAAAAACCTTTTTTTTTTATCTTTTTTTATATAAATTTTTAAAAAACCCTTTTGACACCAGAAAATGATCTGAAATGCCTGTGTCCACTCGCAAGTGTTTTCTTAAAACCTGTGAAAGTGAACATTGCTGGAAAACGCAGTCCAAAGTCTAAAGAGAGAATTTTTAGAACTGTAACATTTTTTACCTCAAGGGAAGACTTCTTTTAAATTTCTATCTGGCAGTGCTTCATTCATACCTAAAGAGTTTTTGAGATTTTCATGTGCTCTGTATTGACTGTAAGTCAGTCAGTATACATGTTCATTTGTTCACACATTCATTCATTTGTTCATTCATTCACTCATTCATTTCCTCTGAAGTCGGAGTATGGCTGCCTATATGGCGAGGTACTTGAAAATAGTCATACACGCAAACTTCTCATTCAGTGTGCAATTTCAATCTCACAGTGATTCCCAAGTGGGATGAGTAAGAATGCACATTTTGGGTGACCCCCAGAGTGTTAAGCTGGGGAACACACAACAACTCATTCACTCATTCATTTCATTCATTCACTCATTCATTTCATTCATTCATTCAATCATTCAATTTCACTGATTCATTCATTCATTCATTCATTCATTTGTTCAACTAGTTTGCTCTTATTCAAGAGCCTATTGCTGTTTGCACATGTTGTGAATCTGATAACAGCTGTCAGTCAAGTGAAAGGTGTCACAGCTTCAAGTAAGAATGTTTGTTGTTTTCTTTGTTTTGTGTTCAGGTATGAGAAGCACAGCTCCGACATCAGATATACGAAAGAAAAGGTAACTTTTTGTTTTCTCTTTCTTTTTCTTTTCTTTGTTGATGTTATGATGGTGGTGTGATTTTGTTGTTGTTGTTTTAATACCTCCCCCCCCCCAAAAAAAAAAAAAAAAAAAAAGAAAGTGCATGATGATTCAAGACACCAAACAGAGATGCTGTATGGGGAGAGAAAATCTCTTTTGGTTACAGTGTAGAACTTGTGACCAACCTGTAATTTACAAGTTTAGGTCTGAATCGTTTGTAGAGGTGTTCATTTAAAGAGATTTAACCCCCCCCCCCCCTCAACACACGCACGCGCATGCACGCACGCACACACACACACACACACACACACACACACACACACACCACACACACACACACACACACACACACACACACACACACACACAAATCCAACCACAAACCCACACACTGCACCCATCAATACACACAAACAAACACAAACAAAAACCCACATAGACAAAAAAAACGTCAGAAAAGTAAAGTTATCAGTTACAGTATCACCATTCTTTTACATTCATACTATATAGCAAAAGAATAGAAAAGTGTGATTTGTAATATATATTTTTGTGCTGTATACTGTTTTGTGAAGTGTGAGTGTGTGTGTCTCACTTGTGTTGTGGTGTGTGTGTGTTTGTGTGTGTGTGTGTGTGTGTGTGTGTGTGTGTGTGTGTGTATGTGTATGTTTGTTGTGACCTGTGTTCAATTTCTTTTAACGTCTTTTCACAAATTGTGATATTAGATGGAAATGAGGGAGAGAGGGACAGAGACAGAGAAAGACAGAGGGGGAAGGGTGTGTTAATGTCAGGGGAGGAGGGTGTAGTTGGTAATATATGGAAGATGGAATTTCAGGGGATCAATAGGGCCTACATGTGGATTGATAAAAAAAACACCTTAATGTTACTTACCTACTAAACTACAATGAACAAAAAGGAAAATGCAGTTCTAACAATTCCTAACAAAAACAGTAATTCCAATGAAAAAATGTGAGGTAATTTCACCTGAGAAAAAAAATTGGTAAGTAGCCTCGCCCCCCCCCCCCCCCAAAAAAAAAGAAACACCCCAACAATAAGAAAAAATGATCATTAAAAAACAACAACACCTGTGTGTGTGTGCATGCGTGTGTGTGTGTGCATCTGTGCGTGCGTGTGTGTGTGTGTACATCTGTGCGTGCGTGTGTGTGTGTGTCTGCATCTGTGCGTGCATGCGTGTGTGTGTGTGTGATGTGTGTGTGTGTGTTTTTGTTTTGTTTTTATTTTTATTTATATCTTTTATATCAATCATGGGAAATGTGTGTGTGTGTGGCAGAGTGAAGACAAGGCAGACCACAAGCCCCCCAAGCCCTCCTCCTCCCCATCAGCAGTGGAGGACGCAGCGGCCTCACCGCCTCAGGAGTCGGCTGAAGCCCCCACCTCCTCCACCGCCACCCCCACCGTCCCCTCCTCCCACCATGACGAAATCGCCAATGGATACAGGTAATGGATGCAAATGACGTTTTCTGTATGCAGTGGATACAGGTCAGTCCTGTAGTGTGATGTTACAAAGTAGATGTGTTTTCTGTATGCAATGGAATCAGCCCTGTAGTGTACACAGAATCAGATGATGTTGGCTGTGTTCTATGGATACAGGTAAGTGTTCAGTCCTGTAGTGTGCACAGGTGATGTTGGCTGTGTTCAATGGATACAGGTAAGTGTTCAGTCCTGTAGTGTGCACAGGTGATGTTGGCTGTGTTCTATGGATACAGGTAAGTGTTCAGTCCTGTAGTGTGCACAGGTGATGTTGGCTGTTCTATGGATACAGGTAAGTGTTCAGTCCTGTAGTGTGCCAGGTGATGTTGGCTGCGTTCAGGGATACAGGTAAGTGTTCAGTCCTGTAGTGTGCACAGGTGATGTTGGCTGTGTTCATGGATACAGGTAAGTGTTCAGTCCTGTAGTGTGCGCAGGTGATGTTGGCTGCGTTCAGTGGATACAGGTAAGTGTTCAGTCCTGTAGTGTGCACAGGTGATGTTGCTGCTGTGTTCATGGATACAGGTAAGTGTTCAGTCCTTAGTGTGCCAGGTGATGTTGGCTGTGTTCTATGGATACAGGTAAGTGTTCAGTCCTGTAGTGTGCACAGGTGATGTTGGCTGGTTCTATGGATACAGTAATGTTCAGTCCTGTAGTGTGCCCAAATGATGTGTCTGATGCAGTGGATACAGGTAATGTTCAGTCCTGTAGTGTCCACAGATAGATGTGTTCGCTGTTCAGCGTTGTTGACAGACATGCATTGTATGATTTGTCATCGAGATGGGGATGTGTTAGTATGATCAAAGGTAAATGGTGATTCGTTGTATGCTTTACGCTGTTTTTTCTTTCTTTTTGGATACAGGTAAGTGTTCAGTCCTGTAGTGTGCACAGGTGATGTTGGCTGGTTCTATGGATACAGGTAAGTGTTCAGTCCTGTAGTGTGCACAGTGATGTTGGCTGTGTTCAATGGATACGGGTAAGTGTTCAGTCCTGTAGTGTGCACAGGTGATTTGGCTGCGTTCAATGGATACAGTAACTGTTCAGTCCTGTAGTGTGTACAAATGATGTTTTCTGTATGCAGTGGATACAGGTAACTGTTCAGTCTTGTAATGTCCACAGAATCAGATGATGTTCGCTGTGTGCAGGCGTTGTGTTTGACAGACATGCATTTATGACTTTTGTCATCGAAGATGGGGATGTGATTAGTTTCAAAGTTCATGGTGATCTTGTTGTATGCTTTTCGCTTTCTTTTTTCTTTCTTTTTTTTTCCCTCTACGTTATGAACATCAAGAGATAGAACCTACACCAGGCAGCAGTAAGTGATGTGTGTGTGGTGTGGTGACTGTGGCAGGACATGTCTACGGTACTTCCTGCCTCCTCAGTGGGTGATGGACAAGGAGACGATATCGCAGATGAGCCTGCAGGAGCTAGCAGACTTTCCCCTCGACGATTTCTTCGACCACTACGAACGTGGACTAAGGAAGGTGAGATCTCTTTTTTTTCATCCCTAAAGGGGTTGGGTTGTACAGAGGATTTGCCTTCTGCAGAACTTGCAGTATATGGTCACTTATCTCTGCAGAACTTGCAGTATATGGTCTTCTGCAGAACTTGCAGTATATGGTCTTCTGCAGAACTTGCAGTATATGGTCTTCTGCAGAACTTGCAGTATATGGTCCGTAAAGGGCTGGAGGATGTTGTGACATGAACATGCTGCCACCTTAGTTCTCTTCCAGTAACTGTTGTGTGAGGTCTTCACAGCGGTCTCTCTGGCTTGTCTGAGGACGTTGAGCACTCTCTTTCTTAGTGGTGGCATGGTCCAGGAAGGGGATGCCAAGAATTCTTCCTGTGCTTTTGCATTTCCATTGCCTGAAGTCTCCTCTGCAGGTGTGCTTGCGTGCCAGGAGATGGGAAGAACCAGTGCGCACAGAGCAGTTTCTGTTTTGTCCTCAGAGTGATGGTCATGTCCTTTCAGACTGATATGAGCATTGCCATGGCAGATGATGTCATGTCCTTTCAGACTGATGTGAGCATTGCCATGGCAGATGATGTCATGTCCTTTCAGACTGATGTGAGTGTTGCCATGGCAGATGATGTCATGTCCTTTCAGACTGATGTAAGTGTTGCCATGGCAGATGATGTCATGTCCTTTCAGACTGATGTGAGTGTTGCCATGGCAGATGATGTCATGTCCTTTCAGACTGATGTAAGTGTTGCCATGGCAGATGATGTCATGTCCTTTCAGACTGATGTGAGTGTTGCCATGGCAGATGATGTCATGTCATGTCCTTTCAGACTGATGTGAGCGTTGCCATGGCAGATGATGTCAGTGTGTGTGATATCCATGTGTGTGTGTGTGGTGTGGTGAGAGAAGAGGCAAAGACGATAAACAGTTCATGAGGTTGTGTGTGGTTTTGTTCAGAATAAAGTTAGGCTTTTTTTAAAAAACACACACATACACACACACATGCACGTGTGCGCACACACACGCTCCCACAACTAATTTTTATCCCACAGAGCAGAGCAGTTAGATTATATACTTCAACTCGCACGTTTTGCAGTTTCTGTCTTCGACCATACTCTGAATTGATGTGTTAAGCTTGACAAAGATGGCCTGTTGCTGTTGTGGGTGGGTGTGTGTGTGTAGTGTGTGTGTGTGTGAGTGTGGTGTGGGTGTGACTTTTGAGTGGGGTTTTTTGTTGTTGTTGTTTTTATTGTTGTTGCTTGTATCATCTATAGGCATATTTTATTTTTAAGGCTGTTGAAATCATGTTAGCTAATTAATGTTGGTGAAATGTTTGTTGTTGTTTCCCCCCCCCCCCCTTTTTTTTGTTTTTTTTGTTGGGTTTTTCTGCCTTTTTTTTTTTTTTTTTTTTTTTTTTGTTCTTTTCTTTAGATGGATGGGTTGATGAAAAAAAGCAAATCGATGCTTATTCAATGTAACATCAGGAAATAAGAATTTGATTTGATCATTAATGATGTCAAGATTTATCTATCTTTTTCTTTTTTTTCCACTCTGGCTTGTTCGCTAATTTTCCCAAGCTGTCAAGTCGCAAAACGAAGCAGAGTGTGAAGGCTGTGGCTTCTGTTTCGCTTTGATTGTCAGTTCTAAGTTCACAAACGATGAGTGGTGTAGGGCTGTTGGTTTTTTGTGTTTTTTGTGGTAGTTTGTTGTGGCACAAATGATCTGGCATGGCTTTTCCTTCATTATGTGGCTGTTTGATGGTACTTTGTGATAAAAACTGTTTACCACTGCATGCACATGTTGAAGAGCTCATAGTGCTGATGGATGATTAAAAAAAACAAAATTTATCACATCTATGTGAAAGCTCATATCTTATTCCATGTTAAAAAAGCATTCTTCCCTCTCTCTCTCTCTCTCTCTCTCTCTCTCTCCTCTCTCTCTCTCTCTCCTCTCTCTCTCTCTCTCTCTCTTCTCTCTCTCTCTCTTCTCTCTTCTTCTCTCTCACTCTCTCTCTCTTCCTCTTTGTCTTGTCTGTCTTTTGCATTCTCTCTGTCTCTCTCCCCCTCTCTTTCCTGTTCTTTTATTCCAGCAGTTTTTATGTTGTTCACTGTTTTGAGTGCATCCTATTCCTCTATTTGCTGTTGTTTGCTTTTTCAGTATGTAATCATACACTAGTGTGCATGCACTTGCACTTATCTGTGTTCAGTGCACACACATGCATGGTCATATGTATGTGCATGCGCACACACATAGCACCACACAGGCACACACACACACAGGACACACACACAGCACACAGGCACACACACACACACACACACACACACACACACACACACACACACACACACACACACACACACACACACACTCCACACCTCACTCACTCACTCACTCACTCACTCACTCACTCACTCACTCACAGGAAAATTTGTGTCGGTGAAAATGGGACTCTTGAAAGCAGTAATTGAAAAGTGTATTTGGTATGTATATTTATGAATCCATGCGTTCATTATTCATACTGCATGAAGTGTGGATAAAACTGATATCACTGCCCACCCTTTTTCTCTCTGTTTTCGTGAAGTAAGTTTCTATTTTGAATACTTGGAACCATTTTTGCATTCGGCTAATAGAAAGTTTTGCCACGGTTCCTTCAGAAACTGAAACGAGATCCAATCCACATGCAGCCATTTTCATAGAAGCAGAAACACAAGCTTGCTGACTTTTAAAGTCAGGTTTTCAAGTTGTGGGTGTGGGTGGGGTGGGGATGGGGGGTGAGGATGCATATTTGTGCTGTTTAAAAGATAGCATGGTAGGAGAACATATTTAGATTGGCAGACCCCAAGCTTGCCTATATGTTTGTCAGTTCTTAACTATATCTTGCTTGTGTCTGTTGCATGATTTCTTTCTTCCTACTGATTCTATAGGAGACTAACTCACATGCAAGACATCTTTCAGACAGTAACCCCATCCCACAGATCATCCAACTGTTACCTCCCCACAACCTTTCTCCTTAGAGACACTATAACACCTATTCACAGTCCTTAAATCGAAAATCTCCACTGGGACGTTAATTTGATAACAACAACAGCAGCATGATTTCTTTTCTGGGTTTTTATTCATTTTTTCCACAAATTTCTGTGGGTGAGATAATTATTTGATACTGAATTGAAGAATGGAATTGAATCACTTTTCTGTGCTGCACTAATCCTGCTGCTCCCAGTCCAGTCTCCCCACAGTGCACAAATCCAACATCACTCAGTCAAGAGTGCTAAATTTAGCACGTCCCTTTCTTTTACCCAGTCCAAGCCTGGTCAGTTCCTGCTATAAATAGCACCAGCTGGCCCCCAACTGGGCTGGGCTGGGATGGGATGGATTAATTAGCAGCTGAGAGGAGCTGAAAGTGGAGGAAACTGACAGCTGTGTCCCCTTCCCGAACCATACCCACCCTCAGGTTTTTGTTGCCAAGCTGTTGTCGGAGTGGCTGCATGTTTTTAATGACAAGAGATGTACATACTCTTGTCGTACTTCCTTGATCCTATCGTGATAATTGTGTCCTGGTGTGTATCTGGCTCGAAAACTAGAGACAGACACCTGCAGTGTTGGTGAAGTAGTTTGAGCAACGCTCAAATTTGCATGGATCTCTGAGGTGGGAGTGGTGGCCTGATTTTGATCTATTATTATTATTATTATTATTATTATTATTATTTATTATTTATTCTTTTATATCGAGGATAACAGAATAAGCAATCATGTGCTTTTTTTCATCCGGTCCCCGTGTGTATGCAGTTTTTGTAAATATTGTCATCTGTTCCCACCGGCACACAATGGCCTACTCTTACGAAAAGCGGAACAGGATTTAACGTGTGCGCAAGATGTTCTGCGTGCGTTCGCACACGGGGCCTCGGTTTAAAGTCTCATCCGAAGGACTTTTGGGGAGAGTGGAGTCAGCACTGATGTTAACTCCAGGATGATGTGATGATGTAGGAAGAGCTTTAGCTGAAAATAAAACGCTTCTCACGATGGACCGATGGACCGATCAGTGGTCAAATGGTGAAAGTCCATCTAGAAAAGTGACAAGCTTTGTAGTGGCTTAGTGGTCATGCAGCCAATTAGAAAGGTGGGGGGGGGACAAGGTAACCTAATGGTTAGAGCATTACTCATGATTGAATGACTCAGGATCAAGCCACCACGGAGGTGCTTGTTTTAGGGGATTTTTCTCTGGGGTTAAAATCCATACGGACTCCACTTCCCCCAAAGTCCCAATGAGATTTTAAACCGAGGCAACAAGAGAGTTAGTTGTCCCTGGCAGAATTCTGTAGCACAAAGCCACTCGGATAGGGAAACAAACTACCCATGGCATGGTCACAGGGAAACAAATACCCATGCAATGATCATAGGGAAACAAATAATACCCATGCAGATGATAGGGAAACAAATACCCATGTAGGGATCAGAGGGAAACAAAATGCCCACGGGAAACAAATACCCATGCAGAGAGGGAAAGGAAAGGAAAGAAAAGGGCGGCATAAAATTAGTGTTAATACTTTCTTCCTGGACCCAGCAGTCTGAATTTCTCACAACAACAACAACAACAACAACAACAACAACAACAACAAACAATAAGATTTAACGAAGTTATCACCGACTGGCTACTCTCCCAACAGACCAGAACTCGTACAGAAATAGTTCTGTCTTGAAGACAACATCGGCGAATGACGAAAGAAACGAACAAGAATAAACGAATGAGCAGATAAATAAATAAATAAATGAATAAAGGGATAAATAGACAAATAGTTTGATTACACAAACCTCCATGTCTCACAAGTGCATCTCAACTTGGTGACCAAGCTAAGCATGCTCTGAAAACTATGATAGTGATGTAAAAGGCGATGTTAAATCAATAAATTAATAGACACGTAAATAGATAAATGAAACTTTTGTCTCAGTCTTTTCAGCTATCCTGATGAAACCAGCCAGTGAAACTTAGTGCATACATCAATTTTTTTTTCGGGAGGGTGTCTGTATGCAGTTTTACTCTCTGATTCAAGCTGACAGACAAATACTGTGAAACAGGAGTTAGTACCTAGTTCAAGTGACTGTGATGGACTTCATAGTTCCACGTACAAAAGATAAGTGCTCAGTAAAAGTGACTGTAATTGACTTCATAGTTTCACTCTCAAAAGACGAGTACCCAGTAAAAGTGACTGGAACAGACTTCATAGTCACACTTAACGACAGATGGAACTTGGTGGCTCATGCAAAGTGGCTGTATCAAACAACGTTATAGTTCCACTTTCAGAACCGGAGTGTCTGGTGTCGCCTGCATTAGAGAACGGTTATGAGTATGGCTTTGACGTCCATTTCCTCTTCCCTTCACCCCCATCACCACCACCACCCACCTCCCCTCCCTTCGGAATAGGGAGAAGGAGGAGACAGAAGAAGGGGGGGAGAGAGGAGGAGGGTAGCACTTAATGCCCATGCACAAATCAATGAACGGCCAGAGCCCCTCTTGCTGCAGCCACTCCCCCCCTCCCTCTTGTTCTGTAACTGCCAACGATCTACCAGTACCTTCCCCCACCCTCCTCCCCCTCCTACAATTCTGTACTGCCCCCACCTCCTCCTCCATCCCCTGAGGGAAGGGAAAGGGGCTGAGGGTGTTGGGGTCTAATGGATGGTTGTGGTGTTTTGTGGCTGTTCTGACTGACCTTCCCCTCCCCCCCCCCCCCCCCCTCTCTCTCTCTCTCCTCTCTCTCTCTCTCTCTCTCTCTCTCTCTCTCTCTCTCTCTCTCTCTCTCTTCTCTCTCTCTCTCTCTCTCTCTCTCTCTCTTATTTTAGTAAATCATTCAAATGATTTTTTAAAAAAAAAAGTATATGTTAAAAGATTTTCTCTTTCATGTTCGTTTATTTATTTATTTATTTGTTTGTTTATTTATTTGGATGATCGTGATGTTTTTGTTGCTGTTCTTGTCGGTCTCATCCCCCCCCCCCCCCCCCCCCCCCTCCCCCTTCCTTTTGAATTATTTTCCTTTTTGTTTTTATTTCGTCTTGAATTCATTTATTTGGATTAAAGTTGTGTTTGATTCTGTTCTTGCTCGCACATGTACATGAGCACACACAACACATTAAATCCTGTTCCGCTTTTCGTAAGAGTAGGTCATCATGTGCTGGTGAGAACAGATGACAAGATTTACAAAACTGCATACACGTGGGGACTGGATGTAAAAAAGCACATGAGTGCTTATTCCATTATCCTCGATATAAAACAAATAAAGAAACAACACAACACAACACACACACACTCTCTCTCTGTGTCTGTGTCTCTCTGTCTCTCTCTCTCTGTCTCTGTCTCTCTCTGTCTGTCTGTCTCTCTCTCTCTCTCTGTCTCTCTGTCTCTCTCTCTCTCTCTCTGTGTGTCTGTCTGTCTGTCTGTCTGTCTTTGTGTCTTTGTGTCTCTCATTGTAATTTCTATTTTGTCTCATTGTTAGAATAATCGTGATGTTAGTTGCTGTTTTTGCCAACCTTCATTTGTCTCTTTTTTCCTTGTCATTTTCTCACCCTCTCTTTATTTTCTTCTCTTTATTTGTTTGTAATAGTTATCAGAAAAAAAAGTGTTCTCTGAATCCAGAGTATGGCTGCCTGTATGGTGAGGCTCTAGGAAACACCTGTACATGTAAACTTCTCATCCAGTGTGTACTTTGGTGATTCCTAGGTGGAATGAGTGAATCAGACAGGGCCCATAGGCTGTGTGTTAAGCTGGGGAACTCCCAACAAGTAGACAGCAGCACAAGAAAAGCAGAAATCCAACTCTCAGATTGACTTCCCCCATGGGGATGCCTAGGGCCTGTCAGTATAAATAGCATCCCCACCTTCTGGAAATGATGTGCTAGGAATCTCTTCTTTTCTGTCCTTCTCTTTGTTTCTGCCTTGTTCCTTTTTTTCCCCTGTCATCTCCTTCTTGTCTATTTTCTACCTTCTTTGTAAACATAACAATTCTCTCCCACACTGAAGTTGGAATCGCTGTGCCTGACTTGTCAGGCGCTTGATTTAATAGCAGTGTAACACATTTTCACCCATATAACAGACAACAGTCATTGTTTTCTGAAAGTTCAGTGAGAAAGAAGAAGATTGACTTGTTTCTCACCTCTGCTTGCAGGAATTTGACATTGACCCAGTTTCTGACCTCTTTGCTTGCAGGAATTTGACATTTACCTATTTTTTTACCTCTGCTTGCAGGAATTTGACATTCACCTATTTTCTGACCTTTGTGCATGCAGGAGTTTGACATTGATCCAATTTTCTGTCTGACCTCTGTACTTTTAGGAATTTGACATTGACCCAGTTTCTGACCTCTGTGTGCCTGGGTTTGACATTGACCTAGTTTCTAATTTATTTGCTAGCAGGTTCTGATCTGTCTGCTTGAAGGAATTTGACATTGACCAGTTTTGCTGACCTCGTGTTGCGGGATTTTCATTGACCTTTGTCTGACCTCTGTGCTTGCAGGAATTTGACATTGACCCAGTTTCTGTCTGACCTCTGTGCTTGCAGGAATTTGACATTGACCCGGAGGCAGACGGGGACCAGGTGGACGAGCTGTTGTCCATGTGCGTCCGTCAGGCTCTGCAGTCCTAAGGGTCAGCCTCCTCCACCCCTCCCCCCACCCCCACTACTTCAGCTATCACCTGCTGCCTTGCTGATCGTCATCCCTGCCCCTCCCTCCCTCTCCCTCCCCTGTTCACTCCTACTGCAGCATTGTGGGGAGGGGGGGGGAAGGAGGCCTGACTGACAGGATTTCGCTCTGATCTTCATTCTTCGGAACTGGTTTGGATGGTTGGAGGGAGGGAAAGAGGGGAGGAGAAGGAAGGAACGTGAAGGTGTCAGATCTGTCATGTTCAACACTTCCCCTCCTGTTCCCCCCTTTCTCATCCGTGTGCCGTAACTCACTCTACCTGTGTGGAACTTACGATGAGTTGGATGTTGTTTGGGAGGGGACCAGAGAGACAGGGGATTTTATGAGATCTGAGAATCTTGGGATTTTGGTAGGGGCCTTGGAATGGGTGACGGAGAGCGGTGGGGGTGGGGGGGGGATCGTGAGCTTGTAGACTAAAAGAGAGGGGAGATGCATGGTGGGATATGTGTGAAAATTAGGTAAATGTGGAAAAAATTTTGGGTCGGCTTTTGGTGGGAAGTGGGGAAGGGGTGATATATCTGGGATTTGTATTTTTGGGAAAGTTATTTCATTGGTCATAAAATTAAAAATCTTTCCCAAATACAAGAGATTCAAGATTCAATTTGCCGTTAACCCCTCTTGGGGCATGGAAGATTTAAATACCGGGCCCTACTTGCTGTGGCTGACCTCCGTGAAATGGGAAGGGCTGCACTCCAAGGCGACACCTCCTCCTCCTGGTGACAGAACAGCGCATGAAGAGTTCGTTCCTTGTCTGGGCACAGGCACTCCCGAGCCATCATGCTGTGCCTGTGTCATGGTCGTCTTTGCAGCATCCCAGATACCTGTATCTGTATCTGGATCGTCTTTGTTTCTAAAATCACCATTGCTGTTTGAGAGAGGATTTTACCGTGAAGAGAGAGAGTGGAGCGGAATGGAAAATGTGAACATTTTGGATTCTACGTTGTTGTGTTCAGTGTGTGTGTGTGTGTGTGTGTGTGTGTGTGTGTGTGTGTGTGTGTGTGTGTGTGTGTGTGTGTGTGTGTGGAGAGAGAGAGAGAGAGAGAGAGAGAGAGAGAGAGAGGACTTGGACCAACTCAAGTGATTCTACCATCGTCTGTTGTGGTGTTGCCAATCAGCACTGCACATCAGTGTTGCACTGGTAATACAAATCGACGATGTAGTGTGCTCTTACATATTGACAATATTGTGTTGCTACAAATCGACGATACAGCATCATTACAAATCGATGATACTGCGTCATAACAGATTGATGATACAGCATTGTTTCAAACTGACAATATAGTGTCGTTACAAATCGACAATAGTGTCATAACAATTGATGATATATCATCATCATCACAGATCAATGATAGTGTCTTTACACATTGAGGATTTGCAGCAGAGCTGAAGACAGTGGTGAACAGTGAGAGGTGTGGAGAGCTGGGCAGAGAAGAGACTGATGGCTTTCTAAGCAAGACGCTTTTTTTTTTTTAATGATAAAAAACCCCAAAATGTGTTGTTTTTTTTGTTTTTTTTTTAAGCAGGACAATTCTTTACACATCTCTTTATAGCAGGTGTGTGTTCTGATGGGCCATCATTTGTTCTGGTGAAGCCATGAGTCGATGCTGAGTGTTGCTTGATTTTTTTTTTTAATGGATATTTTTTGTGGGTGTTTTTAAAAAAAAAAAGAAGAAAAAAAGAATATTCCTGAAACTGTGTTGTTGTGTGAATGAAAAATGAAAGAGATTGATCGGCAGATTTGAAGTACTATTTGAGACGAGATTGATTTTAAGCGGTTTTTATATTCCATGGTAGAGGTGACTGCTGTTTTCAGTTATGAACATGTTTGGACATACATGCATATGCGGCATCAGGACGTCTGTGAATAGCAGCGGGGTTTTCACTTTCTTATGGAACTCGACGTGTATACTTAACATATTTTCACCCCAGTGTTAGCAGTGAGTGTGAAAATGTTGGTGAGAGGTTTTTGCTTGGCTGGTTGGGAGATTTTTTCTTCTTTTCTCTCTTTTTCTTTTTTGCTTGGAGAAATTTTGTGTGTATGTTTTTTTTTTAGTTTGTTTTAATGCAAAGAACAACTGCTTGCCTTATTGTGTTGCAGAACTGTGCTGCCATTTTTTTCAAAAGAAAGTTCTGATTTGGGGAGATGCTACTTGTGTTTGACTGTGTAGAGATGTATAGAGAAATGTGATCAGACTCTCATTATTGAGCTTTTCCTTCTTCTATAGGCACGGGATAGCTCAGTGGTCAGAGCACTCGCTTTCCCCAAGCTCAGGTTAAGCAGCATCAAGCGTGGGTACCAATTGGATGGGTGACCGTTTGCGTGCCTTGGCTTCAGGACAGTCCCCCAGTTCACTCAGTTGTAAATGAGTACCTGCCCTCTTTAGGGTCAGGGAAGGTAAAGCAGCGAGGGAGAGGAGATGGGCACCGCCCTCAATATGCTGGCCCCTAGAGAAGCTGAGGTCTCTGATGCCTCGCTCCCATAAGACAGTGACTACATGGGACACCTTTACCTTTTTTTACTTTTACTATTGAGAAGTGTGATCAGACTCTCATTTTGAGGCTTTTTTCCTTCTTCAAAACTAATGGAATAGAAACTGGTTTTATTGGAAGTGTTTTTGGAGTTGTTTTCCTAAAGGAAATAATTTTGAGTGGCATTATGTTTCAAGTGGCATTAAAACACATGCTGGTAAACACAAACACACGCATGCACACGCACACTGATTTATTTTTTCCTTTTTAATTTTTTAAATATTTATTTATTTGTTTGTTTCAAAAATGATGGAATAAGCACTCATGTGCTTTTTTTTTACATCCAGTCCTTGTGTGTCTCTCTGATAAGACTATAAGCTGAGGCCCCGTGTGAGAATGCACGCAAAACATCTTGCGCACACATTCAAAACCTGTTCCACCTTTCGGAAGAGTAGGCCATTGTGTGCTGGTAGGAGCGGATGACAACAAAAAAAACACAACAAAACCAGCATGCACATGGGTGTTGTGTTTAGACACCATCCCTGAAGAAAAGTCGCGGAGTTGGAGTCCCTAGGGCAGTTCGGGGTTGTTGGCCTATATGGCAACTTTCTGGTGGCTCCTGTGGCAGCACTGGAACCATGCGTATCAGCGATTGCCTTTCCAATGGATCATTCCAGTGACACGAAGAGGAGGGGGTCTGCTGCATGGGTAACAGCTTGTCCTCCATACTTACCCAGGCTTTGTGCTCTAGAGCCTGGAGCACCACTCCATAGTCTTCTGAGACTGATGGATGCCTACCTACCCTGCGAGTATATACAGTTTTGTCAATTTTGTCATCCATTCCCACTGGCACACAATGAGCTACACTTCCGAAAATTGGAACAGGTTTTAATGTGTGCACTAGATGTTGCACACAGGACCTTGGTTTATAGTCTCATACATAGGACTTTTGAAAGAAGTGGAGTTAGCACTGATGTTGACTCCAGGGGAAAATATTCTCTTGTACGGGATTCAAACCTGTGTCAGCAGATCACGAGCAAACTGCACAACACTCTAACCAACCAGGCTATCCTGTCCCCAAGCCAGCTGTCCACGAAGAAATCATGTAGCTGAATTGTATTTTGCAGAGTCACAGTATTTCCTTTTGTTACAGAAATTTTAACTTGGGTTTTGAGTATCGGTTTTTGAATTCATAACAAAATTGTATAAAGTTGAAAAAGAAATGTCTAAAAAGAGTGTTTTAAAAAAGACATCTTATGAGAAAAAGGGAAAAAAATGAAGAAAATATCTGTACTGCAGTATTGTACCATTTCAATTTTAATGTTCTGTTCATCCATGGAGTCGGAATTTGCCTACCAGTACCTTAATGGTTGGTAAAAATGGTTGCGTATGCAAAACCTTACAGCCTACTGTACCAGGTATATGGTGAGTAAAAACCTTTTTCTTTAGATTCCAGGGGCCTGTCAGTATGAATAGTATACCCATCCTCTGTAAATTCCGTACTAGAAATTCCCTCTTTCTATCCCTCTCTTTGTTTTTGTCTTGTACCATTTCTTCCTGTCACCTCTGTGGACAGTTTCTGCCTTTTGGTCCATTTTTCTGCCTTTTTTCCAGAAAGACTTAAAAGATAACAATCCTGTCCCATGCTGAAGTGTAGGATGTGCTAGGCCTGACTTGTCAGTTGCGATTATTGGTAACGGCAGTGTAGCACATTTTGCCTGATATTCTCCTTTGTTGTTGAACGCTCGGACAGCAACAATTGTTGTCTGTCATATGAGCAAAAATGGGTTGCACTGCCATTAAGCGCTTGACAAGTCAGGCCCAGTGCATCTGACTTCGAAGTGGTAGAGAATAGAGATCTTTTTACGTCTCTGGGAAAAAAGGCAGAATGGACCAAGAAGGCAGAAAACAGACAAGAAGAGGGTGACAGGAAGAAAAGGAACAAGAAACAAAGAGAGCAATAGAAAAGAGGGAATACTTTGACAAAATTTCTAGAAGATGGGGATGCTGTTTATACTGACATCCCCGGGGGAGGGGGGGGGGGACATTTTTGCTGAAATGACAGACGACAGTAGTCACTGTCTGAGCATTCGATGAAGAAAAAGATGGCAGACTAACTTTTTGTGCCAGGCATTATGTTTATTAGAGTAGAGTTTTACCCCAATCCCACCCCACCCTCCTATTTAAAAAAAAAATGGAAAGGGTTAAATGCTGCTATTATGCATGCAAAGCAACTCAGCACAGTTTGTGTGCAAGATCAAGCTCCCTCCCTCTGCTAGTGTGCATATAGGATAAGCTAGAGATAAGTCATTATTTTTTCAATGTTTCTCCCCAGTCTCTCAGGTTGCCTGCAGACTTGCCATTGCTTCACTCCTTTCCACAGCATGCAGAAGATCAAGTATCTTCTAGGTTGTGACAGATTTTTGTTGTTGTCAAACCCGTATTCTTCCAAGTCTTGACAGAAAATTGATTGGAATTGAAAGACAGAGTAGAAGGAACTTGGATGTAAATATTTCTGATTATCACTTTTTTTCTTCTTTTTTTAAAAAAAAATTCTTTTTTTTTTCTTTTTTTTTTTAAGATGAAAATGACATTGCCAACAGTTTTTTGCAGGGCAGAAAGGTGGCTCAACTTGATTTTGTCAAACACATGTTTAAGGGAATAGAAATAGGCTGATAAATCAAGTAAATATCATTTTGATGCTTGTCCACTTGCTCTTTTTTTTTTCATACCCATTTTTTTTTTTTTTAAGTCATGCGTTTGTTTTTTTTTTTGGGGGGGGGGGACACATTTTGTTGATTTCTGATGGGGATATCTCATAAGTTTCTTAATGGATTGGTATGTTTGGAAGTGAATATATTAAAATGCATCTTATCCCTGTATACTTGCATCATCCCAGTTATGTTATGTTATTTTATTTTATTTTTAGGGGTTTTTTTTTGTGGGTTTCAATTGGTTTTTTATGGGGGGGGGGGGGGGGGGGGGGGGTTGAGGATTTTTTTTTTCTTTTTGATTAGAAAAATAATGTTGGTTAGTTATGTGGATGGTAGAGGAAGAGGAGATGGTCTAGGTGGATCGGTGGTCTAGGTGGTCACACGCCTTTCCTAGAAAGCAAAAAGTCCGGGTCGGAGTGTGCGGGGCTCGTACCCCGTTTGGACCCTAAACTTTTTCCCCATCCATTAGACCATGAGTGGTGGTCTGGGCGCTAGTCTTTCGGATGAGACGATAAACCGAGGTCCCGTGTGTTACACATCACTATTTAGTGCACGTAAAAGAACCCACGGCAACAAGGGGGTTGTCCCTGGCAAAATTCTGTAGAAAAAAGCCACTCTGATAGGGAAACAAATACACTTGCATGCAGGAAAAAGAAAAAAAAAAATGGGTAGGCGCTGCACATGTGGCAACGCGCTCTCCCCGAGGAGAGCAGCCCGAATTTCACGCAGAGAAATCTGCTGTGACATAAAGTGGTACAAAATACAAAAAAAAAATATAAAAAAAATAGGGAGGTAAATAGTACAGGGCATTCCAGAAAGTGTCATCCCCTCTCCCTTCTTTTGTTGGGTTTTGTTTTGGGTTTTTTTTGGGGGGGGGTTGGTTTGTTGTTTTTTTTATGGAGGGGGGGGGTAGTTTGTGGTTGTTTTTGTACTCTGAATGTTGACATACAGGATTATTGAAAACAGAAATCATATGCCCAAAGATGACGCCATGTTGCCATATTTCAAGCCACTGTGTGATTTCAAAATCCTCTGAAGAAAGTAACAGGACAGAACAAAGTAAAAGTGCAGAGAGCTGCAAAGTTACATGAAGTGCAGAGAGTTACAGAAAGTACAGAGAGCTGCAAAGTTACATGAAGTGCAGAGAGTTACAGAAAGTACAGAGAGCTGCAAAGTTACATGAAGTGCAGAGAGCTGCAAAGTTATGGAAAGTACAGAATGTTACAGAGTTACAGGAAAGTACAGAGAACTGCAAAGTTACAGGAAAGTACAGAGAGTTACAAAGTTACATGAAGTACAGAGAGTTACAAAGTTACATGAAGTACAGGGTTACAAAGTTACATGAAGTACAGAGAGTTACAGGATGTACAGAGAGTTACAAAGTTACATGAAGTACAGAGAGTTACATGAAAGTACAGAGATATACAAAAGTTACATGAAGTACAGAGAATTACATGAAAGTACAGAGAGTTACAAAGTTACATGAAAGTACAGAGAGTTACAAAGTTACAGGAAAGTACAGAGAGTTACATGAAAGTACAGAGAGTTACAGAGTTACATGAATTGCAGAGAGTTACAAAGTTACAGGAAAGTACAGAGAATTACAAAGTTACAGGAAAGTACAGAGAGTTAGCCCGCTGTAGTCGAGTGGTTAGGGCGTTGGACTCGTATCTAAAGGTTGTGGGTTCGATCCCAGCTTTCGGCTTTGGCGTTGTGCCCTTGGAAAAAGGCACTTTACGGCTATTTTCTCACCCACCCAGTTGAAAAGGGTACCAACCTTGTGATGGGGTTAACCCTGCGATAGACTGGCGTCCTATCCAGGGGGAGTCTATGATCTCAGTCGCTTAACGCCACAGAAACCGGGATAAGCACCGCCTGATGAGCTCTATAGGGTCGGGACAGACTTTAACTTTTTAACAGAGAGTTACAAAGTTACATGAAGTACAGAGAGTTACAGGAAAGTACAGAGTGTTACAGAGTTACATGAATTGCAGAGAGTTACAAAGTTACATGAAGTACAGAGTCTGAGAGTTACAGGAAAGTACAGAGAGCTACAAAGTTACATGAAGTACAGAGAGTTACATGAAGTACAGAGAGATACATGAAGTACAGAGAGTTACATGAAGTACAGAGAATTACATGAAGTACAGAGAGATACATGAAGTACAGAGAGATACATGAAGTACAGAGAGTTACATGAAGTACAGAGAATTACATGATGTACAGAGAACTACAAAGAGTTGTGATGGTTGGGCTGTAGGTTGGTTGGTTTATTTTTCATCTGTTCGAAGTTCAGACTGTTTATTTTATTTGTTTATTTTTTATTTATTCTTTTATATCAAGGATAATGGAATAAGCACTCGTGTGCTTTTCAGATTCAGTCCCTGTGTGTATGTAGTTTTGTCAATTTTGTCACAAATTTTGCTACAAAGAGTTGTGGCTATTGGATTTTTGGTTTGTTTATTTTTCATTTGTTTAAAGTTATGAATTTCTGACTTTTTATTTTATACACTTGTTTTTATTTATTCTTTTATATTGAGGATAATGGAATAAGCACTCATGTGCTGTTTTTACATCCAGTCCCTGTGTGTATACAGTTTTGTAAATTTTGTCATGTGTTCCCACTGGCACAGTGCCCTACTCTTTTAGAAAGCGGAACAGGATTTAACATGTGCACAAGATGTTCTGCATGCGTTTGCACATGGGGCCTCGGTTTAAGGTCTCATCTGAAGGACTTTTAGGGAGAGTGGAGTCTGCACTGATGTTAACTCCAGGGGGGGAAAAAATCCCCTTGAACGGGATTTGAACTGGGGTTGTCAGATTGCCAGATTGCGAGCGCAGTGTTCTAACCACTAGGCTATCCCGTCCCCCTGTGAAGTGGGTAGAGGGAAGGAGGGTGAAGGTAGGTGTGGGGAGGGAGGAGCAGTGACTTGGCAACATGTTTTCTGTATTTCTTTAAAAGAAGTGTGAACAGTATCCCCAACTTTACTGTTTTTTAGATTGAGGTAAGGTTGTCACTGCTGGTAACTGATTGTGGAACATTTTCAGCTAGTTTGTCAGTGAAGGAGTGTGAATCAAAACTTGGCAGTTTGGTGTAGACTATGTCCACCGTCTGAGTTCTGAATGGTTTTAAATGGTTTGAAAATGTCTCATCTTTCCATCGACAACTTTAAGATTCTCTTCCTGGTTTGGGATTAATGGAAAAAACAGTGGAACAGAGTCTGTTGTTATCATCATTATTATCATTTTTTGTTGTTGTTATCATTATTGTCATCTTTTCTTTGACTCTCTTCCCAGTTTGAAAAAAAAAAATGTTGTTCGTCATTTTCTTCTTTGTTTTTCTTTCTTTTGAGTTTGCTTTTCTACAGGCGTACGTGGTGACTTTGAAGGGGTTAGAACACTTTCCTGTCATTTTTTCTCGTTGTGTGTTTAGTTTTGTGAGAAAAGTGGTGGTTGTATGATGTCAGTTTTGAGAGAAATGAAGAGGAGGAGGAGGATGTACATATATATATATATATTATATATAATATATAATATATATATATATATATATAATATAATATATATTATTCCCATTATCACCAGGCAGCAAAAGAGGGTCTTTTCATTGCCACCATCATCAAGGCTCTTAACAGTTTTCATTCATCCATCTTTTCATTGCTTGAGTCTGTTGGATTTTATCTGGAAAATGCCAGTACACTGTGGTGTTTTACAGATCTGTGGGGTTGTCGACACAAGTAAGACAAACTTTTGTGTGTGTGTGTGGTTATGCGTTTTGTTTGTTTTTAGATTCTAGGCTGTTATTATTTGTACATATTGTTTGTTCCTGGCCGCATTTTAAATTCATGAAATGTCTCGACTGGTGACTTTTGATGTGTTTGTGTCTAATGATAATAAAGTTGCTAGACCATGGAGAAAAGCGTGGTGTGTGTGTTGGCATTTGTCTTTGGTTGTCTAGAGATAACGCACCTGCCTGGAAAGCGGAAAGTCTGGATCGAAAGTGTGCGGTGGTTTAATCCCTGTTTGGGCCAGAATCTTTTTCCCCATCCATTAGACCCTGAGTGGTAGTCTGGTTGCTAACCTTTAGGATGAGACGATTAACCGAGGTCCCATGAGCTACACATAATTATTTAGCACATGTAAAAGAACCCACGCTGACAAGAGAGTTGTCCTTGGCAAAATTATGTAGGAAAAAGCCACTCTGGTAGGGAAACAAATACAGTTACAGACAGAAAAAGAATAAATAATGGGTGGCGCTGCTCTTGTGGTGACACAGCTCTCCCTGGGGAGAGCAGACCGAATTTCATGCAGTCTGCTGTGAATTAAAGTGGTATAAATAATTTTTTTTTTAAATGTATGAAACGAAATACAGGGGTAATTAACAGCAGAAAAGCACTGCTGCACACGCACATGTATGCCTCTGGCTTTTCCAAATGCAACAGTGGAAGTAACACTAGTGAAATGATTACAGCTTTTTCGCTTTGAATGATGACAGATTTCTCGCACTAAATGATTTCTCACATTAAATGATCACAGATTTCTCGCACTGACGGAAAAGTACAAAGTTCATATCTCTCTCAGAGTAAAATCACAATTTCTCGCACTGACGGAAAAGTACAAAGTTCATATCTCTCTCAGAGTAAAATCACAATACTGCTGTCACTAGGGGTTTTTTGTGTTTTTTTACATAAAATGAAGCTGTCTGCGTTTATTACGAAAATAGATATAAACTGAAGGGCAGAGGCGCATCTGACGTGACATCACTGACAAGCAGGCTAGGTAGGCGCAGCCTCTCTCTCTTTCATGAGATAAGCCATACTACTACTCCTGACTCTCTCTTTCACTGAGATAAGCCATACCTATACTCCTGACTCTCTCTTTCACTGAGATAAGCCATACCTACTACTCCTGACTTCTCTTTCACTGAGATAAGCCATACCTATACTCCTGACTCTCTCTTTCACTGAGATAAGCATACCTACTACTCCTGACTCTCTCTTTCACTGAGATAAGCCATACCTACTACTCCTGACACTTCTTTCACTGAGAAAAGCCATACCTACTATCTGACTCTCTCTTCACTGAGATAGCATACTATACTCCTGACTCTCTCTTTCACTGAGATAAGCCATACCTACTACCCCTGACTCTCTCTTTCACTGAGATAAGCCATACCTACTACTCCTGACTCCCCGATCGATGCCTGGGATTGGATGTTGTGGGTTTAAGAACAAGTAATGTGAGCAATGATTAAAGGTGCCCGTAACCTAGGCGGTCGTTGGGAGCGAGCATCAGAGACCTCAGCTTTTCTTAGGGGCCAGCATATTGAGGGCGGCGCCCATCTCCCCTTCCCTCGCTGCTGTACCTTCCCTGACCTAAAGAGGCAGGTACCCATTTACAGCTGGGGGGACTGTACTGAAGCCAAGGTGCGCAAACGGTCACCCATCCAACTGGCAAACACGCTCGAGGCTGCGCATAACTTGACTGGGGGAAACGCCAGCGCTCTGACCACTTAGCTATCCCACCCTTAATGTGAGCAATAATTAATTGATTTTTTTTTTTTTTGAATTTTCACGGAAAAGAAGGGTGTTGAAACTTTCCAGTTATGTTGCAATTCTTTTTCTTTTTAAATTAATTTTTATGGAGAAAGGTGATTTATTTGACCGAGTTCTATGTGTATGCTTTGGGACAATGTGACAAGGTTGTAATCTACACCTTCCATCTTAGTATATTCCAACGTCAAGTGGGCCTGAGAGATACACTCCTTACAGACACCTGCAGTGTTTGTTAGGTAATTTTAACAACACTCTCAAAATCGCATCCGTAAAGTGGATGAAGCTCGACTTTTGTGCGGTCCCAGTCTTCCCAATGATCCCATAGCACACTCATTCTGGTTATGAGTTAGTTGGAGTGCAAAAACAACAACAACAAACTGTATGATTCTTATGGGATTCGAACCGCGACTGTCCAGTCAGTAACCAAGGTACAAACAAATACGCCAAAAAAAAAAAAAAAAAAATGCATAAAAAAATACATGAGGATACTGTTAAATAACACACCACCACACACTCACACCACACACACACACACACACACATCGACTTATCCCGTTGTCGGAGAACGGTTACCTAAGAGGGGGGGGGGGGGGGGGGGGGGTCACAGACGCATAAATCTCACCTTTGGTGAACCTCCGAGCTCTTGCCAAGGAGCGAATAGAACAACAAATCCAAATCCATAGTCAGGAACTCCCTCCCCTTTGAGGGGCTCAAGAAATTGTGGTTTCAATTCAGACGCGTCCTGCACTTCCTGTGCTATTTCTTTTCAGACTGTAAATATAAATATGGCTGATGCTTCAAAACTGCTAAACACCCCCACGCCATTCTCAGAAAACGAGTCAGATGAAGTCAGCAAATCAGATCGACACTGTGCTCTGCGACTAACCTGTATTCGAGACCTCTTACCAATGCAGAGCATGTAATAAAAGAACTTGCTGTGAAAAACTCGCGCTACACTCCCTTATTTTTTCGGGATTTTTTTTTTCGCTCTCATTGTTGCGATCTTGCCTATAGGTGTGCTGTGCAGGTTTGTATACGTCTTTTTAAAAACATAGATCAGTTATTCATTCATTTATTCATTCCATTCCTATTCGTTAAGGCCTACCTCATTCCTCCCCTTGTTGTGTGTGTGTGTGTGCCCACAGTGCGCGGTCACTTTGTGTGTGTGTGTGTGTGTGTGTGTGTGTGTGTGTGTGTGCCCCACAATCTGCGCGGCCATTGTGTGTGTGTGTGTGTGTGTGTAATTAAAAAAATATATAGTGGATAATAGAAAACATGGGGTAAGTAGCTTGTTACTTCAATCAGTAATAGGGGGACGGGATAGCCTAGTGGTCAGAACATTGCACTCGCAATTTAACGACCCAGGTTCGATTCCCAGTTCGAGGGGATTTTTCCTCTGAGTTAACATCAGTGTGACATCACTGTCCCCAAAGTCATTCGGATGAGACTATAATAACGGAGGTCCCGTTTGCGAGCGCACGCAGAACGTCTTAAGCACACGTTAAATCCTGTTCCACTTTTCGTAAGAGTAGACCATTGTGTGCCGGTGGGAACAGATGACAAGATTTACAAAACTGTGTACACACAGGGACTGGATGTAAAAAAGCACAAGAGTGCTTATTCCATTATCCTCGATATAAAAGAATTTAAAAAAAGAAAAGAATAAAAACAATTCATTCTCATCATAAAAATAACTTTTACCAACGATTGAGAGAGAGGTATATAATGTAATATATATATATATATATATGTGTGTGTGTGTGTGTGTGTGTGTATAGCCGAGCAATGAAACAAACTATATTCACTCCACACACGCACACATATATATTATATATATATATATAGCCGAGCAGTGAGACAAGCACCCGACCACTCGTGGCATGCTTAACGACATAGAATGCAAAAGAATGAGTAGTCTAAGGAAAGAAACAGAGACAAGATGGCCATGGCATCACTGCGATTCCACTCGTAACCCTGTTTCACCGGACCACTGCTACATGTCATATGTCAGAATAATATATAAAACCCTTTGATAGAGCTGTCTAAAATAGGAGGGTGTTTAAAGCTTCCTAGCTTAAAATGGTGATACAAAATTTATTTTCTCCAAAACCCATTCTGGTTTCCTATAGAACTCAACACAAATAAAATACTCTGTTTTGTTCTGAAAACACAGTTTATAAATAATTATCATGACCTTTTGGTCTCTCTCTGGTTGTTGTTGTTGTTGTTGTTGACCTTCATTTGTTTGAGAGTGAAGAAATCTTATTCGTCTTAACAACGTCAGAATTACGCATTTCGGAAATTTCTAGTGTGAGTCAGGGGACGAGGGAGTGGATTCAACAAAACAACATCAGAATTACGCATTTCGGAAATTTCTAGAATGAGTCAGGGGGCGAGGGAGTGGATTCAACAAAACAACATCAGAATTACGCATTTCGGAAATTTCTAGAATGAGTCAGGGGACGAGGGAGTGGATTCAACAAAACAACATCAGAATTACGCATTTCGGAAATTTCTAGAATGAGTCAGGGGGCGAGGGAGTGGATTCAACATAACAACATCAGAATTACGCATTTCGGAAATTTCTAGAATGAGTCAGGGGCGAGGGAGTGGATTCAACATAACAACATCAGAATTACGCATTTCGGAAATTTCTAGAATGAGTCAGGGGGCGAGGGAGTGGATTCAACATAACAACATCAGAATTACGCATTTCGGAAATTTCTAGAATGAGTCAGGGGGCGAGGGAGTGGATTCAACATAACAACATCAGAATTACGCATTTCGGAAATTTCTAGAATGAGTCAGGGGACCAAGGAGGGAGTGGATTCAACAAAACAACATCAGAATTACGCATTTCGGAAATTTCTAGAATGAGTCAGGGGAGGAGGGAGTGGATTCAACAAAACAACATCAGAATTACGCATTTCGGAAATTTCTAGTGTGAGTCAGGGGACGAGGGAGTGGATTCAACAAAACAACATCAGAATTACGCATTTCGGAAATTTCTAGAATGAGTCAGGGGACCAAGGAGGGAGTGGATTCAACATAACAACATCAGAATTACGCATTTCGGAAATTTCTAGAATGAGTCAGGGGGCGAGGGAGTGGATTCAACATAACAACATCAGAATTACGCATTTCGGAAATTTCTAGAATGAGTCAGGGGACCAAGGAGGGAGTGGATTCAACATAACAACATCAGAATTACGCATTTCGGAAATTTCTAGAATGAGTCAGGGACCAAGGAGGGAGTGGATTCAACATAACAACATCAGAATTACGCATTTCGGAAATTTCTAGAATGAGTCAGGGGACCAAGGAGGGAGTGGATTCAACATAACAACATCAGAATTACGCATTTCGGAAATTTCTAGAATGAGTCAGGGGACCAAGGAGGGAGTGGATTCAACATAACAACATCAGAATTACGCATTTCGGAAATTTCTAGAATGAGTCAGGGGACCAAGGAGGGAGTGGATTCAACATAACAACATCAGAATTACGCATTTCGGAAATTTCTAGAATGAGTCAGGGGACCAAGGAGGGAGTGGATTCAACATAACAACATCAGAATTACGCATTTCGGAAATTTCTAGAATGAGTCAGGGGACCAAGGAGGGAGTGGATTCAACATAACAACATCAGAATTACGCATTTCGGAAATTTCTAGAATGAGTCAGGGGACCAAGGAGGGAGTGGATTCAACAAAACAACATCAGAATTACGCATTTCGGAAATTTCTAGAATGAGTCAGGGGAGGAGGGAGTGGATTCAACAAAACAACATCAGAATTACGCATTTCGGAAATTTCTAGTGTGAGTCAGGGGACGAGGGAGTGGATTCAACAAAACAACATCAGAATTACGCATTTCGGAAATTTCTAGAATGAGTCAGGGGACCAAGGAGGGAGTGGATTCAACATAACAACATCAGAATTACGCATTTCGGAAATTTCTAGAATGAGTCAGGGGGCCAAGGAGGGAGTGGATTCAACATAACAACATCAGAATTACGCATTTCGGAAATTTCTAGAATGAGTCAGGGGCCAAGGAGGAGTGGATTCAACATAACAACATCAGAATTACGCATTTCGGAAATTTCTAGAATGAGTCAGGGGACCAAGGAGGGAGTGGATTCAACAAAACAACATCAGAATTACGCATTTCGGAAATTTCTAGAATGAGTCAGGGGACCAAGGAGGGAGTGGATTCAACAAAACAACATCAGAATTACGCATTAAATAAACTTTTGTTTCCAGTCTGGGGACCAAAGAGAAGTTGTATTCAATACAGCAAGGTCAGAATTACTCAACAGAAAGGTTGGATAGCTGTCATTCTGAACAAGAAGTGGTGCATGACATGGCAACAGTTTATATCAATAAAAAAAAAAGTAAAGGTGTCCCATAACCTATATGGTCGTAGGGGAGCGTCAGAGGAGGAGAGTCAGAGACCTCAGCTTCTCTAGGGGCCAGCATATTGAGGGCGGTGCCCATCTCCTCTCCTCTCTGTTTTACCTTCACTGACCCTAAAGAAGGCAAGTACCCATTGACAGCTGGGGGGCACTGTGTGTCTTCCTTTTAAGGTCTATCCACTAAAAAGTGATTTTAGACAAAAGGGGGGCACTGTACTGAAGCCAAGGTGCACCCAAATGGTCACCCATCCAATGTGTACCCACACTCGATGCTGCTTAACCTTGGCTGTGGGAAAGCGGGTGCTATGACCACTGAGTGATCCCGCCCCCATAATCATATCAGTACAAGATATATATATGTGACGCTCCACCACATAATGAGACGGAGTGCACATGAGGTCAATTTTTAGTTATTGACATGTTATTAATGTACAATAAAGTGGCTATCAAATACAAAAAACAGATTGAAAATCAGACAATTCTGTGCAAAGTTATTACAAGTTGAAATGATAGACTACAGGAAGTGGCAAAATGAGAAACGGACAAGTTTATTTTCGTAACACGTTGTCAGAATGAGGGCTTGGGTATTTTCAAAACACATTTAAAAGCAAAAGGGATAAAAATTATGGCTTGATATTTCATTATAAGGTAGATAAACGGATATAGTTTAATGATTAATCAAAATCTCAAAATTGACAACTTGACCCCTACCTGCCTTTAATGGCTCCTAGAGCAAAATTGGGTAATGTGCTAAGCGACTCATTTCGTGGCGGAGCGTCAATATATATATATATATATATATAATATATATATATATATATATATATATTATACAATCATCAGCCATTCCTGGCCCAGAGCCAGAAACAAACAGGCACATGGTTTCTTGCCTGTAATGATTTACTGTCAATGCTGAAAATACCTGTACTTAAACCACCACTACCCTTCCTTCACCTTCACTTCACATATCCAGTAAGTATAGAAAACCTTTAGGGCACCACTGAATATTTTGCAACCAGCTTCCTCCACTCCCTGTGGTTCTCAGCTTTCCATACTATGTTGTTCCACCCAAGGACAGTCCACTCTCTGATGTTGTCTGCCCATCATTTTCTCTGTCTCCTTGCACTGTCCCCTGTAGGACAGACAGTCTTGGCCAGTCCAGATGTTTGTTTGACGTGCCTGTACCACTTCAGTTTGCTTTTTTTTTTTCACTGAAGAAAGGAGCTCTTCATCTGGTCCAAACCACCTGTCTCACCTGTCAACATCACCAAGTTCGGTGTTCGCACCCAATGATAGTGACATAATCATCCTTCTCCACCACTAAGCTGCAGAAAAAAATAACCCGACACTGCTCATCTCACCAAGATGGTCCATGGCATGGTGACAAGAATCCAGACACTGCAGACCCAACACAGAACACTAAAGAAGGTGCCCTTCAGTACCTTTCAATACAGGTACATGCACCAGGCATGGATAAACTATGAATAAAATGATCAATTTCGGTCACAATCTCACCTCTAATATTTGTATTAAAAGCTGTAAAGACTGTAGAACAGGCTTGGAATCAGCACAGGATGATATATTTGTAAACATGTAAACAGAAGATTTAGCAGGTGATTTAAAACCGTAACAATAGCAACAAGCTCAGCTCAGAAAAAAAATTGAAGTCTTTTCTACTGTATAAAGACCTTTTACTTTTCAGAACCAGAATTACAAATCCAGCACCTGCAACGTTACTATCAAGTACAGAGCCATCTATCTGTATGGTCTTTCAAATGATTAGCATAATCTTTACAAGTGTGAGATCTAACAAAGGCTGATACAACAAGACCATCATCTTTTTGTGAGATTATGATTTACCTTTTTGTTTTGAAAGAGTTATGGGTCCTTCTTCTTCATCAAATGCTTAGAGGGCAACTCCTGAGAACCTGACAAACGCTGCTGTATGCTGAAGGCCCTCCAGGGGTCCAAAAAGCTTGTCCCTCATCCACAGGTCAGTAGGACAGATATTGGCCCTCAGGTTTTGGTGTGTTGGACAGGTCTGGAGGAAGTGTTCCACTGTCATGGGAGAAGTGCCACGGGGGCACGCCTCAGAATCTCCAAATTGGTACTTGGTAAACATGTGATGTCTGAGTCTGCAGTGTCCAGTCTTCAGCCTCACAATTATTACTTGGTCTTCTCTGAGGAGGAGGTAGTAGTCATGCTTACTGCTGAGTGGGTCCAAAATACAGAGAAAAGTCTTGCATCTTAGGAAGTCGGAGGACACCTCCACCTTGTGGACAGCAAACACATTGAGCACTCAGAAGGCTGACACTCTTGCTACAACTTTCTCCACAGCATGTCCTCCACAGTCAATCCATCTGCCTGGAGAAATACAGGGATGAAGACGGAAACTGAAACCAGTTTCAGAAAGCAAAAACACTTGACAACTCTGCCCCCTCAATATTGATGTCAAAAGGAAGAGCAGAAGACGGTGGCACTTTCTCACCTGGGATCAGGCAGCAAAGTGATCAGATCTGATCCCTTCTCCTGCCACAGGATCCCACACTTTCCTGATCCTGCGCTGCATACTCGGCACTTCGTTTTTTTCCAGGCTGTGGGATTTCCAGAAAGATCCTCAAAAACTCTTGGACAGAAACTGTCGTGGAAGTCATTCCCAAAGATTGAAAACAACCTCAACCCCCAGCCAGCTACTATCGCACCACACTGATCCAACACTCCAGCAAACTGTACAAGGGGAACCTCAAGAACAGGTTGCACCATACCTGCAGAATTCTACATGTATGCAAAGATGGCTTCTGGAATGGAAGATATTGCATGGAGCATGTTGTGCTCCTTCCTGAAAACGCCAAAGGATGGCTCGTGATAGTTCCAAATGAGTTATCGCCACATCTTCAAGGCTTTTGATATGGTCTGGCATGCAAGACTCATGATAAAGCTTTATGGCTGTGGTAACTCAGGTTGGATGTACCAGTTCATTAACACCCTTCTGGATTCCACGAAAATGGCTACGAATGAAGAACCTTCCTTACCCTGGATACAAATTCTAGACATGTTGAGAAAATGCGTTACACTGCCACAAGTCCAGCCCAGCTCATCCGACTTCAGCATGGGAGAGAATTGTTATAAGTCTTTATGGCAAAAAAAGAGCAGGAGAATGGACCAAGAGGACAGAAAACAGACAAGAAGGATGTGACAGTAAGAAAAGGAGCAAGGCAAAGAGAAAGAGAGGGATAGAGAAGAGAAGGGATTTCTAGCACAGAACTTGCAAGAATGTAAGGATGCTATTGAAACAACAATTTCAAAGGAAGAACCAAGACCGATTTTTGATGATTTGAATGGTGGGACTTTTAAAAGCCAAATGTTGGAGAGAGGAAGCCTTTTCTGTGGGCGGTTTCACCACCAGTTGTCCTTTTCCCTCTCTCTCTCCCCGGGACATTCACAGGCTACTTGAACTTTTGACTCCACTCTCCCGCCTCATCTTGGTGCCTCATCTTGGTGCCGGCTCCCTCATCCTGCAGCACATGGTTATCCACATTCCCCGGCCTCACTGGTGACACAACCGGCACCAATCCATGTGCCCTGGCCTCATTTGCACGTGAGGTGCACGTGCTGGGGTGTGGGGGCAAGGTGTCACCTCATCTCCCTGCTGCTGTGGACTGGCTGGGCCCCCAAGTCTCCAGGCTTGTTGTCTTTGGGAAGAAGACATCACAGGAGCAAGGAGGGGAGGTGGAGGTGGAGGTAGTGGTGGTGGTGGTGGAAGAGACAAACCTTGGCAGAAATGCAAGTGCTCATCTCTTTCACTCCCCCCCCCCCCCCCCCACACACCACCCAAACCTGGCACAGCAGCTGTGTCTGATTGGGGTTTGTGTGTGACCGGAGCCCCGGCAATTTGTCACCCTCGGCGCCCCGCACGTGCCGGAAAGCAATCACCGCACGCGCTGCACGTGTTCTTCAGCCTCCTCCACCACCAGGGAAAGGCGCGAGGACCCCTGATTTGAGAGCTGATTGGCTCCTGACAGGTTCTTTCCGAATTTTGACGAGTCGGACACGGATTTTGACGAGTACGACACGGATGTTGACGAGGTGGTGACGAAGGTTGGGCGAATGTTGCCGAAGTTAATATGATTTGACGCAAATCAGGAGGACCTGCACGAATGAAAGAAAAACGGTCCGTGTGAAGCGAAGTGTCTGGGGGAAAGGCGGAGAACTTGATTGAACCGCGGAGGAAGGCAAGGGTTTGCTGATGAGATGTGGTGTGATACGGCGGAAGGAGGAGGGAGAGAGAGAGGTGAACTTTCTGTGTGATGAAGGAGAGATGTGTGGATGAGGGGTGAGGGGTGGTAGAGGTTGTGCTCTTGTGTGTGTGTGTGTGTGTGTGTGTTGTGTGTGTGTGTGTGTGTGTGTGTTTGCTGATGGTGCAGGTTTAGCGAGGGTGAAGGTGACGGAATGAAGATTCCCCTTTTTCTTGTGTATCTTCACCTCTCCACCTGTCCATCATTTCTCTCTTCTGCCAATCCAGCTCTTCCTTTACATAACTTGGGTTTTTGTTGTTGTTGTTGTTAGAATTAGAGACAAAAGATTACGCTGTCTGTCTGTGTGTGTGTTTGTCTTTTTCTGCTTCTGTCTCTGCTTCGCCCTCTCTCTCCTTTCTCTGTTGCTCTCTCTCTCTCTCTCTCTCTCTCTCTCTCTCCTCTCTCTCTCTCTCTCTCTCTCTCTCTCTCTCTCTCTCTCTCTCTCTCTCTCTCTCTCTCTCTCTCCTCTCTCTCTCTCTCTCTCTCTCTCTCCTCTCTCATACATACCCACACGTAATATACAAACATACATACATACATACATAGATCTCTCTCTCTATATATATATTTGTATACACACACATACACACACACATACAATATATATGTATGTATGTATGTATGTATGTATGTATGTATATATATATATATATATATATATATATATATATATATATATATATATATATAAAGGAGGGAAATACAGATTTGTAGAGCTACAGGATACAGGCTGAAGAAGAACAAAAGCAATAAAAGCAACAACAAGAGGGAAAAAAGAAAGAAGGAAGGAAGTAAAAGAAGATGCTGACAGAATGAAAGAAGGAAGTAAAAGAAGATGCTGACAGAAAGAAGGAAGTAAAAGAAGATGATGACAGAATGAATGAAGGAAGGAAGTAAAAGAAGATGATGACAGAATGAAGGAAGTAAAAGAAGATGATGACAGAATGAATGAAGGAAGGAAGTAAAAGAAGATGATGACAGAATGAATGAAGGAAGGAAGTAAAAGAAGATGATGACAGAAAGAAGGAAGGAAGTAAAAGAAGATGCTGACAGAAAGAAGGAAGTAAAAGAAGATGATGACAGAATGAAAGAAAGAAGGAAGTAAAAGAAGATGCTGACAGAATGAAAGAAGGAAGGAAGTAAAAGAAGATGCTGACAGAAAGAAAGAAGGAAGGAAGTAAAAGAAGATGCTGACAGAATGAATGAAGGAAGGAAGTAAAAGAAGATGCTGACAGAAGGAAGGAAGGAAGGAAGGAAAAGAAGATGATGACAGAATGAAAGAAGGAAGGAAGTAAAAGATGATGACAGAAAGAAGGAAGGAAGGAAAAGAAGATGCTGACAGAATGAAAGAAGGAAGGAAGTAAAAGAAGATGCTGACAGAATGAAAGAAGGAAGGAAGGAAAAGAAGATGCTGACAGAATGAAAGAAGGAAGGAAGGAAAAGAAGATGCTGACAGAATGAAAGAAGGAAGGAAGGAAAAGAAGATGCTGACAGAATGAAAGAAGAAAGCAGGAGATAATCATGGAAGAAGAAGAAGCGAGAAAGAAAGGAAGCCAAGTCATGTCATGTCATGTCAAGTCATGTCAAGCCAAGTCATGTCATGTCAAGTCATGTCAAGCCAAGTCATGTCAAGTCAAGTCATGTCAAGTCAAGTTATGTCAAGCCAAGTCATGTCAAGTCAAGTCATGTCAAGTCAAGTCATGTCAAGCCAAGTCATGTCAAGTCAAGTCATGTCAAGTCAAGTCAAGTTATGTCAAGCCAAGTCAAAAACACTTCAATCATCCCATGAAGGGCAATTACAATACTCTCAGGCACATCATTGATAGGAATCATAATCCATGGGGCAAAAAAAGCCACCCCCCAAAACCAAGAAAAGCTGTGATGGATACTTCTTTAAACATTCCAAGAGAGCATCAAACCCAAATCTCACACACACACACACACACACACACACGCGCGCGCACGCACGCGCGCGCGCACGCACGCATGCACGCAACACACACACATTCACACGCACACACACACACACACACAACACACACACACACACACACACACACACACACACACACACACACACACACACACACACACACACACACACACACACAACAACAACAACAACAAAACAGTATGGCATCATTCTGATGGTGATGGTGCTATTGAATGTATAGCTTTGTATTCATGTGTGTTAG
>CM060342.1:33464050-33479050 GCA_030674155.1 Stramonita haemastoma
AACTAACAACAATAATAAACCAAACAACAAGGCCCAAACAACAAGACAGTAATAAACACACACACACACACACACACACACACACACACACACACACACACACACACACACACACACACACACACACGCGCGCGCGCGCGCGCGCCGACGACACACAACACACACACACACACAACACACACACACACATACAGACAGACAGACAGAGACAGCCAGAGAAACACAGACGACAGACAGAGGGACAGAGACAGAGGAGAACACATACAAGAGCGAAAAGGACACACAGACAACACAGAGACGCCGCGTGCGCGTGGCGTACAACACACACAACACACACAACACACACACCAACACACAACACACAAACACACACAACACACTACAACACACACACACAACACAACACACACAACTTAAACACACACACAACACACACACACTAAAAACACACACAGACACACACACTAAAAACAAACAACACACACACCACACACACACACACACACCACACACACACACACACACACACACACACACACACACACACACACACCACACACAAAGTCGGTGTGAAACAGACAACCTTTAATCCCTTCAACCTGTCGCCAGAAATCATCATCACCACACAATAGTCGACACAACATCCCGTCAACAAACACCCCACTTCCCACTTCCCACTCCCCCCCCCCCCCCCCCCACATCCGCACCCTCTACCTCGCCCCCCCCCCTCACACACACACAACCTTCCCAAGTCTCAGTACACCAACACCACCAACTCCCCCCCCCCCTCCCCCAGAGAGAGAGAGAGAGAGAGAGAGAGAGAGAGAGAGAGAGAACAAAAAATCTCTTCTGGCAACCTGTGCGCATGTGCAGTCGTAAACCGGATATCCGCGAATGAGGGCGCTTCTTGATAGAGCGATTACCATCAGACCTGATGGATTTCAAACGAACTGAACTCAATCTTCTGGCCCTTGCTGCTGTTGCTGCTGTTGCTGCTGTCATCAGTGTCAATATTGCATGGGGAAATCTATCCCCACTGCGCGCCGCCTGATTGGCCCGATATCTGTCTGTCTGTCTGCTCTGTCGGTACTGTGCTGTGCTGTGCTGTGCTGTGCTGTGCTGTGCTGTGCTATGCTGTGCTCTGTGTGTGTGTGAGTGTGTGTGTGAGGGGGGGGGGAGAAATGGGGGAGGGTATATATATATTACATAATATATATATATATATATATATATATATATATATATATGTATATGTGTGTATGTGTGTGTGCGCGCGCGTGCGAGCTTGCGTGCGTGCGTGTGTGTGTGTGTGTGTGTGTGTGTGTGTGTGTGGTGTGTGTGTGTGTGTGTGTGTGTGTGAGACAGTGACAGAGAGATGTATGGGAGAGAAACAGAGAAAGATGTGTGTGTGTGTGTGTGAGAGAGAGAGAGAGAGAGAGAGAGAGAGAGAGAGAGAGAGAGAGAGAGAGAGAGAGAGAGAGAGAGAGAGAGAGAGAGAGAGAGAGAGAGAGAGGCACACAGACACATTTATTTTATTTTATTCATTTATTCGTTTATATCGAGGATAATGGAAGAAGCATTCATGTGCTTTTTTAAAAATATTTTATTAATTTTTTTTTTTTTACATCCTGTCCCCATGTGTATGCTGTTTTGTAAATCTTGTTATCTGTTCCCACTGGCACACAATGGCCTACTCTTACGAAAAGCGGAACAGGATTTCACGTGTGCGCAAGATGTTCTGCGTGCGTTCGCATACGGGGCCTCGGTTGATAGTCTCATCCGAAGGACTTTTGGGGAGAGAGAGAGAGAAAGAGGCAGACAGAGAGTGAGTGAGTGTGTGTGTGTGTGTGTGTGTGTGTGTGTGTGTGTGTGTGTGTGTGTGTGTGTGTGTGTGTGTGAGAGAGAGAGAGAGACAGAGAGACAGAGAGACAGAGAGACAGAGACAGAGAGAGGCCAGTGTGTGTGTGTGGTGTGTGTGTGTGTGTGTGTGTGTGTGTGTGTGTGTGTGTGTAAAGTAGATAGATAGATAGATAGATAGATAGATAGATAGATAGAGTTTGCAAGTGTGTGTGCACGCGTGCGCGCGCGTGTGTGTGTGTGCGCGCATAATCGTTCATGCATACGCGTATGTACACGTGTGTGCACACGTGCGAGCAGGCACGTGGGCACGTGCGAGAGCGCGTGAGTGTGGTTTTAATTGTTGTTTCACGGGCAAACCTGGCACACACACAACAACACACACACACACACACACACATACAACACACACACACACACACACACACACACACACACACACACACACACACACACACACACACACACACACACACACACACACACACACACACACACACACACACACACAACACACACACACACACACACACACACACAAAACACACACACACAGACACACAAACACACACACACCACACACACACACACACAACAACACACACACACCCCACACACAACACACACACACACACACACCACACACACACCACCAGAGCAGCCAGCCCCGTCTGTGCCTGTGAACATGTCCATCCATCAAGGAAGTGAATCTAGGATGCATCCCAAAGATCAGGCAAAGAGGAAGTCAGCTGTCTTGTTGCTCATTATGGGGCGTTGTTATTCTGATCATTATCACTCTCGTGGCTTCACAATCCCGCCGACCGCTATGGACCACGCGAGAGCTGAAAACAGGAATAGAACAGTCAATTTTTTTTGTTTTTTTTGCAAGTCAATTTTTTAATTTCCAGATGGTACATTAAAAACAAGTAAAAGGAAAGTAAAGCAATAACAACAACAACAAGAAGCAAGAAACAAAAGCAAGAACAGAGACAACTGTGGAAGAACAATAATCACATTGTAAGTCAAGAAAACGAGAGTATACGTATCTATTATAGTTGTACAATCTTTGCAAGATTTTTTCTCTCGGAAGGGGTGAGGAGATGGGGTAGTTATACACAAACTCGAAACTCTTAACGAGAAAAAGCAGGGAAAAAAACCAACACAGCATGCACACACACACACACACACACACACACACACACACACACACACACACACACACACACACACACACACACACACACACACACACACACACACACACACACCACACACACACACAGGGAGAGAACATCTTGCGCACACGTTAAACCCCGATCCGCTTCTCGTAAGAGTAGGCCATTGTGTGCCGGTGAGAACAGATGACAAGATTTACAAAACTGCATGCACATGGGGACTGGATGTAAAAAAGCACATGAGTGCTTATTCCATTATCCTCGAAATAAAAGAATAAAAAAAAAGGAATTCATTCATTTAATCTTATTTCTTTCTTTCTTTCTTTATTTTACTTCGAGGACGACGCAATTAATTCAACTAGACGAGCCAGGGCATTCATGGAGTCCTAAGGGCTGGTCGGAAGCCAAAAGCTTTTTGGTGATTTTCGTGAACATGGACAGCGGTCAAAAGCTCAGGAAAGCAATGAAAGTGGAAACAAGGAGTATGGCAAATAGTTACCGTCTTTGACGTAAGGGAGGTCACTGATGTTACTGCGAGCAGATGACAAAATTAATGTATAAACTGCATGCACACGGGCACTAGATATAAACAAGCTCTTGTGTGCTTTTTTGTTATCTTAGAATTGAGAATGTAGTTAGATTAAATAATAATAAGATAGGAAATCGACAAAAGGAGACAACATTGTAAATTGAGACGATTTTTCGATGGGAGATAATTAGAAAAACGGTCTCAGCAGCACCATGGGAGGTAATTTTAATTCACTGTGTAAGGCTATTCCATCGCACCCGACCGTTTGCTCGCTTTGTGTGTGTGTGTGTGTGTGTGTGTGTGTGTGTGTGTGTGTGTGTGTGTGTGTGTGTGTGTGTGTTCGTGTGTTGGGGGGGGGGGCTTGGGAGGTTTGTTTTGTTTTGTGATGTTGAACGTAGATCAGTGGTCTAGAGGTAACACAGCGGTGGTTCGAATCCCGTTTGGGCCCTAAAATTTCCCCCCCTCCATTAGACCATGGTTGGTGATCTGGGTGCTCGTCTTTCGGATGAGACGATAAACCGAGGTCCCGTTTGTTACACATCATTATTTAGCGCACGTAAAAGAACCCACAGCAACTAGAGGGTTGTCCCTGGCAAAATTCTGTAGAAAAAAACCAACTCTAATAGGGAAACAAATACAGTTGCAGACAAGAAAAAATAATAGGTGGCGCTGCACTTGTGGCAACGCACTCTCCCCAGGAAGAGCAGTCCAAATTTCACACAGAGAAATCTGCTGTGACACAAAGTGGTATGATATAATAATGTAATCAATATCTAAAATCTTTTTTGTGAGGTGCATGCCTGACAGAATGTTACGCTGCTGTAAAATGTTGTATCGTTAAAATCTGTCTTCAGTGACAGCAAGCCCGGAATTTAATAACATTTCCCCCCTCAAATGAAAAGAATGGAGGTAGGAAAAAAAAGAAAAAAGAAAATCAAAGTCCCCAAACAAGTCGTTCGTTCTATCACACACACACACACACACACACACACACACACACACACACACACACACACACACACACACACACACACACACACATTGCATAATAAGAGCTGTCTGTTTCTTTTAAGAAAATGTATAGGCCTGCACTGTGTGTGTGTGTGTGTGTGTGTGTGTGTGTGTGTGTGTGTGTGTGTGTGTGTGTGTGTGTGTGTGTGTGTGTGTGTTGTTTTGAAGAGTACGTTTATGTGAGTGTGCAGTATGGCTTTTGATATGATATTTTATTGTTTTTTTTCATTTTGTGTGGTTTCTTCCCCTCATGATGTCATCAATTTCTATGTTTTATTGATAGCATGTTTACAGGCAGAACAGAGAGAGAGAGAAAGGACTGGAGGGAACTGTTTGTCAAGTCTTCGTGGTGCCCCCACAGTCGCTAGACTAAGCGATAGATAGACATACAGACAGACAGACAGATAGATAGATAGATAGATAGATAGACAGATAGATAGACAGACAGACAGACAGACAGATAGATAGATAGACAGACAGACAGACAGACAGACAGACATGTAGACAAACAGACAGATAGCTAGTTAGCTAAATAGATAAAGAGATAGATGTTGACAGGGGCAGGGGGAAAAGACTAGACTTGGCTTAAAACCTCGATCCTCGTGTATCAAAAATCATTAGATCTCTCTCTCTGTCTGCCTCTCTGTCTCTGTCTGTCTGTCTGTCTCTGTCTGTCTCTGTCTGTCTCTCACATGCTGCCGGCCTGCATGTTTTTGCATTACTTGATCGACTGACCTGATTTTCCTGTTTTTCCTCTAAATGTGCCCTGATTTATGGTTTCCAAATGGCGGAGTGTGCATGGGCTTTCTTTCGTCTCCTTTAGTGACAACATCAAGCTCTCTCTCTCTCTTCTCTCTCTCTCTCTCTCTCTCTCTCTCTCTCTCCTCTCTCTCTCTCCTCTCTCTCTCTCTCTCTCTCTCTCTCTCTCTCTCTCTCCTCTCCCCCTCCCTCCTCCTCTCTCTCTCTCTCTCTCTCCACCTCCCTCCCTCCTTCCGCCCCCTCTGTCATTGTCCCAATATCATAATTATTATGCGCAGGTACAATACGATATAAAAACGCATTCATACGGTGTTTTGCCTTTGACTGTTTCTCCCACTTGCCGCACGTTTTGTGAGAAGAGGAGGAGGAGGCCTAAAGAAGGCAGCGCAGGCAATGCAAGAAAAGCCATCAATTAGCAACCAGCAAGCAAAAGGCGCTAGGCCTAGAGGCCTATGGCTATGATGGCGTCAATGAGGGAACGAGGGCTGTTGCAAGGCTTCGTGTTAGGTTGACGGGTAGGTTTAGCAATGCACAGCACAGCACAGCGTGTGTTGTCAACTTCCTCTTTTTTTAAAACACATCCTGTGCAGCTGTTTTACATCCTTTTTGTTGTTGTTGTTGTTTTTGTTTTTCTTCCTCTTCTGTCTGTGTGTCTGTGTGTCTGTGTGTCTATCTTTCTGTCTGAAGATTATTCTTTCTCTATTTCTATCTGTGTGTGTGTGTGTGTGTGTGTGTGTGTGTGTGCGCGCGCGCGCGCGCGCGCGCGTGTGTGTGTGTGTGTCTGTCTCTGTCTCTGTCTCTCTCTCCCCCCCCCCCCCCTCTCTCTACTAAATCAATCACATTCACAAATTACACAGCCCATAATTCAACCCCACATTTTTTTAAGCTACGGGTTCAAATTGACAGGGGGGGGGGGGGGGTGCACTTTTCCTTCTGTGACATAGTTCCCACACCTTCACTGGGAGAAGTGCTACAATAGGGGATCACCTCCTGGGCCTGGGATGTCAGTCAACACAATAGCAACACAGCAACAATCAAAAGGTGTTTGGTGTGTGTGTGTGTGTGTGTGCATAAAGAGTATGAATGCTTCAATCGGTGAAACATGTGCAATGACATAAAGACTATACTGCCTGACTGCAGAAAGACGATTTTTAGGGATGGTTAGGGCACACCGTTCCAGCAGCTCGACGTTAAGACTTGTCTGTGATTTTTAATGAACACTATCCTTACGTTAAGGGAGAGAACCCGTCTTTCCCTATACACGTGCACTGTGCCACATTTGCCCCGTTGCTTTCAAGAATTGTGCTATTTTAGGGGTGGCCCTAGGCACCGAAGTTTGATGACTTGCTTTCACAGTCCCTAAATTGGAGTGCATCTGCTGGGACTCTAATACAATCTCAACAGCAAACATTGAAAACCTGACTGTGTCAATGGAAAAAACCCAACCCCCCAAAACAAACTAACAACTAAACTAGCAAGCAAGCAAGATAAGTAAGCAAGCAAACAGATAAGCCCTTGTTGTAAGAGAGGCATTCATTTCATTCTGAAGTTTAACTCCCTTGGGTTTTTCCAGTCTTGTGTGTTGTCCATTTTGTTTGTTTGGATTTTGTTCTGTGTCCGGTTGTTTTTGTTTTTGTTAACCTGTCTTTTTTGACTGCAGATTCTTGGAAAAAAAATCTAGAAAAAAAGCAACAGACTTTTATTCTGAAAACATTCAGGTCCTTGCAGCCACTTTTCGCCCCAACAAAATGTAAAAAAAAAAAAAAATCAAAAACCAAACCAAAACAACCCCCCCCCCCCACACACACACAAAGCGCGTTTTACAATCACAACATACAAGAAATTATGTAATTATGGGAAGATTTTAGCTCCATACTTAAGAATACTCCATATAGATTGAAGTGAAACTCTAATTGCATTGTATTGTATTGTATTGTATTGTATGTTTTTTTAAAAATTGTTTGAGATTATTGTATTGTCTTTGAATTGCAGGGAATATCACTTTCAGTCACGGCACATTTTTCTTGCGTGGAAAACGGGCTGCATTTTACCGAGATGAGCATGTCGCCACAAGAGCAGCGCCACCTGATAATAGTTGAAATTATATATATTTCCTGTCTGCATGTGCATTTATCTCCCCATCAATCCTGTTGTTTTTTTTCAGCAGAAATTTTAACCAGGGACAAACAACCCTTGTTCCAGTACGTTCTTTAACGTGACTCAGCTATACGCCGTTCGCAAAAAATGGTCAAAGAGTTTTTCGGGATTAGATAGATCTAGATAGGGAGGACCGTGGCCTACTAGTTTGGGAGGCTGGCCTTTTTTTTTCTTCTTTTTTTTTCTCCTAACGTCTGGTGCCTGCAGTGTGGCGGCCATTGTTGCTGGTCCTGGTCTCACCTTTCCAAAAGTGCAACAGGTTGTCTTCTCACTGTCCCCCCGACTAATGGCCTGTCATTACAGTCTTCTGTCACCGTGTTCACGGATAGTTTGGGTAAGCTGTAGAAGAGGAGGGTGGGGTAGTGAGGTGGGGGGTGGGGGATGGGTGGGGGAGGGTGGGGTAGTGAGGTGGGGGGTGGGGGTGGGGGATGGGTGGGGGAGGAGGGGGTTGAGCGAAGGGGGGTAGAGGTGTGTGGGTGGGTGAAGGGGGAGGATGTAGCAGAAACGGGGAGGGGGGGGGGGTGATAGGGTGGTTGGGTGGTGGAGAGTTGGGAATGGTAGTTGTAGTGATTGTGTGTGTGTGGTGTGTGTGTGTGTGGTGTGTTGTGTGTGTGTGTGTGTGTGTGTGTGTGTGTGTTTCTTTCTTTCTTTCTTTCTTTCTTTTATTTCGGAGAAAATGGAATAAGCACTCATGATTTTTTACATCCAGTCCCCGAGTGCATGCAGTTTTGTAAATCTTACCATCCATTCACACCAAAAGATCAACAGATTCGATCATCTTCTAAAGCCGAACTTCTACCCCATACACCAGACAATGAGTGGCTGAGTTCTAGTCTTTCGGATGATATGGTAAATCGAGGTCCCATGATTGTACAGTATACCTTTAGCTCATGTAAAAGAACCCATGGAAACAAGAGAATTGTCCCTGGGTAAAATTTTGAGGGAAAAAACATTCTCAAACCTAGACATTCTCGCAGACTGGGAAAAATATTAATCACATCCTACACGTTATCTAGCAGCACAAAATTTACAGAAAAAGATTGTTTTCGGTTTTTTTGTACATAAAGTTCAGAGAAAAAGATTGTTTGGTGGGTTTTATTTACCCATTCAGAGAAAAAGAATGTTTATTTGTTGTTTTTTAAACACACGATTCAAAGAGAGAGATTGTTTTGTTTTTGTGCACAAAATTCAAAGGAACGGATTTTTTGTTTGTTTAACACAAAAATCTCAGAAAAAGATTGTGTGGTATTTAAAAATATTTTATTTAGGGTTTCCTGAACACAAAATCCACAGAATTTTTTTTCGTTCACAATTCACAGAATTTTATTTTTTTGCGCACAAAACTTGCAGAGAAAATTGCAGATTTTTCTTCTTTTTTTTTTTTTATTAATTTTTTTTTTTTTTTACAAAAAAGTCATAGAAATATTGGGTTTTTCTCTCTTTTTTTACAAACAAATTCACAAAAAGATGAAGTTTTTTAAAACCCAAAATTCACAGAAAAAATGTTAGTTTCTTCCTTTTTTTAACCCAAAAAAAATTGACAGAAAAAGATTGATTTTTTTAAAAACATAAAATTTACAGAAAAAGACTGTTGTTTTTGTTTTTTGTACACAGAATTTACCCGAAAAAAAATGTTGTTGTGTTGTCTGTACACAGAATTTACCCTAAAAAATGTTTTTGTGTATTTTTTTACAAAAAAATACAGATTTTTTTTGTACACAGAATTTACTCGAGAATATGTTGTTTTTGTTTGTTTGTTTGTTTTCTTTTTTTTTTTTTTTTACACAAAATTCACACGGAAAAGATTGCTGATTTTGCTTTGATGTACACAGAATTCAGCCGAAAAAGATTATGCTTTTTGATTGTTTTTATACGCAGAATGTACCCGAAAAAGATATGTTTTTTTGTGTTACTTTTGTTGTTTTTGTCATCCCCAGATGACTCATGTTGCCATCGCTCCAACTGAAAAATCAAAAACAGAGAGTGTTGAAAATAATGGACCCTACCGACATGCCATTCCATGAAAACAAGTTAGCCTAGACCCAAAAAAAAGGAAAAGAGTGTGAGTGGGGAGACATAAAATAATTATCTGATTTGTATGTGAAGTTAGGTATTACCTCCCTTTGACCTTGCTGGATACAGTCTCTTTGTGTGTGTGGAGAGAGAGAGAGAGAGAGAGAGAGAGAGAGAGAGAGAGAGAGAGAGAGAGAGAGAGAGAGAGAGAGAGAGAGAGAGACAGACAGACAGACAGACAGACAGACAGACAGACAGACAGACAGACAGACAGACTGACAGAGACAGACAGACAGACAGAGAAAAAAACCCAAAGTCACAGAGAGAGAGAGAGAGAGAGAGAGAGAGAGAGAGAGAGAGAGAGAGAGAGAGAGAGAGAGAGAGAGAGACAGACAGACAGACAGACAGACAGACAGACAGACAGACAGACAGACAGACAGAGACAGACAGACAGAAAAAAACCCCAAAGTCACCGTTCACACACACACACATACACACACACACACACACACACACACACACACACACACACACACACACACACACACACACACACACACACACACCACTACACACACTCAAGATTCAAGATTCAAGATTTAATTCCTTTCACCCCTTTTGGGGCATGGAGGATAACAAACAAGTTCAACAGGAGAAAAGAAAACTTACAGCAATACATCCAAAAGTATTATCAATATCAACAGGAACTGAAAAGCAAGAGTTCATGGCAAAATAATAAATACACACACACTTCTCAAAATTGTCTTGAACAATCGTGTACTTCACAGTCAGTTGGAGGATATAGTCTAACATGTAGTGAAGTCTCTCTAGACATCCCATGCAATTTAGACACAGTCCTGACGGGACAGTGTGGCTCAGTGGTCAGAGTACTCGCTTTCCCCAAGCTAAGGTTAAGCAGCATCAGGCGTGGTTACCAAGTGGATGGGTGACCGTTTGCGCGCCTTGGCTTCAGTACAGTCACCCAATTCACCCAGCTGTAAATGGGCACCTGCCCTCTTTAGGGTCAGGGAAGGTAAAGCAGCGAGGGAGAGGAGATGGGCGCCACCCTCAATTAGAGAAGCTGAGGTCTCTGATGCCTTGCTACCCATCCCTACAACCACATAGGCAATGGGACACCTTATATTCCAGTCCACTGCCTGTACTTGTGTGAAGAATCACATCCTATACAATGCGGTGCCAGCAACTAGTGTTCCTGCTAGCAGAATCTTTTATTTTTTTTGGTAGTTTTTTTTTATCTTGATTCTTTTATATTCGAGGATAATGGAATAAGCCCTTATGTGCTTTTCCTGTACACCCAGTCCCCGTGTGCTTGCAGTTTTGTAAACGTTATCACCGTTTCCACCGGTATACGATGGCCCACTCTTTCGACAGGCAGAACAGGTTTTAATGTGTGTGCAAGATGTTCTGTGTGTGTTCACACACGATACCTCGTTTTTTAGTCTCATTGGAGGACTTTCAGGGGGAGTCTAGGAGATCTAGGGTTGCTGGAACAAGGGTCATACTGCCATACTGGATGTCTGTGCTTTCGGAGTCAGTCAGACTCTGTCTGTCTGTGTCTGTGTCTATTTCTCTGTCTCTCTCTGTGTTTGTGTCTGTCTGTGTCTGTCTGTGTGTCTCTGTCTGTGTTTGTGTCTGTCTGTGTCTCTCTCTGTGTCTGTGTCTGTGTCTCTCTCTGTCTGTGTTTGTGTCTGTGTCTGTATGTGCCTGTCTGTGTCTGTCTATGTGTCTCTGTGTTATAACATTTTAACTAATTCTTGGGGTTTTTTGGTTTTGTTTCTGTAGTCTATCAGTGACATAGTTGATGCCAGAATTTAAAGTGATAGTTATAAGTAAACAACTGTTCTCTTTTCATATAACTGAATACATCACGTACATTATCTTTGAATATAAAAAAGAAAGCAATCGCCAAAAAAACATGTATCAATAATCCCTTAGTCAAAAAGCCATCTTAAGCAATGATAATAAATTGTTCAAAGTATACTGGCTCTCTCTCTCTCTGTCTCTCTGTCTGTCTGTCTATCTGTCTGTCTGTCTGTCTCTATCTATCTCTGTGTGTGTGTGTGTGTGTGTGTGTGTGTGTGTGTGCGTGTGTGTGCGCGTGCGCGTGCGTGCATGAGTGTGTCTGTCTGTGTGTCTGTGTCTGTATGCAATCCTATTTTTGAAAATTACTATTCCAAGAATGGCTTTACAGCTCTCGTAATCTCAGTCCTAAAAATAAAAATATTATGAATCTCCTCATCCGTTATCATATCCATCACGTTGCTCAAGCATTCCATCACTCACCATCATTCATTTTTTCCATCTTCCAAATAGCAGCTTTAAGTCAGGCTAATGACTGTGGTTTAGCTTGGGAGGGGGGGAAAGAGAGAGAGATGGGGGGGGGGGGGGGGGGGGGAGGAGAAAGACGGGGGGGAGGGGAGGGGAGGGGACAGAGACAGAAACACAAAGACAGAGAGAGAGAGGGAATGAAAACAAAAAACCCTACACAAAATACCAGTGAACCAGCAAACTATCCATCCTCTCTCCAACCCCCCCTCCCAACCCCCTCTCCTCCCCCCAACCCTCCAACCCCACCTCTCCCTTCACCCAAACTGACCACAAACACAAACCCTGACATCTATCAACTCGCCCCGCCACAAGACCAGACACACACTCTGTCAACATGGCCGTCCATACTGGCACCTTCCCAGCAGGCTGTGCGCGCCAACGTAACAGGAATCGCGCGTCATTTCCGGCAAGGAGCCTAATGATTCTTTTGCGGTCACTGTCAAGCAGAGCTGGGGGGAGAAGGGGGTAGGAAGGAGAGAGGTGGGGGAGGGGGAGGCAAGGTGTGGAGATTGGCTGCTGCCCACAGAGGGAGCTGCTTATCAATATTTCAGGTGCATGCGCCTGCGCATGCTCAGGAGAGATAGCCACGCGCAGATTGCACGTGCGGAGGTGACAACGAGATTTTGATGAGCCCCGGGGTTTTGATAGAACACTGCTTGGGCTGGCCGAGACAGCACTAGGAGGGGGGGGGGCAGTGGGGGGGGGGGGGGAGAGAGAGAGAGAGAGAGAGAGAGAGAGAGAGAGGAGAGGGGGAGGGGGGGGGGGAGGGGGGGGGGGAGAGAGAGTAGAGTAGAAAGAGAGAGAGAGTAGAGTAGAGAGAGAGAGAGAGAGAGAGAGAGAGAGAGAGAGAGAGAGAGAGGGGAGGGGGAGAGAGAGAGAGTGGAAAGAGAGAGAGAGAGAGAGAGAGAGAGAGGGGGAGAGAGAGAGAGAGAGAGAGAGAGAGAGAGAGAGAGAGAGAGAGAGACAGAGACAGAGACAGAGACAGAGAGAGGGGGGAGGGGGAGAGAGAGAGAGAGAGAGAGAGAGAGAGAGACAGAGACAGAGACAGAGACAGAGAGACAGAGAGACAGACAGACAGACAGACAGACAGACAGAGAGGGGGGGAGAGAGAGAGAGAGAGAGAGAGAGAGAGAGAGAGAGAGAGAGAGAGAGAGAGAGAAGAGAGAGAGAGAGTGGAAAGAGAGAGAGAGAGAGAGAGAGAGAGAGAGAGAGAGAGAGAGAGAGAGAGAGAGAGAGAGAGAGAGAGAGAGACAGACAGACAGACAGACAGACAGACAGACAGACAGACAGACAGACAGACCGACAGACCGACCGACAGACAGACAGACAGACAGACAGACAGAGAGTGGAGAGAGAGAGAGAGAGAGAGAGAGAGAGAGAGAGAGAGAGAGAGAGAGAGAGAGAGAGAGAGAGAGACAGAGAGACAGACAGACAGACAGAAAGACAGACAGACAGACAGAGATTGGGTGGTGGCGGTGGTTGTGGTGGTGGAGGGGGGGGAGGGGTAGAAGACGAGATGGGAGGAGGATTGGGGGTTGGGGGATAGGTAGGGGTGGGTAGTTTGGGGGGGGGGGGTAGTTTTGAGGGTTCAGGAATGTGTGTGGAGGGTGGACAGATATATGTCACAGAGAAAGAATTGATGTAGAACTAAAGGAAAAGTGAATACTCGGTTTTGAAGTTTTTAGACTGTTACGATTGGCTGTCATGTTATAGTTAATGCTGTTGTACCCGAGCATAGTAATAATTATATAACCTTTTCAGTGCTTGTTGATGCTATGCTATTTATGTTCTGTTTATTATGCATATGCTGTACAGTGTTGAGGGCAGAGGGAAAAAGAGGCAGACCACCATGTACCAACAAGCATCCTTCATTACCGATATCCCTGAGATCAGTGGTCTGGGAAGGAGGGCTACAGGAGATGGTAGAACTCAGCAGAGACAGAGAGAGATGGTGAACCCTGGTGGCATTGTGTGGAACTCCTACTAATGACAACGGTGTTTTTGTTTTGTTTTTAATAATTTTTTTTTTTTACATTTTATACCACTATAATTATGTAACAGTAGATTTCTCTGCGTGAAATTCGGGCTGCTCTCCCTGGGGAGAGCGCGTCGCCACAAGAGCAGCGCCACCTATTATATTGTTTCTTTTTCCTGTCTGAAATTTTATTTGTTTTCCTATCAGAGTGGCTTTTTTCTATAGAATTTTGCCAGGGACAACCCCCTTGTTGCCTTGTGTTCTTTTTCGTGTGCTAAATAATGATGTGTAACACACAGGACCTCGGTTTATCGTCTCATCGGAAAGTCTAGCACCCAGACCACCACTCATGATCTAATGGATGGGGGGAAAAGGTTTGGGCCTAAACGGGATTCGAACCACCGCACACTCCGACTCAGACTTTTCGCTTTCTAGGCAGGCGCCTTACATCTAGACCACCGATTCGTATCTCCAGATGGAGACAGTTGAGTTGAGTATAATGTATGTAATTTATCTCGTCAATGAACGCAATCTGTTGAAGCCCCCCCCTTCCCCTTGAAAAAATAACCAAAGATATGAAAGGAACAATAAAAACTGTATGAAAACATACCAACATCTTCTTTTAGAATTTGATCACACTTTCTGTTTTAGAATTTTACAAACTTGCTTTTCACAAATCGTTCTGTTCAGGTCAGTTTGTGGCGGAAGGACCCAAGAATGTGGAGTATTGCTACCTTTCATAACACACAGACACACACACACACACACACACCACACACACACACACAGCACACACACACACACACACACACACACACACAACACACACACACACACTCTCTCTCTCTCTCTCTCTTCTAACACACACACACACACACACACACACACACACACACACACACACACACACACACACACACACACACCACATCACAAGCACACACACACACACAAACGTACGCGCATGGACACACACACACACCACAACCACAACCACAACAACACACACACACACACACACACACACACACACACACACACACACACACACACACACACACACACACACACACACACACACAATGAGTGCTTATTCCATTATCCTCGATATAAAAATAAAAGAATAAAAAAAAATATATATATATATATAACAACACCACCACCACCATCACTAC
>CM060342.1:33481550-33491550 GCA_030674155.1 Stramonita haemastoma
GGGTGTGGCCTGTATTATTTCAAGGTGATGGGGCGTCAATTGGGTGAAGGTCGTGTTGCTCACCTTTGACCTCTTTGTGGATAAATTTCAGCCTGCCCATTCCTAATTTTCTGCTCAAACTTTGAACATCAGTAGGCCTAAATTATATTTGGTGTCTGACCTTAGGGGGATGGTTCCTGTAATTTTGACTTGACATACATACATCTACTCCCAAACACCTCAACATTATTGCATTGCATTATCCTTTCTTTTTGCATTCATTCTTTGCTCTTTTAGTGTGGTGTTATTGTGTAGCGTTTATTCACACAACTAACACATCCCTCTCCCATTCAAAAAACAAACCCAACAGCAATACCTTACCTCTGAATCAATCTTGAAAAATATTCAACTTTGAGATTTCAAGCAGAAAATAGCGATGGGTACAGCTTGCTGAAATCCACAGAGGGGGCAAAGAGGAGCAACATCATCTTCACCTAATGGACGGATCCCCTATACTAGAGTCAATTGTTGAACGAGACGGAGGGAAGGTAGGGGGGGAGGTTAAAGAAGGGTGGGGGCGAGGGTGGTGGTGAGAATGGGGATGGATTAGCGCTATCATTCCAGCTTTCGTCGGAAGGTGTTTGGGTAGGTCAATAAGTCACCGAAATGACGTTTTGGTCAATTGTCGCTAATTGGCCGAAATTGTTATGGCACAGGCCTGTTAAAGGACTTTCACACGTTTTTTTGGGGGGGGGCGGAGGAGGGGGAGGTGAGAGACAAGGACTGGTGTGTGTGTGTGCGTGAGAGAGAGAGAGAGAGAGAGAGAGAGAGAGAGAGAGAGAGAGAGAGAGAGAGACAGAGACAGAGACAGACAGACAGACAGACAGACAGACAGAGACAGACAGACAGACAGGCAGACACACAGAAGGGGGTGGGGGATTTCTGGATAATTGTGTCGTGCCACGCCGTTTAGAGACTCATGGTCAAACTGTTAGTTCGCTGACCCCCCCCCCCCCTCCCCACCCACCCCTCCTCCACTCTCCCCCCCCCCCCCCCCAACATCACCTGTTCACTCTCTATCCTTCTTCCTCAGTCTATGTTCCATTCTTCTGAAGTCCTGGTATGGAAGTGCTGATGTTCCTGTTTGTGCTCGAAACTCCCTCCTCCACCCCCACCCCCATCTAGTAGACCTTGAGTGGTGGTTTGGGTGCGAGTCTTTCGGATGAAAAGATAAACCGAGGACCCGTGTTGCAACACACAGTCAGTGCACGTAAAAGAACCCACCGCGATAAGAGAGTTGTACCTGATAAAATTCAGTTTAGAAAAAGCCAGTCTGGTAGGAAAACAAATACATAATCATACAGGACAGGAAAATTTAAGAAGAAATGGGTGGCGCTGCTCTTGTGGTGACGCACACTCCTAGGGGAGAGAGAAGCCCGAATTTCACACAGAGAAATCTGTCATGACATCAAGTGGAACACGAATACAAATGTCACGAAGAATATCCCTTTTATTTCAACAGGAAAAGTGTAGGCACTCTTCACCCCTTTCCACTGAAAAAGCTTATACTTAGATTATATACAATGTATATGTATATATATATAATCTGACCTTTACAGTATAGTAGAGACGAGATAGCTCAGAGGTCAGAGCACTCGCTTTTCCCAAGCCAATGTTAAGCAGTAGGCCTATCGAGCGTGGTTACCAATTTGATGGGTGGACTGCAGGAGATGGTAGAACTTGGCAGAGACAGAGACTGATGGCGAAGCATGCACAGAAGGTGTATTCGTTCATCAGTCTTGCTGCTGTATAAGAGGCTCACACATGCCCAGCTAACAGAGAAAACAATCGTTCCATGGCTCCAAAGAAGGGTACTATATTTCCCTATGCAGGGTCCATTCTCCATTCAAATATCCGCTGCATCAAAACATTGCCATCTCTTCCCAACTGCCTTTGCCAGCTTGATTTTTATTTCATTGCTGTTTTGCTTTTTTTCTTCTTCTGTAAATGCCTGCAGTCCTTTTTGTTTTTGTTTTTGCAATGATAACATTCTTTTTCTTCTCCTTCCTCTTCTTCTTTTTTTTTCTCCTCCTCCTCCTTCTCCTTCTTCTTCTTCTTCTTCTTCTTCTTCTTCTTCATTCATCATCATCATCATCATCATCATCATCATCATCATCTCTTCTTCCTCCTCCTCTTCCTCCTCCTTCTTCTTTCTCCTCTCCTTCATCGTCATTATCATCACCCTCCACATCATCAAGTGTCTGTTTTAAGAAACAACGAAGTCATGACTTCTTCTTCAACTCCTAAAGGAGTCGTTGCGGGGAGGGGGGGGGGGGGAGGGGGGAATTTTAAGAGGCTGTGGATGTCCTCTGTGTTTGTGACAACCATGTTTCTTCACCCCTCCATGTTTTCCAACAGCAATTATATTTGACAAATTAGCAAAGGAGCGCGAAGATGTTCACGAAATGGAGGGGGGGCTGGCATTACAAGTAAAGAATGAGTTTGACACCTTCTTGAAACCAGCCACCCACCCCCCCCCCCCCCCTCCCCCCCCCCCTCCCCCTCTTCTGTTCTGTTCGTGTTCTGGGGACCAGTACTGTAAACCCTTCCTCCATCTTGGCGCCCTTGCAGGGTCTTGTCTCCCCCTTGGAGACGCAGGACGCACGTGCAACAAAACACTCACGTGGTCAGGTTTCCCGCCTCTTCCCTCGGCCTCTCTCGACCCCCCCGCCCCTGCCCTGCCCCCTCCGCGGCCAAGGCGCGTAACTGTCATCTCCTGCCTTCGCTTACTTCCCCTGCCTGCCCGCCATTTTTCGCGCCTGGTCGTCTCGGAGCTGTCAGAGCACGCGGCTCTTCTGCTCTCCAGGGATTGGCGGAGGAGGCTGCGGCTCCTGGTCACGTGTGACTGTATTTGCATATTAGTTGCGCACCTCTCATATTTTGATAACAAGGTGTGGAGAGGGAAGCGGGTCGGTTGTCAGCACCAGTGAGGCTTTGGCACGACATCAAAGTCCAGGCTCGGTCTGCTGAGACCTCGGAGCTGAGGCCCAAGGAAGGAGAGCGTGCACGCACGTGCGGCGCGTGCGGGGAGTGATTAGGGCGCCGTGTTGTGGCAGTTATGCCGCCTACAGGATGATGGAACTTTCATCTTCCATTAACTACCTTCCTTTTCCCCCGGCCTGCCCCAGCTCTGGGAGGAGGCTTGGGGAAGGAGTCTTGTGGCAGTGTTAGGAGGAGGAGGCCTAGAGGGCTACAGTTGTGTTTGGGTCTGGTGTTTCCTCTTCTTCTTGCTGCGTGTTAGTGCTTTGACCCAGACCTGTCAGTAATCAGTTGGTTTAAATTGTTGTGGGTTTTTAGTGAATGCCACTTGTCCCCAACCTTTGAAGTTGATAAATTGCACTATTTTGTTGTTTAAAAGTAGCTGAAGCCTTATGTTTGGATTAAAAAAAAAAAATGTAACATAACTAATGCTGTATCAGATCCAGTGCATTAAGGCAAGGGAAGTTTTCCCTTATTACAATTCTTTCCCCACTGTATGTTCTGTTCGTAGGGGTGGGGTTGGTGTTTTTTTTTTATCCATTAGTCAAGTCAAGTCAAAAACACTTTAATCATCCCTGAAGTGCAATTACAACACTACACACTCCCTTTCCCCGAGGTAAGGTTAAGCAGCATAGAGCGTGGTTACCAACTGGATGGCTGACCGTTTGCGCACCCTGGCATCAGTACAGTCCCCCAGTTCACCCAGTTGTAAATGGGTACCTGCCTTCTTTAAGGTCAGGGAAAGTAAAGCAGCGAGGGAGAGGGGATGGGCGCCGCCCTCAATATGCTGGCCCCTAGAGAAGCTGAGGTATCTGATGCCTCGCTCCCCTGCGACCACATAGGTTATGGGACACCTTATCTTTTACCTTTATCCTTGTGCACGAGAACAGTGGTCTTGTTTGCTTTTACATTCATCAATCCCTATACTTTTATGAAGGGGACAGGATAGCTCAGTGGTCAGAGCATTCACTTTCCCTCGAACTAAAGTTAAACAGCATTGAGTGTGGTTACCAACTGGATGGGTGACAGTTTGTGTGCCTTGACAGTCCCCCAGTTCACCCAGCTATAAATGGGTACATGCCCTCTTTAGGGTCAGGGAAGGTAAAGCAGAGAGGAAGAGGAGATGGATGCCACCCTCAACATGCTGGCTCCTGGAGAAGCTGAGGTCTCTGACATCTCGTTCCTCAATGACCGCATAGATTATTGGAACACCTTTACCCTTAAAAAAGAAATTCTATAAATGCCAAGGAAGGCTGATTCCTTCGCTCATATCTCTCTTAGTGGACAAGGCTTTCCCACTCTGCAAAAAGAAGAAATACAAAAAAAAGGAATCCAGAACAGTGGGAACACTGAGTAGTCACCTTCAAACTTTCTATATCAGTTTATGCTTATTTGGCTCAGTCATGAATCAGCATAACATTTTTTAAGGGTAGTTTCCAGCTTATAACGTCTTAGAGGAAAGTCACCACTGCACTTGTGCACTAATGCATAGCCAAAATTGTGTGTAAAATACCTGTAATAGTTAACTGTTGGATGCAAACCAAAGTATGCTGTTTACCCCCCAACTGCTGGGGCGCAGTGGTTTGTGCACTGGGTTCCTGACTGGAAGGTTGTGAGTTCAAAACCCATAAGACTTACAAGTATTTATTTTACCTTGACCAGCTCTTAATCTAAACAAGTTTACTATGGGCTCATAAGAAATGCTGGGACCACACAACTAAGCTACATCCTCTTTACGTGTGCAAACGCACGCAGAACATCTTGCGCACACGTTAAAACCCGTTCCGCTTTTAGGAAGAGTAGGCCATTGTGTGCCGGTGGGAATAGATGACAAAGTTGACAAAACTACAAACACACGGGGACTGCATGTAAGTAATGTCCAGTGTAGGTTAGCTTACTACAAGCACCACTGTGACCCACCAGCAGTGCAGAGCCTCTTTGGCTGGTGGCCTTATGGCTGCCTGACATTTATAAGCTTCTATGGATTTCTGACCTTGTTGGATACAACATGCAGAGCCGAGGAACTGCTTGGGTGGAGAGGTCAGAATAAGCGGGGTAGGGGGGGGGGGGGAGAATGAGCCAAGTGGCAACAGTAGAAGACAGAAACGTGACAGAAGATGAGGCAGCTTTTATTGGTTTGAACCCCCCACCTCCTATCCTCCCCTTCGCCAATGGCTTTTATGTTTACTGGCATGAATGATTATAAAAAGGTTTTATGTTGCAATAGTGACTGGATGGAGAACAGCTGAGTGTTCATTCTCCTCTGTTCAGTGTCCGTATTTGAATCTACAGTCTATAGGCTAGATCTACATGTTGATGTTGCTGGTACCCCCAAATGAGTGGATCTCTAGTCGGATTGTGTTGACTGAGGCCAGTGGGCAGACCTTCTGTAAAGTTACAAGCACCGGAGAAGACCTGGCACTACGTATCTGACCTGGTAAGGGAACACAGAAAAGAAAAGAATCTCCTCTCTGATCTGAAGACCTGCTTAAGTGCTAGTGATATGTCGAGTTACTTGTTTGTTGCAGCCAATGGAGATTCGCATAACTGCATAACAGAATCCAGCAAACCATTGATCCCTACGAAAATCTTCTATCAATCGTAAAGAAGGGTAAACTTAAATGGAATGGGCATGTCACAAGATCGAAAGGACTTGCAAAAACAATACTGCCATGCACTGTCCAAGGAGGAAGAAAAAGAGGCAGACCAAGGAAGGGATGGGAAGACAAAATCAGCGAATGGACAGGCCTAGAACTCAACAAAAGTTTCAGAAAGGCAGAACAGAGAGAGGAATGAAGGGAACTGGTTGTCAAGTCTTCAGGGGTGACCCCACGGTCGCAAGACTAAGGGATATAGATATTTATTTATTTATTTATTTATTTATTCTTTTATATCGAGGATAACAGAATAAGCAATCATGCGCTTTTTTTCATCCGGTCCCCGTGTGCATGCAGTTTTGTAAATATTGTCATCTGTTCCCACCGGCACACGATGGCCTACTCTAACGAAAAGCGGAACAGGATTTAACGTGTGCGCAAGATGTTCTGCGTGCGTTCGCACACGGGGCCTCGGTTTAAAGTCTCATCCGAAGGACTTTTGGTAGATAGGTATAGGTAGTTAAATTGAAGTAGGTACATTCATTCACACGCAAACACGCACTCACACACAAAGACTTTCTCTCTCTGTCTCCTCATACCCCTATCCTTTTTAATCAAACAAACAAATAAGGTGACAGTTGAAAGACATTATTCCCTAGAATTTATTTTCATTTCAATTTTTTTAATTGAATCTTTGATAAGTCATTTTCAGAATGATTGAGAAGTTGGTACCTGCACTTGTTTTTCCTCCACTACTTTTTCCTTAACAAACAAATAAGCTGTCATGGAATCTCCCTACGTTCCACAATCCAACACTAACACGTCGGCAGATCAAGCAGACGACACACACAAACACACACACATAAAGATAAGTCTAAAATTACTTGTTAGGGCCTAGTGGATAGCCTTTAAAATGAAGACACACACACATAGAGACCCATAGACACACACAGACACATAGACACACAGACACAGACACACACACGCACGCACACATACGCACCCCCCCCTCCCTCAACACACACACACACACACACACACACACACACACACACACACACACACACACACTACACAGAATATAGGCTACTACGTCAAAAACACACAGACAGACAGAAGAAGAGACAGAAACAAGCAGAATGGAGACGGACATATTAATACCTCACAGATTACCCATCTCCCAGGTCTTGAAAATTAACTTTCGCTGTTCCTCCCCGCAGTTCATTAGTTCCAGCCCTCCTCAGTCCGGGTTCCTGCTCCTCACTAGCATCAGATGGCGCGAAACTGATACCATAATTTATTCCTAATTTTCCCCGCCGCTTTTCGGTTCGGGTGCCCCGGCCTTTAGGAGATAAATGGGGGTGGTCGCCCTTGGGGAAGCGATGGTTACACCTCGCAACAAAATGGCGACAAGTGGGCCTCGGTTATCTTTCCTGTAGCCTGGATTGTCGCCCCTGTTCCACTTTGCCCTGCCTTTCCGCTAGAGGGCGGGAGAGGGCGCGGTCACATCTGTCGCGAGGTTGTCGTCGTTGCCGGGACCGGTGACTGATCAAAAGAGTGCCCCCCTGCTAGGTTTTTGGGGCTCCAGGGGGGTATTTTTTGTTTTCGGTTTTGCTTCATTGGTTGTTTTTTTGGTTTTTTGTTTTCAGTGTTTCTTTTTTTTTTTTTTGGGTGATGGGGGGTGGGGGAGGCAGAAATTTAATTTTGCTTGTTTGCCGATGGACTTATCGTTTTTTGTCCTCTTTGTTTGGTAGTGAGGGGGGGAGGGGGAGGGTTAGGGGGGGGGGTGTTTTGTATATATATTTCCCGTTCGATTGTCTTCCGTCTCTCTAATTTCCACTTCCTCATTGGAGATCCTATTTTAGTTGATCTAAGAGATGCTCACTGTCTGTCTAAACGAGCCCAACGCTGGGTAAGGCTTTACAATTTAAAAAACAACAACTTTCTCTCTCTCTCTCTCTCTCTCTCTCTCTCTCTCTCTCTCTCTCTCTCTCTCTCTCTCTCTCTCTCTCTCTCTCTCTCTCTCTCACTCTCTCTCTCCTTATCCTTCGGATGAGATTTTAAACCGAGGCCCCGTGTGCGAACGCACGCAGAACATCTTGCGCACACGTTAAATCCTGTTCCGCTTTTCGTAAGAGTAGGCCATCGTGTGCCGGTGGGAGCAGATGACATTTACAAAACTGCATACACACGGGGACTGGATGTAAAAAAGCACAAGAGTGCTTTTCCCATTATCCTCGATATAAAAGAATAAATCAAATCAAATGAAATCTCTCTAAACAGGAATTTATTGAAGAAAGGTGTCTCCAAAACACTAGCATAACCATGACAGAACAACAAGTACGCTTAAAACAGTCCTGTCATGATTTACATACACACACTGACGGATAACTTCCCAGTATTAACAACAGATCAAAGTCGTACTATTCATAGCTGATGCATAGGTAAAATAGGTGTCCCATAACCTATGTGGTCGTAGGGGAGCTAGGCATCAGAGACCTCAGCTTCTCTAGGGGCCAGCATATTGAAGGCAGCACCCATCTCCTCTCCCTCGCTACTTTACCTTCCCTGACCCTAAAAAGGGCAGGGACCCATTTACAGCTGGGTGAACTGGGTGACTATACTGAAACCAAGGCACGCAAACGGTCACCCATCCAACTGGTAACCACGCTCGATGCTACTTAACTTTGACTTGGGCAAAGCGAGCGCTCTGACCTCTGAGCTATCCTGTCCCCTAGAAAAAAACTAAACAAACAATGATTCTGACATTAATAACAAAAATGATCCTCATTAAAATAATTATAAATACAATAATGAGAAAAAAAGAAAATAATGTTACACACACACACACACACACACACACACACACCACACACAACACACCACACAGAGTAAGGCAAGGTTCCCCCTCCTCACCCTCACCATTACCCCCTCCCCCCCCCCCCAAAAAAAAGAAAAAAATAGGAGGAGGTGGTGGGGAGGAGGAGGAGATTTTGAGAAGGGTACCTAATTTCCTAGAACTCTGCAGCCGTATGTTTGTCAACGTCTGGCGCGTGTGGGGGGCGGTGGTGGGGCCACTTTGCTGCCTCCCCTGTGAGTACATGGCCACGAGGCAAAACTGCCGCGTTAAGGATGGCTACGTGTAGAAATCTCGCTTTCGGCCAGTGCCGTGCTAATTTTGAAGGGAGAGTTCAGACACCTGCTTTCAGAGAGACACTGGTTCGGAAGCTGACACTGCTGTAACTAGGAGAAGATGGATGAGAAGACGTACTCTCTCTCTCTGTCTCTGTCTCTGTCTCTCTCTCTCATCCAAAAGTCTTTCGGATGAGACAAAAAACCGAGGCCCCGTGTGCGAACGCACGCAGAACATCTTGCGCACACGTTAAATCCTGTTCCGCTTTTCGTAAGAGAAGGCCATCCATCATGTGCCGGCGGGAACAGATGACATTTACAAAACTGCAAACACACGGGGACTGGATGTAAAAAAAAAGCATATGATTGCTTATTCCATTATCCTCGATATTAAAGAATAAAATTTAAATTTAATTTTAAAAAATTATTTTAAATCTCTCTCTCTCTTCTCTCTCTCTCTCTCTCTCTCTCTCTCTCTCTCTCTCTCTCTCTCTCTCTCTCTCTCTCTCTCTCTCTCTCTCTCTCTCTCTCTCCTCGTCCTCTAACTCCCTGAAGAAATATGCTGAAGATCAGCATAGGGATCACCAGCTGATGGTTACATCACTGATTGTTTTTTCATACCGTTTCCATTCATCAATGGATCAGTGAATGGATACAACCATGTTAGAATGTACTGCTGCTGTGGGTTTTGTCATGCGCAGAGTTTTTGGGATTTTTGGGGGGCAAAGAAGTGTATAAATTGATCAGTGGTTTGCCATTACTTTCTGATAATAGCCCCACTCCTGTTAAGGCTTGTTCCTTTTTCTTCCTGTCACCTCCTTCTTGTCTATAGATGTTATGTCTTCTTGGTCCAATGTCCCGTCTTTTTTTCAAGAAAAACTTTAAAAGATAAAAATTCTCTCCCACGCTTAAGTCGGATGCGACTAAACTTGACTTGTAAGGCGCTTTACGACAACACAACGCATTTTCGCTCAATTGACAGGCAATAACAGTTTATTTTATTTTATTTTTTATTTTATACCACTTTATGTCACAGCAGATTTCTCTGCGTGAAATTCGGGCTGCTCTCTCCGGGGAGAGCGCGTCGCCACAAGTGCAGCGCCTACCCATTATTTTTTTTCATCAGGGATGGTGTTTAAACACGACACCTGTGTGCATGCTGTTTTTTTTATGATGTCTGTCTACCACTACTACTACTGCTACTTCGACTGCTGCTGCTACTACTGCTGTTGCTACTACTACTCTTTCTACCA
>CM060342.1:33499050-33505957 GCA_030674155.1 Stramonita haemastoma
TGTGTGTGTGTGTGTGTGTGTGTGTGTGTGTGTGTGTGTGTGTGTGTGTGAATATAAGTGACACCTACATACTAACATGTTGGTCTGTTGCAAGAAATCATTGAACACATTTGTATCAACTGCAAGACCCCAGCACCACAAAAGCCACCTTGTACAGTGACCCAGAAAGGCGCAATACGATCAACCATTGCAGTTGTCAGTTAAAAGACAAGAAAGTTGCCTGTGTGAGGAACTCTGTACATAAGGAATGCCGTGCCATGTACGCCAATAAAACAGTTATTGATGCTAGAGTTAAGGAGCCCTAAGGACAAATCTTTCCTCAGAAAAGCAGAAATTTGCAGTCAAGCATATAAAATAGAAAATGTTTGTTAGAATGATGCATACTGTGCACAACAGATGAAAGTTGAACTCTTAAAACACTATGGTGATGAAATTGCGATTGCTCATTCCAATAACATATTTGATATCATATCACTCAGAACAACTCCAGACTGTATTTTTTAGAAGTTCTACCAAGAGAAAAGAGAATCCAGTGCTAAAGATGAACAGATGTGTCTTACCAAAGCAGCAGTAACAATCATTCACAATGACAAAGTCACTGGTTTCTGCAAGACAGCTGTCCTGATGCAGACAGCATTGCCAGTTACAGTTTCTGAAATCTTGATGCAAGTCACCAACAAATCTAAAGGGAATTAAAAAGTATCAGCAATTAGGCAAGGCATCATCCAGTGCACCAGGCCCAACACTATCATCACACCTGTACAGATTGGGCTTGCTGCGAAAGTGCATCAACTGTTTAGTTCCTGGTTTATAGTTAACGTAAGTATTAATTACTCAGGCAAGCAAACAAAGCAGTACTTGCCAGTCATATCTGGTCAGCCACAAAACAGCTGGGTGTTCAACTTGCAGATCATACTGCTTTGGTCATCAGTGGTGGTCCCCTTTTGCATCGACTTGTCTGGCCTTGTGGAATAATATACAACCAGCTGGTGCAGATGTATAGCAACTTCATGAACTGCATCTACAACAGGGATATTGTTGTATTTGATGGCGATTGATTGCAGTGGACTGCTAACCAAAGATGCTGCTCATCTGAGAAGAAATGGTGGGATCACAGGATCTGTCATTATTTTGCTGGTAGCATGGTGCTGACTGAGTCCAGAAAGTGCTTTATAGCAAATCCAGCCAACAGACTGCACTTCATTCAACTGCTGGGTGAAGGATTGACAAAGTCTGGATTCAACACTGTATAATTGTGGTGATGCTAACTGCCTCATTGTAGGTACAGCATTAGAGAAAGCCAGAGAAGTATGTTTTCAGACGAAAAGATCCTGCCTGTGGAAAAAAGTTAGAATGTGCATTTTATCGAGAGCATGCATGTGTGTTCATGACACCCAACATCAGCAAAGAGCAAGTGATAGCTGCAGGAGAAAAGACCACTGCAATGATGCATGGTGGCAAGAACAAAGATTCCTTGGACAAGCTCCGATATGTGTGATACATGCAGAAACCAGCTACTTCTGTTATCATTACACCCAAACAAACTGCCCCCAACGTCCTTAGCTGCAAAGTTCCATTCTATGAGGACCTATTTCCAGGTCCATGAATGGTTGCATTTAAATTCACATAGTTTCCTGTTAGATCCCCAGGACTGGGGATGGGAAATAAAAACATGGAGTGATGTTTCCAACTATAAAGATTTTGACGTAACCCCTGAAGCTCCTGTATATTGTAAGATGTTTTTAAAAAAATAAATTATTGTAAGATGTCATTGTCTGAATGCCGAACAGCAAGGTGTACATGCTGTAAGCATGGCCTAGTGTCTTCAGTTGCATGTGGGCAATGTAGAGGGCAAAGCTGCACACATTCAGAGTTGCTGGAGGTCCTGGACTGTCCAATTAGGAAGACACACTGCACAGTTCATGCTAAGATGTTGGATATTTACATTTTGTTGAACTGCCATCTTCATAACATTGGAACTGAATCTATGAACATCTGTAAGAGATGTTACAAGTGATTTTGTGAACCAATCATTGGCAAAATGGTAAATTAATTTACAAGCACCTCTTAAATGTCGTCAAATTGAGAAAAAGAGTAGTTTTTGTTAATGAATACAAAGCTGATAATATGTATTCAACAACAAAAAAACATAACCAAGGTGATTGCCTGTTGCCAGTAGTTTTGTTTTGACTGAAAATTGTACTTCGTTTGAACGCTTGGGTTACTAATTTTAGGGGGGTGGGTAAGCAAATAAGTTATAGCGACAACAGCATGTATCAAATATCATGTTCTTTGCATCATATGAATGCGTTTCTGAGTGTTTAACATTATTACACTTAAAATGATTGCACAATGTTTAAATTTTGCTGCCTACGGTAACGTTATCTGTAAACTTTTCTCAAATTTGAAAACCGGAAGTGCAATTACATTAGTTTTCCCCCAGTAAAAAGACATTGAGTCATCAGAGTGTAAAAGTTTTAGTTTAGAAATGAAATTTATACAAGCCTGCTTCAATTTAGTGTAAAAATTCCTGACTGGACAGCAAGAACAGCTTGCAAAGCAGCCCAAATGGGAAATACCGTTTCAGCTCAGCTGCACTGCACCTACTCTTTTCAAACACGAATTACAACTTATCCCGCAACTAAATTTTTGTTAACAACATTTGGGATGGTCAAGTACACCCACCAAAACATAAAACAAGTGAAAAAAATTTTGAAGCATTTATTCTGTGCCAGAGCCCTTTTTTGGCAAAATTTTCCTGGACTAGATAGCCTATAGCAGGGTGGGTGAAATATTGCGGACTCCGTGTTCAAGACGTGGAGATATTGGCGGTGCGCTGATGCGCGAAAACGGCCTCTGTCTGTCTGGTGGTATAGGCTAAGCCAGCCTCCAAGCCACACACGCCTTCCTGGCTTGTCTCCCTTCTCACCGCCCAGGTGGCGCTCTCCGCACTTGTCCCGCCGCCACCAGGCGTCGCTTTAATCCGATCACGTGACGTTGGAGCGCGGAGCTTGGCGAGAAAAGGCGAGAAGGCGCGAAAGGGAGACAACAACACGCGAGGCTGACTGGTGGGGGGAGAAGGAGAGAGACTTAAGGGGGGAGAGGGAGAAAGGAGGGAGAAAGGTGCTCATCCGTGACCGCCAACACACGTGCCGCAAAAAAACTGTCCTGACAGCCGCCAGTATTGGGCAGCCATGCATGGGTTCTACCGGTGGTGGTGTGGTGTCCGGTAAAATGGTTCCAGAAAGACGTACAGGGTCAAAAGCGTAATGGCTGTTCTGAGGCCCACAAAGTGATGGAGAGACATTTTAGATCTGTGGGAGCTAGGCCTAGCCTAGCTCAACTTGTGGGCCGTTCTGGAGCTAGCTAATTCAGACCAATGAGGAAAAGGGAAAAAAGAGTGGGTGGGTGGGGTGGGGGAGAGGGAGGAGAAGTGGGGGGGGGGGGGGGAGATGGTACTTTCCCCCATTGGCCTGTAACTGAGGCCCACATAAAAAAGACCATGGAGTATGCATGGATGAGGATCCTATGATTTATGAAATCATCTGCATTCACGGTTCACCTCATCGCTTGAAAACACAGACTCTGAAAACTAAGAGGAGTGTATGGAGATGACTAGGTCTGCCTCTGAAAAAAAAATGCTGTTACGCTGGGGTATGCTTGCTTTTGTAAACTGTAAGTTGATGAGGATGGGATAACTCAGTGGTCAGAGCGCTCGCTTTCCCAAGTTGAGGTTAAAAGCAGCATTGGGCGTGGTTACCAATTGGATGGGTGACCGTTTAGGCGCCTAGACTCTAATCTATTTTTTAACGCACACACACAGAGAATTAAAAAGAGGTTGAAGGGAGATTACTCTACAGGACTACAGGATTCCTGGAGGTTTGGGCTACACTCTACCTTTAGACGGGTCAGTGACCCAGTCTGAATATTTTCTGCTGATTTTCATCGATTTTTTTTTTAAAGTATGAAAAAAAAAATCACTGTGTACTTGTTTTTGGGACTGAGGACATAGAGCAACAATACCAGGCAGTCACAAGAAAGTTGGAAATGATTCATCAACTGAGGACTGCTTGTGTTCCTACAGCGTTGACCCCGCGTATGCATATTGGGGTTAGGAAGCTAGCAGACGACAAAGGACTGAGGGGCTACAGTGTTTGCTGAAATAATTGTAAAAGAAAATTCCAAACCTTCCAAATTTTTGCAAAATCACTAAAATTTTGAGTCAGAGGCTGGTCTTTTACAAAAATATTTGTTTTTTAAAAAAATTCTGTAGAAACCTTAGTACGTGCAGTATGAATGCAAGAGTGATAGAGAAAAACAGGGGGAAATGGCCAACAATTTTTATAAGGCGGTGGTGTGGCCTGTATAAATAAATAGACAAAAGCGCCATCTAAAAACAGACAGCGCAGAAAATAATGACATCATTACAGGAGGTACCAGGGAAACAGGCATAAACAAACTCATTCTCCACCCACACAACTTTCTAAAAAAAACACGTTCAAAGCTTGCAAGTTGTCGCTGTGTATGTAATAAACCAGCCTGATTTTTCGAGAGCACTTTTTTGGGGGGAGAATAAGACCAAAGTGGCAGGAGGCTTGGGGATGGGGGGGGGGGGGGTAGGGTGTGTGTGTGTGGGGGGGGGGGGGGGGGGGCGCAGGAGGTGGGGGGATGCTTTAGAGTTGCCTTGTGGTGGTATCATGTTATGCGGTGTGCCACAGGGGCCTGTGATGTTGATGCCAGTGTTTAGATGTTTGTCAGCCAGTTTCGCTCCTCTGCTTCAGCACTATTTCCCTGTTTCTCTCTCCTCCCTTTTTCTGTCTCTCTCTGTGTCTCGTCTCTGTGCGCTTCTCTCTTGTCTCATGGGTCTTTCTGCCTCTGCTGTATTTCCTCTGTGTTTTCTGTCTCTCTGTTGTCTGTTCTTCTGGTCTGTCTGTCTGTCTGTCTCTGTCTCTCTCTTTTAGGTTTACTATGTTGGTGCCAGAAATTATGACTGTCCTAGCTTTCTGACTGCCAAACATTATACCCTCTGTCTGTCTGTCTGCCTGTCTGTCTGTCTGTCTTCGCTCTCTCTGTCTGTCTGTCTCTCTGTGTCTGTCTCTCTGTCTCTCTCTTTGAGGTTTGCGATGTTGGTGTCAGAAATTATGACTGTCCTAGCTTTCTGACTGCTTAACATTATACCCCCTGTTTGTCTGTCTGTCTGTCTGTCTCTCTTTGTCTGTCTCTGTCTGTCTTCTGTCTCTCTCTTTGAGGTTTGCGATGTTGGTGCCAGAAATTATGACTGTCATAGCTTTCTGACTGCCGGACATTATACCTTCTGTCTGTCTGTCTGTCTGTCTGTTTGTTTGTCTGCCTGTCGGTCTGTTTGTTTGTCTGCCTGCCTGTCTGTCTGTCTGACTGTCTGGAAAAGTCTGTTGTCTGTCTGTCTGTCTGTCTCTGTCTGTCTCTCTGTCTCTCTCTCTGTGTACCATACTTATTCCGTTCCCTCAACAAAAAATTTCGTTCGCTCGTTGTGCCTCTCTCCGTCTCTTTTTCTCTGTGACTGTCTCTCTCTCTTGCAGGAAAGAAATCACAAACCAGAGGTATGTGGATGATTTGAGTTTTGTTTTAAAGTGAAGGATGGACTCTTAAATCCGAAGAAGAAAACTTTTTCAAAAGTGCAGAGATGTCGGTTCTATACAAGACTCTTAAGAATACGCTGGATGAAAAGACGAACAGACCAAAGCATCTTGACACAACTGAACAAACAGCCTGAAATTTTAGGTCTGGTTAAGAAAAAGGAAATAAAACATGTGTTAGTATTTTCCTCTTTTCTATCCATCCCTTTGCTTCTGCCATGTTTTTTTCTTCCTGTCACCTTCTTCTTATCTGTTTTCTGCCTTCATGGTCAATTCTCCTGTTTTTTCCTTCCAGAAAGACTTAAAAAGTTAAAAGTTAACATTTCTCTCTCACGTTGAAGTAGGTTGCACTGGGCCTGACTTGTCAGGCACTTAAGGGCAGTGCATTTGGCTCATATGACAGACAACAATAGCTGCCGTCTGAGTTCCACAAACAAGAAGAAGAATGCGAAGAAGAAGAATGCGAAGAAGAAGAAGAATGCGAAGAAGAAGACGAATGCGAAGAAGAAGAAGAATGCGAAGAAGAATGCAAGAAGAAGGAAGAAGAAGGAAGAAAAAGGAAGAAGAAAAGAAAAGAAGAAGAAGAAAAGAAGAAGAAAGAAAAGAAGAGGAAGAAGAAGAAGAAGAAGAAGAAAGAAGAATGCAAAGAAGAAGAAAAAAGAAGAAGAAGAAAAAGAAGAAGAAGAAGAAGAAGAAGAAGAAGAAGAAGAAAGAAAAAAGAAGAAAAAGAAGAACAAGAAGAACAAAAAGATTTATTGTCATGTCATGAATTCGAAGCTAAAAACCCACAAGCCCATTATTTTGGCCCCCATGAGTCATCCTACAATTAACCAACCAGAAACTGAAGAAGAACCCCAAAGGGACTGCAGGAGTCGCTGAGGTGTTAGCACCATCAGCCTCCAAACTGTCCCCTACCCCCCCCTACTACCTTCCTCTCTCCACCACCCCCACCACTCCACACTGCGAGATGTGATTTGTACCGGAAGTAGGTGCGCTTGCCAGTCCGGCGCATGCGCTGCCTCCCGAGGGGCCATGTTGCGCAGGGCGCTGAAACCGGGCGCCGAAACGAGACAAAAAAGCGAGGAGAGAGTGGAGAAAAAAGGCGGGGCGCGGGAGAGGAAATGCAATTAGGGAGCGGCCGTTTTTGCCGGCAGTTGAAGGAAGAGGTGAAGAGCTGAGCTGTCGATATGGTCCGAGGCACCAGCTTCCAGAAGTGGCGAATATGATGTGATCGTAAAACCCCCATCGCTTTCTCTCTGCACCCCCCTTCCCACCCCCCCCCCTAACCCCCT
>CM060342.1:33506057-33513557 GCA_030674155.1 Stramonita haemastoma
CCCCACCTCGACTTGGTGCCAGCTCCCTCATCCTGCAGCACATGGTTATCCACATTCCCGGGCCTCACTGGTGACACAACCGGCACCAACCCCTGTGCCCTGGCCTCATTTGCACGTGAGGTGCACGTGCTGGGGTGTGGGGGCAAGGTGTCACCTCATCTCCCTGCTGCTGTGGACTGGCTGGGCCCCCAAGTCTCCAGGCTTGTTGTCTTTGGGAAGAAGACGTCACAGGAGCAAGAAGGGGAGGAGGAGTGGTGTGGTGGTGGTGGATGAAGAGACAAGCCTTGGCAGAAATGCAGTGCTCCTCTCTTTCACGTCCCCCCCCCCCCTACACACACACACCACACAAACCTGGCACAGCAGCTGTGTCTGATTGGGGTTTGTGTGTGACCCTAGCCCCGGCAATTTGTCACCCTCGGCGCCCCGCACGTGCCGGAAAGCAATCACCGCACGCGCTGCACGTGTTCTTCAGCCTCCTCCACCACCAGGGAAAGGCGCGAGGACCCCTGATTTGAGAGCTGATTGGCTCCTGACAGGTTCTTTCCGAATTTTGACGAGTCGGACACGGATTTTGACGAGTACGACACGGATGTTGACGAGGTGGTGACGAAGGTTGGGCGAATGTTGCCGAAGTTAATATGATTTGACGCAAATCAGGACGACCTGCACGAATGAAAAGAAAAACGGTCCGTGTGAAGCGAGGTGTCTGGGGAAAGGCGAAGAACTTGATTGAACCGCGGAGGAAGGCAAGGGTTTGCTGATGAGATGTGGTGTGATACGGCGGAAGGAGGAGGGAGAGAGAGGTGAACTTTCTGTGTGATGAAGGAGAGAAGTGTGGATGAGGGGGTAGGGGGGGGGGGGGGTGGAGGTTGTGCTCTTTTGTGTGTGTGTGTGTGTGTGTGTGTGTGTGTGTGTGTGTGTGTGTGTTGTGTGTGTGTGTGTTTGCTGATGGTGCAGGTTGAGCGAGGGTGAAGGTGACGGAATGAACATTCCCCCTTTTCTTGTTCATCTTCACCTCTCCACCTGTCCATCATTTCTCTCTGTTCTGCCAATCCAGCTCTTCCTTTACATAACAGGTTTTTTTTGTTGTTGTTAGAATTAGAGACAAAAGATTACACTGTCTGTCTGTGTGTTTGTCTTTTTCTGCTTCTGTGTCTCTGTTTCGCCCTCTCTCTCTTTTCACTGTGTCTCTCTCTGTCGTCTCCGTCTGTCTGTCTGTCTGTCTGTCTGTCTCTCTCATACATACCCACACATAATATACATACATACATACATACATACATACATACACACACACAGATTATTTATAAATAAATAAATATATATATATATACAGATATATATAGATATTTGTATACACACATGTATATATATATATATATATATATATATATATATATATATATATATATATATATATAATATCAGGGAAAAACATATTTGTAGGGCTGCAGATACAGGCTGAAGAAGAACAAAAGCAACAACAGCAACAACAAGAGGGAAAAAGAAAGAAAGAAGGAAGTAAAAGAAGGTGCTGACAGAATGAAAGAAGGAAGGAAGTAAAAGAAGATGCTGACAGAATGAAAGGAGGAAGTAAAAGAAGATGATGACAGAATGAGAGAAGGAAGTAAAAGAAGATGCTGACAGAAAGAAAGAAGGAAGTAAAAGAAGATGATGACAGAATGAAAGAAGGAAGGAAGAAAAAGATGATGATGACAGAATGAAAGAAGGAAGGAAGTAAAAGAAGATGCTGACAGAAAGAAAGAAGGAAGGAAGTAAAAGAAGATGCTGACAGAATGAAAGAAGGAAGTAAAAGAAGATGATGACAGAATGAAAGAAGGAAGGAAGTAAAAGAGGATGATGACAGAATGAAAGAAGGAAGTAAAAGAAGATGATGACAGAATGAAAGAAGGAAGGAAGTAAAAGAAGATGCTGACAGAAAGAAGGAAGTAAAAGAAGATGCTGACAGAAAGAAGGAAGGAAGTAAAAGAAGATGCTGACAGAATGAAAGAAAGAAGGAAGTAAAAGAAGATGCTGACAGAAAGAAGGAAGTAAAAGAAGATGCTGACAGAATGAAAGAAGGAAGTAAAAGAAGATGATGACAGAATGAAAGAAGGAAGGAAGTAAAAGAAGATGCTGACAGAATGAAAGAAGGAAGGAAGTAAAAGAAGATGCTGACAGAAAGAAAGAAGGAAGTAAAAGAAGATGATGACAGAATGAAAGAAGGAAGGAAGTAAAAGAAGATGCTGACAGAATGAAAGAAGGAAGGAAGTAAAAGAAGATGATGACAGAAAGAAGGAAGTAAAAGAAGATGCTGACAGAATGAAAGAAGGAAGTAAAAGAAGATGCTGACAGAATGAAAGAAACAAGGAAGTAAAAGAAGATGCTGACAGAATGAAAGAAGGAAGGAAGTAAAAAAGATGATGACAGAATGAAAGAAGGAAGTAAGTAAAAGAAGATGCTGACAGAAAGAAAGAAAGAAGGAAGTAAAAGAAGATGATGACAGAAAGAAGGAAGTAAAAGAAGATGCTGACAGAATGAAAGAAGGAAGTAAAAGAAGATGCTGACAGAAAGAAGGAAGTAAGTAAAAGAAGATGCGGACAGAATGAAAGAAAGAAGGAAGTAAAAGAAGATGATGACAGAAAGAAAGAAAGAAGGAAGTAAAAGAAGATGATGACAGAAAGAAGGAAGGAAGTAAAAGAAGATGCTGACAGAAAGAAGGAAGGAAGTAAAAGAAGATGCTGACAGAATGAAAGAAGGAAGTAAAAGAAGATGATGACAGAATGAAAGAAGGAAGGAAGTAAAAGAAGATGCTGACAGAATGAAAGAAGGAAGTAAAAGAAGATGATGACAGAATGAAAGAAGGAAGAAGTAAAAGACGATGATGACAGAAAGAAGGAAGTAAAAGAAGATGCTGACAGAAAGAAGGAAGGAAGTAAAAGAAGATGCTGACAGAATGAAAGAAGGAAGTAAAAGAAGATGCTGACAGAATGAAAGAAAGAAGGAAGTAAAAGAAGATGATGACAGAATGAAAGAAGGAAGGAAGTAAAAGACGATGATGACAGAATGAAAGAAGGAAGTAAAAGAAGATGATGACAGAAAGAAAGAAAGAAAGAAGTAAAAGAAGATGATGACAGAAAGAAGGAAGTAAAAGAAGATGCTGACAGAATGAAAGAAGGAAGTAAAAGAAGATGCTGACAGAATGAAAGAAGGAAGGAAGTAAAAGAAGATGCTGACAGAATGAAAGAAGGAAGGAAGTAAAAGAAGATGCTGACAGAATGAAAGAAGGAAGTAAAAGAAGATGCTGACAGAATGAAAGAAGGAAGTAAAAGAAGATGATGACAGAATGAAAGAAGGAAGGAAGTAAAAGAAGATGATGACAGAATGAAAGAAGGAAGGAAGTAAAAGACGATGCTGACAGAATGAAAGAAGGAAGTAAAAGAAGATGATGACAGAAAGAAAGAAAGAAGGAAGTAAAAGAAGATGATGACAGAAAGAAGGAAGTAAAAGAAGATGATGACGGAATGAAAGAAAGAAGGAAGGAAGTAAAAGAAGATGATGACGGAATGAAAGAAAGAAGGAAGTAAAAGAAGATGCTGACAGAATGAAAGAAGGAAGGAAGGAAGTAAAAGAAGATGATGACGGAATGAAAGAAAGAAGGAAGGAAGTAAAAGAAGATGATGACGGAATGAAAGAAAGAAAGAAGGAAGTAAAAGAAGATGATGACGGAATGAAAGAAAGAAGGAAGTAAAAGAAGATGCTGACAGAATGAAAGAAGGAAGGAAGGAAGTAAAAAAAAAGATGATGACAGAATGAAAGAAGGAAGCAGGGGATAATCATGGAAGAAGAAGAAGCGAGAAAGAAAGGAAGTCAAGTCAAGTCAAGTCATGTCATGTCATGTCAAGTCATGTCATGTCATGTTATGTCATGTCATGTCATGTCAAGCCAAGTCATGTCAAGTCATGTCATTTCGTCATGTCATGTCAAGTCCTGTCAAGTCATGTCAAGTCAAGTTATGTCAAGCCAAGTCATGTCAAGTCAAGTCATGTCAAGTCAAGTCATGTCAAGTCATGTCATGTCATGTCATGTCAAGTCAAACCAAGTCATGTCAAGTCAAGTTATGTCAAGTCAAGTCAAAAACACTTAAATCACCCCATGAAGGTCAAATACAATACTGTCAGGCACATCATTGATAGGAATCATATTTTGGGGGGCAAACCCCCCCCCCCCCCCTCCCGCCAAGGAAAGCTGTGATGAATACTTGTTTAAACATTCCAAGATAGCATCAAACCAAAACAGCACACACACACACGTCACACGCACGCACACACACATACACACACGCGCGCACGCACGCACGTAGCAAACACACATTCACACACACACACACACACACACACACACACACACACACACACACACACACACACACACACACACACACACACACAAACCAGTATGACACCATTCTGATGTTGATGGTGCTATTGAATGTATAGCTTTGTACGCGTATTCATGTGTGTTGGTATATATGCCTGTGTGTGTGTGTGTGTGTGTGTGTGTGTGTGTGTGTGTGTGTGTGTGTGTGTGTGTGTGTGTGTGTGTGCGTGCAGTGCAGTGCAGTGCAGTGCAGTGCAGTGCAGTGCAGTGCAGTGCAGTGCAGTGTAGCGTAGCGTAGCGTAGCGTAGCGTAGCGTAGCGTAGTGTAGTGTAGTGTAGTGTTTGTGGTCCTTTCAGATAAGTATATGTTCCCGGGCTAACTTTTGAACTGGGATCATTTTTAAACCTGTCTTACCAAACACTCTGTGGTGACATTTAAGCCTGTTTTAAAAATACTTTATGATGATATTTAATCTTGTTTAAAAAATAGTCAATGAGGACATTTAATCTTGTTTAATAAAAAAAACCCAACCAAACTCAATGCTAATATCTAAGCCTGTATCCCCCAAAACTCAACAAAGACATTTAAACCTCCCCCCCCCCCAAACAACAACAACAACAAAACAACAACAACAAAAACCTGACAAAAAACAACAACTCCCGAGGGTTCACTTAGAGGTGGGAATCCTTCCGGAGCATCATGCACTACACCGCCAGTGATGTGAAAGACGATGATATGATGTGGACACATGTGATGATGCTAACTAAGCTTGTTGATGTGCAGACCCCAGGCTCTGTTTTCAACCCCGTGTGGAGGAAGGCAGGTCTGTCCTATCCTCTCCTCTCCTCTCCTGTCCTGTCCTGTCCTGTCCTGTCCTTTCCTGTCCTCTCCTCTCCTCTCCCATCCTCTCCTCTCCTCTCTTCTCCTCTCCTCTCCTACCCTCTCCTGTCCTATCCTGTCCTGTCCTATCCTACCCTATCTTGTCCTATCCTATTCTATCCTATTGTGCCAGCTGTGCCCCTGTAAGGCACACTAGCCTAACTGTTGTGTGCTGCTGCCTGCTCCCCTGAGAGCATCATCGTCAGTCACTTTGGATTGGATTGGATTGTATTGGGGGGGGGGGGATGCTAGGCTAGGCTAGGCTACTACTACACTACAGCTGCTGCTGTTGCTGCTTTCTGCTCTGTTGTCTGTGTCTGTGTCTGTCTCAGATTTCTCTATCTGCTATCAGTCTGGTGTCTATGTTTCTGCATTGTTGTTTACAGCTTGATCTTGTTTGTCTGTGTGTCTGTCTGTCTGTCTGTCTGTTTCTGTCCTTCTGTCTGTCTCTGTCTGTTCTGTCTGTCTGTCTGTCTGTCTGTCTGCCTGTCTGTCTGTCTGTCTGTCTGTCTGTCTGTCTGTCTCTCTCTCTCTCTCTCTCTCTCTCTCTCTCTCTCTCTCTCTCTCTCTCTCTCTCTCCACACTTGTGACAAGACAGGGTGATCTTTTTTAAATTGGGGTTTTAGCTATCGCATTGATCGCGTTGTGGACATTATGGTGGATTGGTGGTTTAGAGGTAACGCATCTGCCTAGAAAGCGATAAATCCGGGTTCATTTGTGTCTGAAACCCCCCCCCCCCCTCCAACTAACTATTAGACCGTGAACGGTGTTCTGGGTGCTTGTCTTTCGGATCAGACGTAAACCGAAAGTAGTAGTAGTAGTAGTAGTAGTAGTAGTAGTAGTAGTAGTAGTAGTAGTAGTAGTAGCAGTAGCAGCAGCAGCAGCAGCAGCAGTAGCAGTAGCAGCAGCAGCAGCAGTAGTAGTAGTAGTAGTAGTAGTAGTAGTAGTAGTAGTAGTAGTAGTAGTAGTAGTAGTAGTAAACGGAATCTATTTAGTGCTATATCTTGCAAGGACAAATCAAAACGTTTTCGACTTGATTTTCAACTTGTGTTGATGAATGCTAGAAATACATCTGATACATCTGACAGACACGAAAGCCAAATGATTCGATTCTATTCCATGCTATTCTATCATATCATATCATATCATATCATATCATATCATATCATATCATATCATATCATATCATATCATATCATATCATATCATATCATACCATACCATACCATACCAACCATACCATACCATACCATACCATACCATACCATACCATACCATACCATACCATACCATACCATATCATATATCATATCATATCATATCATATCATATCATATCATATCATATCATGTTATTATATATAATATCATAACATATCATATTGTATTATATTATATTAAGGTAACGTGAATTTTATTCCAAGGAGGAAAAAAAAGAGGCAGACCAAGGAAGAGATGGGAGGACAACATCAACGAATGGACAGGCCTAGAACTCAACAAAACTTTGAGAAAGGCAGAACAGAGAGGAATGGAGGGAACTGGTGGTCAAGTCTTCAGGGGTGCCTGATCATCAAACTATGGGATAGGTAGATAGATAGATAGACAGACAGACAGATAACCAGATAGATAGGTAGATAGATAGATAGATAGATAAACAGACAGACAGATAACCAGATAGGTAGATAGATAGATAGATAGATAGATAGATAGATAGATAAATAGATAGATAGATAGATAGATAGATAGATAGATAGATAGATAGATAATTTTATTTGGAAGGGGAAGGAGGGGGGAGGGGGAGAGGGGTTGATAGCCTGGTGGTTAGAGAGTTGCGCTTGTGATAGAGTCACCACGGAGACACCCGTTTTAGAGAATGTTGCCCTGGAGTAATTATCAGTGATGATTGCATTCTCCCCAAAAGTCTTTCGGATGAGACTGTAAACCGAGGACCCTTGTGCAAACGCAAGCAGAACATCTTGCGCGCACGTTAAAATCTGTTCCACTTTTCGGAAGAGTAGGCCATTGTGTGCAAGTGGGAACTGGTGACAAAATTGCATACACCCGGGGAATGGATATAATAAAAGCCCATGAGTGCTTATTCCGTTATCCTCGATATAAAAGAATACATCAAATCGAATCAATTGTATGCCCTCACGGTTCATTCTCCTGCTTTTCTTATCAAGACAAAACTTAAAAGATAACAAGATAACTCTCTCCCACGCCAAAGTCATATGCGCTGGGC
>CM060342.1:33518557-33528287 GCA_030674155.1 Stramonita haemastoma
AGAGAGAGAGAGAGAGAGAGAGAGAGAGAGAGAGAGAGAGAGGAAGGAATGGAGGGAACTGGTTGTCAAGTCTTCGGGGGTGCCCCCACAGTCGCCAGACTAAGGGATAGATAGATAGATAGATAGATAGATAGATAGATAGATAGATAGATAGATAGATAGATAGATAGACAGACAAGTAGACAAACAGACAGACAGACAGCTAGCCAGCTAGATAGATAGATGTTGACAGGGACAGAGGGGAAGACTAAGCTTGGTCTAAAACCCTATCCTCGTGTATGAAAGATCAGTCAGCCTGTCTCTGTCTGCCTCTGTCTCTGCCTGCCTCTGTCTGCCTCTCTGTCTCTGTCTGTCTCTCTGTCTCTGCCTGCCTCTCTGTCTCTGTCTGTCTCTCTGTCTCTGTCTGTCTCTGTCTCTCACATGCTGCCGGCCTGCATGTTTTTGCATTACTTGATCGACTGACCTGATTTTCCTGTTTTTCCTCTAAATATGCCCTGATTTATGGTTTCCAAATGGCGGAGTGTGTGGGGGCTGTTTCTTTCGTCTCCTTTACTGCAAAATTCAATGCTTCTCTCTCTCTCTCTCTCTCCCCTCTCTCTCTCTCTCCTCTCTCTCTCTCTCTCTCTCTCTCTCTCTCTCTCTCTCTCTCTCTCTCCACCTCCGCCCTCCCTCTCTCTCTCTCTCTCCACCTCCCTCCCTCCGCCCCCTCTCTCATTGTCCCAATATCATAATTATTATGCGCAGGTACAATACGATATAAAAACGCATTCATCCGGTGTTTTGCCTTTGACTGTTTCTCCCACTTGCCGCACGTTTTGTGAGAAGAGGAGGAGGAGGCCTAAAGAAGGCAGCGCAGGCAATGCAAGAAAAGCCATCAATTAGCAACCAGCAAGCAAAAGGCGCTGGAGGCCTATGGCTATATGGCGTCAATGAGGGAACGAGGGCTGTTGCAAGGCTTCGTGTTAGGTTGACGGGTAGGTTTAGCAATGCACAGCACAGCACAGCACAGCGTGTGTTGTCAACTTCCTCTTTTTTTCAAAACACATCCTGTGCAGCTGTTTTACATCCTTTTTGTTGTTGTTGCTGTTGTTGTTCCTCCTCTTTCTGTCTGTCTGTCTGTCTCTGTCTGAAGATTATTCTTTCTCTCTTTCTCTCTATCTGTGTGTGTGTGTGTGTGTGTGTGTGTGTGTGTGTGTGTGTGTGTGTGTGGTGTGTGTGTGTGGTGTGTGTGTGTCTGTGTGTGTGTCTGTGTCTGTGTGTCTGTGTGTCTGTGTGTGTGTCTGTGTGTCTGTGTGTGTGTGTGTGTGTGTGTGTGTGTGTCTGTCTGTCTGTCTGTCTGTCTGTCTGTCTCCCCTCCCCCCTCTCTCTCTACTAAATCAATCACATTCACAAATTACACAGCCCCATAATTCAACCCCACATTTTTTTAAGCTACGGGTTCAAATTGACAGGGGGGGGGGGCACTTTTTCCTCTGTGACATAGTTCCCACACCTTCACTGGGAGAAGTGCTACAATAGGGGATCACCTCCTGGGCCTGGGACGTCAGTCAACACAATAGCAACACAGCACAGTCAAAAGGTGTTTGGTGTGTGTGTGTGTGTGTGTGTGTGTGTGTGTGTGTGTGTGTGCATAAAGACTATGTATGAATGCTTCAATCGGTCAAACATGTGCAATGACATAAAGACAATACTGCCTGACTGCGGAAAGACGATTTTTAGGGATGATTAGGGCACACCGTTCCAGCAACTCGACGTTAAGACTTGTCTGTGATTTTTAATTAACACTATCCTTACGTTAAGGGAGAGAACCCGTCTTTCCCTGTACACATGCACTGTGCCACATTTGCGCAGAGCCTGGCCCCGTTGCTTTCAAGAATTGTGCTATTTTTGGGTGGCCCTAGGCACCGAAGTGTGATGACTTGCTTTCACAGTCCCTAAATTGGAGTGCATCTGCTGGGACTCTAATACAATCTCAACAACAAACATTGAAAAACTGACTGTGTCAAGGGAAAAAACCCACCCCCAAAAAACAAACTCAACTAAACTAGCAAGCAAGCAAGGTAAGTAAGCAAGCAAACAGATAAGCCCTTGTTGTCAGAGAGGCATTCATTTCATTCTGAAGTTTAACTCCCTTGGTTTTTTCCAGTCTTGTGTGTTGTCCATTTTGTTTGTTTTTGATTTTGTTCTGTGTCCGGTTGTTTTTGTTTTTGTTAACCTGTCTTTTTTGACTGCAAATTCTTGGAAAAAAAAATCTAGAAAAAAAGCAACAGACTTTTGATCTGAAAACATTCAGGTCCTTGCAGCCACTTTTCTCCCCAACAAAATGTAAAAAAAAAATAAAAATAAAAAAACCAAACAAAACAACCCCCCCCCCCCCCCCACACACACACACACAAAGGGCGTTTTACAATCACAACATACAAGAAATTATGTAATTTTGGGAAGATCTTAGCTCCATACTTAAGAATACTCCATATAGATTGAAGTCAAACTCTAATTGCATTGTATTGTATTGTATTGTATTGTATTGTATTGTATTGTATTGTATTGTATGTTTTTTTTAATTGTTTGAGATTATTGTATTGTCTTTGAATTGCAGGGAATATCACTTTCAGTCACGGCACATTTTTCTTGCGTGGAAATCGGGCTGCATTTTACCGAGATGAGCATGTCGCCACAAGAGCAGTGCCACCTGATAATAATTGAAATTAAGACAGGAAATATATGTCTGATATATATATATATAATAATATATATATATTTCCTGTCTGCATGTGCATTTATCTCCCCATCAATCCTGTTTGGGTTTTTTCAGCAGAAATTTTAACCAGGGACAAACAACCCTTGATCCAGTGCGTTCTTTTATGTATTCAGCAATACGCCATTTGCAAAAAAATGGTCACAGAGTTTTTCGGGATTTGATAGATAGGATGGACCGTGGCCTACTAGTTTGGGAGGCTGGCCTTTTATTTTTTATTTTTTTTCTCTCCTAACGTCTGGTGCCTGCAGTGTGGCGGCCATTGTTGCTGGTGCTGGTCTCACCTTTCCAAAAGTGCAACAGGTTGTCTTCTCACTGTCCCCCCCCCGACTAATGGCCTGTCATTACTGTCTTCTGTCACCGTGTCCACGGATGGTTTGGGTAAGGTGTAGAGGAGGAGGGTGGGGGGTAGTGAGGTGGGGGTTGGGGGTGGGGTGGGGGGGGGGAGGAGGGGTTGAGCGAAGGGGGGTAGAGGGTGTGTGTGTGTGTGTGGTGTGTGTGTGTGAAGGGGATGGTGTGGCAGAAACGGGGGTGGGGCGATGGGGGGTGGGGGGCTGTGGGGTTGGTGGTGGGAAGGTTGGGAATGGTAGTTGTAGTGTGTGTGTGTGTGTGCGTGTGTGTGTGTGTGTGTGTGTGTGTGTGTGTGTGTGTGTGTGTGTGTGTGTGTGTGTGTGTGTTGTGTAGTATGTGTGTGTGTGTGTGTGTGTGTGGTGTGTGTGTGTGTGTGTGTGTTGTGTAGTATGTGTGTGTGTGTGTGTGTTGTGTGTGTGTGGTGTGTGTGTGTGTGTGGTGTGTTGTGTGTGTTGTGTAGTAGTGTGTGTGTGTGTGTGTGTGGTGTGTGTGTGTGTGTGTGTGTGTGTGTGTGTGTGTGTGTGTTGTGTAGTATGTGTGTGTGTGTGTGTGTGTGTGTGTGTGTGTGTAGTATGTGTGTGTGTGTGTGTGTGTGTGTGGTGTGTGTGTGTGTGTGTGTGTGGTGTGTGTGTGTGTGTGTAGTTGTGTGTGTGTGTGTGTGTGTGTGTGTGTGTTGTGTGTGTGTGTGTGTGTGGTGTGTGTGTGTGTGGTGTTTGTGTGTGTGTGTGTGGTGTGTTTTCTTCCTTCCTTCCTTCCTTCCTTCCTTCCTTCCTTCCTTCCTTCCTTTAATTTCGGGGATAACGGAATAAGCACTCATGATTTTTTTTACATCCAGCCCCCGTGTGCAAGCAGTTTTGTAAATGGTACCACCCATTCACACCAAAAGATCCACAGATTCGATCATTCTCTAAAGCCGAACTTCTACCCCATACACGGGACCATGAGTGGCTGAGTTCTAGTCTTTCGGATCATATGGTCAATCGAGGTTCCATGATTGTACAGTATACCTTTAGCTTATGTAAAAGAACCCACGGAAACAAGAGAATTGTCCTTGGGTAAAATTCTGAGAGAAAAAGCCATTCTCATACTTAGACATTCTCGCAGACTGGGAAGAATATTAATAGCATCATACATGTTATCTAGCAGCACAAAATTCACAGAAAAATGTATGCATGCGTGCGTGCGTCCATTTGTTTGGTGGGTTTTATTTACACAATTCAGAGAAAAAGAATGTTTATTTGTTGTTTTCTAAACACAAAATTCAAAGAGAGAGATTATTTTGTTTTTGTGCACAAAATTCAAAGAAAATTTTGTTTGTTTGTTTGTTTGTTTAACACAAAAATCTCAGAAAAAGATTGTGTGGTATTTAAAAATATTTTATTTAGGGTTTCCTGAACACAAAATTCACAGAATTTTTTTTCGTTCACAATTCACAGATTTTTTATTTTTTGCGCACAAAACTTGCAGAGAAAATTGCGGATTTTTTCTCTTTTTTTTTCTTTTCTTTTTAAAAAAAAATCACAGAAATATTGCTTTTGTTTGTGTTTTTTACAAACAAATTCACAGAAAAAGATGGATTTTTTTCAAAACACAAAATTCTCAGAAAAAATGTTAGTTTCTTGCTTTTTTTTTTAAAACAAAAAAAATTGACAGAAAAATATTGAGTTTTTAAAAACATAAAATTCACAGAAAAGATTGTTGTTTTTTGTGCACAGAATTTACCCGAAAAAATGTTGTTTTGTGTATTTTTTACCAAAAAAAACAACAGAAAAATATTGTTTTTGGTTTTTTGTTTTTTTTTGTACACAGAATTTACTTGCAAAAATGTTTTGTTTGTTTGTTTTTTTTACACAAAATTTACCCGAAAAAGATTGTTGATTTTGCTTTAATGTACGCAGAATTCACCCGAAAAAGATTAAAAAAAATTTGTTTGTTTTTGTTTTGTACACATACTTTACCCCAAAAAGATATGGGTTTGGGGGTTACTTTTGTTGTTGTCATCCCCACACTGCTCATAGCAGGGTCTTGTTTTGATGATTCATGTTGCCATCGCTCCAACTGAAAAATCGAAAGCAGGGAGCGTTGTTTTAAAATAATGGACCCCACCGACATGCCTTTTCATGAAAACAAGTTAGCTTAGACCCCCCCCCCCCAAAAAAAAAAAAAAAAAAAAAAAAAAGAAAGAAAGAAAGAAAAGAGCTTGAGTGGGTATACATGCATATAATTATCTGATTTGTATGTGAAGTTAGGTATTACCTCCCTTTGACCTTGCTTGATACAGTCTCTTTGTGTGTGGTGTGTGTATGTGTGTGTGTGTGTGTGTGATGAAGAGAGAGAGAGAGAGAGAGAGAGAGAGAGAGAGAGAGAGAGAGAGAGAGAGAGAGAGAGAGAGACAGAGACAGAGAGAGAGAGAGAGAGAGAGAGAGAGAGAGAGAGAGACAGACAGACAGACAGACAGACAGACAGACAGACAGACAGACAGACAGACAGACAGACAGAGAAAAAACCCAAAGTCACACACACACACACACACACACCACACACACACACACACACACACACACACACACACACACACACACACACACAGAGACTGTGTCCAGCATGTTTTAACGTGTGTGCAAGATGTTCTGCTTGTGTCCACACACGAGACCTTGCTTTATAGTCTCTTCGGAGGACTTTGGGGGGGGGGGGGGGGTTCTGGGAGATCTAGGGTTGCTGGAACAAGGGTTAAACTGCCATACTGGGGAAGTGTCTGCCCTTTCGGAGTCAGTCAGCCTCTGTCCTGTCTGTGTCTCTGCGTTTAAACTAATTCTTGTTTTGTTTTCTTTCTGTAGTCTATCAGTGACAGAGTTTGATGCCAGAATTTATAGTGATAGTTATATGTAAACGACTGTTTTCTTTTCATTTAAATTGAATGCATCACGTACTTTATCTTTGAATATAAAAACGCATTCACATAAGAAATCGGAGTAAATAACCCCCTACGAATGAAAAAGTTGGGAAAAAACTATAAACCGGGGGGCCCCCCCGGTGCGAAAACGCGGCAGAACATCTTGCGCAAAAACAAAAAACCCATTCGCCTTTCCGAAGAGGGGCCATCGTGTGCCGGTGGGAGCGGATGAAAAAAATTTTTTAAAAAAGGAGCAGCCCCAAGGGTTCGGTATAGACACCATCCTGGGGAAAAAAATTGAGGAGTTGGAGTCCAAGGGGGTTGGGGCGTTATGCAACGTTCGGTGGCTCCTGCGACGGTACTGGAACCCTTCGTATCGGTCATTCCCTTTCCAAAGGATATTCCAGCGGGGGTGGAAAGGGGGGGCTGCTGCATGGGGAAAACTGCTTTTCCCTCCATACTTACTTACCCAGGGTTTGCGCTCTAAAGACTAGGGAGCGCAACTCCCCTAGTCTTCCAAGACTGATGGGGGCCCTATACTATACTACATACTATTTTCTACTACTTTCATACTATACAAATACACTACTTTCTTAAAAATGTCGCCGCTTTTAGTCTAGTGGTTAGGGGGGTTGGACTCGTAATCTAAGATTTCGGGGGTTTGATCCCAGCTTTCGGCTATGGCGTTTTGTGCCCTTGGAAAAGGCACCTTTACAGCTTTTTTCTCACCCCCCCCCAGGTTAAAAGGGGTACCAACCTTTTTAGGGGGTTAACCCCCCGATAGACTGGTGTCCTATCCCCGGGGGGAGTTTGACCCCAGTCGCTTAACGCCACAAAAACCCGGGGTAAGCACCGACCGATGAGCCTTGGCTCGGGACGATTTAAAATTTTTTAAACTACTACTTTCTACTACTACACTACTACTAAATACATACTATACTACTAGTGAAAAAAAAACCTCTTAACATAAAAAAAATTTTTCAAAGTGCTCCCCTCCTGTTTCTGTCTGTCTGTTTCTGTCTGTCTTTCTGTCTGTCTGTTGTCGTCTGTCTGTTGCTGTCTTTTTGTGTCTGTATGCCTCCTATTTTGGGAATCACTATTCCAAGAAACGCTTTACAGCTCTTGTAAAACTCCCGTCCTAAAAAACAAGAGATTTTGAATTCCTCATCCCTTTTTCATATCCCCGGCTCAAGCATTCCCTCATTACCATCATTCATTTTTTCCATCCTCCCAAAAAGCAGCTTTTAATCAGGTATGACTGTGGGTTTTTGGGGGGGGGGGGGAGATGGGGGGGAGAGAAAAAAAAAAAAAGGGGGAAAAAGAGAGAGAGAGAGAGAGGAGAGAGGGAGGAAGAGGGAGAGAAGAGAGAGGAAGGGGAGGGGAGGAGAGAAGAAAATAGAGAGAGAGAGAGAGGAGAGAGAGGGGGGAGATGAGGGGAGAGAGAGAGAGGAGAGAGAGAGAGAGAGAGGGGAGGAGAGAGAGAACAAAAATTCAATACAAAATACAATGAACCAGCAAACCATCCATCCTCTCTCCCAACCCCTACCCCTCTCCTCCCTAAAACCCCCCCCCCCCTTCCCCTTCCCTTACCCTGCCACAAACCAAACCCCGACATCTTCACCCCCCCCCACAAGACCAACCACCCCAAAATCCTTCCATACCCCCCCGAGAGAGAGAGGAGAAAAGGGAGATGAGAGAGAGGGGAAGACAGAAGACGGGACAGACAGACAGAAAAAGGACAACAGGGAGGGGGAGAGAGAGAGAGAGAGACGGGGAGGAGAGAAAAGGAGCCCCAGAGAGTGGAATAGCGAAGGGAGGGGGGAAGAGAGGGAGGAAAAACCGGGGAGGGAGGGGGGAAAAAAATTTGAGGAAAGAAGGAGAGAGAGAGAAAAGAGAGAGATTAAAAAGGGAGGAGAGAGAAGAGGGAAGGAGAGAGAAAAGACGGGCAGACGGACCAAAAAGACAAAACAACAGAAGGGAACAGCAGACAGACAAAAGCAAGACGACAGACAGACAAAACAGAAAAGACAGACAGAGAGTAAAGAGAGAGGAGAGAGAGGAGAGAGGAGAGAGGGGGAAGAGAGGGGGAAGGAGAGAGGGAGTGAGAGGGGAGGAGAGAGAGAGAGAGAGACGACAGGACAGAACAGACAGACAGACAGGGGCAGACAGCGGGACGGGACAGACAGCCAGAAAATTGGGGGTTGGTGGCGGTGGTTGTGGTGGGGGGGAGGGGGGGGAGGGGTAGAAAACGGGGGGGGGGAGGAGGATTGGGGGTTGGGGGATAGGTGGGGGGTGGGGTTTGGGGGGGGGGGGGGGGTGTTTTGAGGGTTTTCCGGGAAAATGTGTGTGGAGGGGGGGACAGATATATGTCCCAGAGAAAAAATTTGGGATGTAGAACTAAAGGAAAAGTGAATACTGGGTTTTTAAAAGTTTTTGGGACCTTTTTCGATTGGCTGTCTTGTTATAGTTAATGCGTTGTACCCGGAAAAGTAAATAATTAAAATTTAACCCTTTTTGTGCTTTTTTGATGCCCTTTTCTATTTATGTTCTGTTTATTTTTGCTTTTTCTGTTTAAAGGGTTAGGGCAGAGGGAAAAAAGAGGCAAAACCCTATTACCAAAAAGTTTTCATTTTCCGAAACCCCTGAGATTTAGTGGTCTGGGAAGGAGGGTACAGGGGATGGTTTTTTAATCGCAGAGACAGAGGAGTGGTGAAACCCCGGTGGCATTGTGTGGAACTCCCACTAAAGACAACGGTGTTTTTGTTTTGTTTTTTTAAAAATTTTTTTTTTTTTTTCATTTTTTACCCCCCCTAAAAATTATAAAACCTTTTTTCCCCTGGGAAAATTGGGGGGTGCTCTTCCCCGGGGGGAGCGCGTCCCCCCACAAAGCCCCCCCACCCACCCATTATATTGTTTCTTTTTCCTGTCTGAAAATTTTATTTGTTTTTCCTTTTTAGAGTGGGCTTTTTTCTATGGAAAATTTTTCCCCGGGGGCAACCCCCTTGTTGCTCCCTTTTGTTTTTTTTTGTGTGCTAAATAAAGATGTGTAACACACAGGACCTCGGTTTATGTTCATCGGAAGTCTTTGCACCCCCGACCCCCATCATGATTTTTAAGGGGATGGGGGGGAAAAAGGGTTTTGGGGCCTTTAAAAGGGGGTTCGAACCCCGCCCCAACCCCACTCAGCTTTTTCGCTTTTTAGGCCCGGCGCCCTTACATCTTACCACGATTTTGTTTTCTCCGATGGAGACAGTTGAGTTGAGTTTTAATGTATGTTTAAAATTTTTCTCGTCAAAGAACGCAATCTGTTTTAAGCCCCCCTTCCCTTGAAAAAAATAACCAAAAAAATGAAAAGGAACAATAAAAACTGTTGAAAACTTAAACCCAAATCTTCTTTTTGAAATTTTATCCCCACTTTTTGTTTTTGGGAAATTTTTCAAACCCTTTCTTTTCACAAATGTTCTGTTCAGGTCAGTTTGTGGCGGAAGGACCCAAAAATGTGGGAGTATTGTACCCTTTTTTAAAACCAAAAACACACCAAAACACACAGACACCACACCACACACACACACACACACACACACACACACACACACACACACACAACACCCCACCCCTCTCTCTCTCTCTCTCTCTTCTTAACACACACACAACACAACACACACACCACCCACCCCACAACCCCACAACACACACACACACACCAAAACCCCCACCCTCACAAGCCA
>CM060342.1:33528387-33530887 GCA_030674155.1 Stramonita haemastoma
ATATATTTTTTCCCGTTCGTTTTTTTGTCTCCTAATTTCCACTTCCCTTGGAGATCCATTTTTAGTTGACTAAGAGATGTCACGTCTGTCTAAACGAGCCCAACGCGGGTTTAAGGCTTTACAATTTAAAAAACAACAACTTTCTCTCTCTCTCTCCTCTCTCTCTTTCTTCTCTCTCTTCTCTCTCTCCCCTCTCTCTCTCTCTCTCTCTCTCACTCTCTCTCTCTTACCTTCGGATGAGTTTTAAACCGAGGCCCCGTGTGCGAACGCCCGAAAAACATCTTGCGCAACGTTTAAATCCGTTCCGCTTTTCGTAAGGTAGGCCATCGTGGCCGGTGGGGCAGATGACATTTACAAAACTGCATACACAGGGGGACGGAGTAAAAAAGCACAAGGGTTTTTTTTCCCCTTTTACCCGTATAAAGAATAAATCAAAAAAAATGAAACCCTTTAAAAAAGGGAAATTTTTTTAAAGAAAGGGTCTCCAAAACCTAGCATAACCCATGACGAACAACAAGTACGCTTAAAACAGTCCTGTCATGATTTCATAAAACACACTGACGGAAACTTCCCAGTATTTAACAACGATCAAAGTCGTACTTTCATAGCTGATGCAAGGTAAAATAGGTGTCCATAACCCTATGTGGTCGTGGGGAGTAGCTCAGAGACCTCAGTTCTCTAGGGGCCAGCATATTGAAGGAGCACCCATTCTCTCCCTGCTACTTTCCCTTCCTGACCCTAAAAAGGCCGGGACCCATTTACAGCTGGGTGAACTGGTGACTATACTGAAACCAAGGCACGCAAACGGTCACCCATCCAACTGGTAACCACGCTCGATGCTACTTAACTTTGACTTGGGCAAAGCGAGCGCTCTGACCTCTGAGCTATCCTGTCCCCTAGAAAAAAACAAAACAAACAATGTTCTGACATTAATAACAAAAATGATCCTCATTAAAATAAATTATAAATACAATAATGAGAAAAAAAGAAAAAGTTACACACAAAACACACACAACACACACACAACACACACCCCACACACACACAACCACACAACACCAAAAGGGTAAGGCAAGGTTCCCCCTCCTCCCCCCACCATTACCCCCCCCCCCCCCCCCCAAAAAAAAAAGAAGAAAAAAAATAGGAGGAGGTGGTGGGGAGGAGGAGGAGATTTTGAGAAGGGTACCTAATTTCCTAGAACTCTGCAGCCGTATGTTTGTAAAACGTCTGGCGCGTGTGGGGGGCGGTGGTGGGGCCACTTTGCTGCCTCCCCTGTGAGTACATGGCCACGAGGCAAAACTGCCGCGTTAAAGGATGGCTACGTGTAGAAATCTCGCTTTCGGCCAGTGCCGTGCTAATTTTGAAGGGAGAGTTCAGACACCTGCTTTCAGAGAAGACACGTTCGGAAGCTGACAACTGCTGTAACTAGGAGAAGATGATGAGAAGACGTACTCTCTCTCTCGTCTCTGTCTCTGTCTCTCTCTCTCATCCAAAAGTCTTTCGGATGAGACAAAAACCGGGGCCCCCGTGTGCGAACGCACGCAGAACATCTTGCGCACACTTTAAAAATCCTGTTCCGCTTTTCGTAAGAGAAGGCCATCCATCATGTGCCGGCGGGAACAGATGACATTTACAAAACTGCAAACACACGGGGACTGGATGTAAAAAAAAGCATAGATTGCTTATTCCATTATCCTCGATATTAAAGAAAAAAATTTAAATTTAATTTTAAAAAATTATTTAAATCTCTCTCTCTCTCCTCCCCTCTCTTCTCTCTTCTCTCTTCTCTCTCTCTCTCTCTCCTCTCTCTTCTCTCTCTCTCCCTTTTCTCTCTCTCTCTCTCTCTCCTCGTCCTCTAACTCCCTGAAGAAATATGCTGAAGATCAGCATAGGGATCACCAGCTGATGGTTACATCACTGATTGTTTTTTCATACCGTTTCCATTCTTCAATGGATCAGTGAAGGATACAACCATTTTTAGAATGTATGCTGCTGTGGGTTTTGTCATGCGCAGAGTTTTTGGGATTTTGGGGGGCAAAGAAGTGTATAAATTTGATCATTGGTTTGCCATTGCCTTCTGATAATAGCCCCACTCCTGTTAAGGCTTGTTCTTTTTTCTTCCTGTCACCCTTCTTGTCTATAGATGTTATGTCTTCTTGGTCCAATGTCCCGTCTTTTTTTTCAAGAAAAACTTTAAAGAAAAAATTCTCTCCCCGCTTAAGTCGGATGCGACTAAGCTTGACTTGTAAGGCGCTTATACGACAACACAACGCATTTTCGCTCAATTGACAGGCAATAACAGGTTTATTTTTTTTTATTTTTTATTTTATACCACTTTATGTCACAGCAGATTTCTCTGCGTGAAATTGGGCCCGCTCTCTCCGGGGGGGGAGCGCGTCGCCACAATGCAGCGCCTACCCATTATTTTTTCTTACGGATGGTGTTTTAAAACACCACCTGTGTGCATGCTGTTTTTTTATGATGTCTGTTACCCTACTAC
>CM060342.1:33538387-33555887 GCA_030674155.1 Stramonita haemastoma
ACAGAGAATTAAAAAAGAGGTTGAAGGGAGATTACTCTACAGGACTACAGGATTCCTGGAGGTTTGGGCTACACTCTACCTTTAGACGGGTCAGTGACCCAGTCTGAATATTTTCTGCTGATTTTCATCGATTTTTTTTTTAAAGTATGAAAAAAAAAAATCACTGTGTACTTGTTTTTTGGGACTGAGGACATAGAGCAACAATACCAGGCAGTCACAAGAAAGTTGGAAATGATTCATCAACTGAGGACTGCTTGTGTTCCTACAGCCTTGACCCTGCGCATGCATGTCAGGGTTAGGAAGCTAGCAGACAACAAAGAATTGAGGGGATACAGTGTTTGCTGAAATAATTGTAAAAGAAAAATTCAAACCTTCCAAATTTGTGCAAAATCACATGAATTTTTAGTCAGAGGCTAGTCTTTTACAAAAAAAGTTATATTTCTGTAGATATCTTAGTACCTACAGCATAAATGTAAGAGTGATAGAGAAAAACAGCAGAAAAATGGCCAACAATCTGAATAAGGTGGTGGTGTAGCCAGCCGGTATAAATAGACAAAAACGCCAACTAAAAACAGACAGCGCAGAAAATAATGACATCATTACAGAAGGTACCAGGGAAACAGGCATAAACAAACTCATTCTCCACCCACACAACTTTCTAAAAAAAACACGTTCAAAGCTAGCAAGTTGTCGCTGTGTATGTAATAAACCAGCCTGGTTTTTTCGGGACCACATTTTTGGGAGAATAAGACCAAAGGGGCTGGAGGCTTGGGGGTGGGGTGGGGGGTAGGGTGTGGGGGGGGGGGGGGGGGGCAGGAGGTGGGGGGGTGCTTTAGAGTTGCCTTGTGGTGGTGTCATGTTATGCGGTGTGCCACAGGGGGCTGTGATGTTGATGCCAGTGTTGATGTTGTCAGCCAGTGTTGCCTCTGCTTCAACACTATCCGTTTTCTCTCCCTCTCTGTCTCTCTCTGTCTCTCTGACTCTCTCTCTTTCTATCTCTGTCTCTCTGTATCTGTATTTCTGTCTCCCTGGCTCTCTGTCTGTCTGTCTGTCTGTCTGTCTGTCTGTCTGTGTCTCTCTCTTTGAGGTTTGCAATGTTGGTGCCAGAAATTATGACTGTCCTAGCTTTCTGACTGCCTAACATTATACCCTCTGTCTGTATGTCTGCCTGTCTGTCTGTGTCTGCATGTCTGTCTGTCTCTCGCTCTGTCTGTCTGTCTGTCTTTGTCTGTCTGTCTGTCTGTCTGTCTGTTTGTCTGTCTCTCTCTCTTGTCTGTCTCTCAGTCTCTCTCTTTGAGGTTTGCAATGTTGGTGCCAGAAATTATGACTGTCCTAGCTTTCTGACTGCCTAACATTATACCCTCTGTCTGTCTGTCTGCCTGCCTGTCTGTCTGTCTGTCTGCCTGCCTGTCTGTCTGTCTCTCGCTCTCTCTGTCTGTCTGTCTCTCTGTGTCTGTCTCTCTGTCTCTCTCTTAGAGGTTTCCTATGTTGGTGTCAGAAATTATGACTGTCCTAGCTTTCTGACTGCTTAACATTATACCCTCTGTTTGTCTGTCTGTCTGTCACTTTCTCTGTCTGTCTCTTGCTCTCTCTGTCTGTCTGTCTCTCTCTTTGAGGTTTGCGATGTTGGTGCCAGAAATTATGACTGTCATAGCTTTCTGACTGCCGGACATTATACCTTCTGTCTGTCTGTCTGTCTGTCTGTTTGTTTGTCTGCCTGTCGGTCTGTTTGTTTGTCTGCCTGCCTGTCTGTCTGTCTGACTGTCTGGAAAGTCTGTCTGTCTGTCTGTCTGTCTGTCTCTGTCTGTCTCTCTGTCTCTCTCTCTGTGTACCATACTTATTCCGTTCCCTCAACAAAAAATTTCGTTCGCTCGTTGTGCCTCTCTCCGTCTCTTTTTCTCTGTGACTGTCTCTCTCTCTTGCAGGAAAGAAATCACAAACCAGAGGTATGTGGATGATTTGAGTTTTGTTTTAAAGTGAAGGATGGACTTTTAAATCCGAAGAAGAAAACTTTTTCAAAAGTGCAGAGATGTCGGTTCTATACAAGACTCTTAAGAATACGCTGGATGAAAAGACGAACAGACCGACCAAAGCATCTTGACACAACTGAACAAACAGCCTGAAATTTTAGGTCTGGTTAAGAAAAAGGAAATAAAACATTGTGTTAGTATTTTCCTCTTTTCTATCCATCCCTTTGCTTCTGCCATGTTTTTTTTCTTCCTGTCACCTTCTTCTTATCTGTTTTCTGCCTTCATGGTCAATTCTCCTGTTTTTTCCTTCCAGAAAGACTTAAAAAGTTAAAAGTTAACATTTCTCTCTCACGTTGAAGTAGGTTGCACTGGGCCTGACTTGTCAGGCACTTAAGGGCAGTGCATTTGGCTCATATGACAGACAACAATAGCTGCCGTCTGAGTTCCACAAACAAGAAGAAGAATGCGAAGACGAAGAATGCGAAGAAGAAGAAGAATGCGAAGAAGAAGACGAATGCGAAGAAGAAGAAGAATGCGAAGAAGAATGCGAAGAAGAAGAAGAAGAAAGAAGAAGAAGAAGAAGAAGAAAAGAAGAAAAAAGAAGAAGAAGAGGAAGAAGAAGAAGAAGAAGAATGCAAAGAAGAATGCAAAGAAGAAGAAGAAGAAAGAAGAAGAAGAATGCAAAGAAGAAGAAGAAGAAGAAGAAGAAGAAGAAGAAGAAGAAGAAGAAGAGAGAAGAAGAAGAAGAAGAAGAAAAAGAAGAACAAGAAGAACAAGAAGAACAAGAAGATGTTATTGTCATGTCATGAATTCGAAGCTCAAAACCACAAGACCATTATTTTGGCCCCCATGACGTCATACCTACAATTAACCAATCCATGAACTGAAGAAGAACACCAAGGGACTGCAGGATGTCTGCTGCAGGTGTTAGCACCATCAGCCTCCAAACTGTCCCCTACCCCACCTACCTACCTTCCTCTCTCCACCACCACCACCACTACCACACTGCAGAGATGTGATTTGTACCGGAAGTAGGTGTCGCTTGCACAGTCCCGGCGCATGCGCTGCCTCCAGAGGTGCCATGTTGCGCAGGCGCGCTGAAACCGGACGCCGAAACGAGACAAAAACGCGAGGAGAGAGTGTGAGAAAATGGCGGCGCGCGGGAGAGGTAAATGCAATTAGGGAGCGGCCGTTTTTGCCGGCAGTTGAAGGAAGAGGTGACAGAGCTGACGCTGTCGCATATGGTCCGAGGCACCAGCTTCCAGAAGTGGCGAATATGATGTGATCGTAAACCACCACTCGCTTTCTCTCTGCACCCCCTTCCTACCCCCCTACCCCCTCCCCCCTCCCCTACCACCCTAACCCCCCTTATACCCCAACCCTGCTCCCACACCCCCCCAAACTACATTCTCCATCATTCCCCCATCCCCTTCTTCTCTTATTCCTCTGTCTGTCTCTGTCTCTCTGTTTTTCTGTCTGTCTCTCTCTGTGTCTCTGTCTGTGTGTCTGTGTCTCTGTCTGTCTGTCAGACAGTCTCTCTCTCTCTCTCTCTCTCCTCTCTCTCTCCTCTCTCTCTCTCTCTCTCTCTCTCTCTCTCTCTCTCTCTCTCTTCTCTCTCTCTCTCTCTCTCTCCTCACTCTCTCTCTCTCTCTCTCTCTGGATGTCTGTCTCATTCTCTGCTTGCCTCAATCGAATATTCAAATGATTTATTCTGTCTGTCTGTCTGTCTGTCTGTCTGTCTGTCTGTCTGTCTGTCTGTCTATCTGTCTGTCTGTCTGTCTCTATCTCTCTCTCACTCCCCCCTCCCTCTCCTCTCTCTCTCTCTCTCTCTCTCTCTCTCTCTCTCTCTTTTTTATCCCTACACCCTTTTTGTCACTTTGCCTGCTTCCAACATCAAGGCTCAGAGCCTTTTTCAGATCTGTGTGGTCATTTGGGGTCTTTTTCTTCTTCTTCTTCTTCTTCTGTCTCCCATTCTTTGTCTCTGCTCCTCTCTTTCTGTCCTGTCTGTATGTTGGATTGTTTGTCTGTCTGTTCTATCTCTCTGTCTCTTTCTGTCTGTCTGGATGTCTGTCTCTGTGTCTGTCTGTCTGTCTATCTGTCTCTGTCTGTCTCACTGCCTATCTGTTTCTGTCTCTATCTCTGTGTCTCTGTCTGTCTGTCTGTCTGTCTGTCTGTCTCTTGTTTTGATAGCATTTGGTTTATCTCTTGCTGAGGGCAGGACAACCACCCCAACCCTTTTATTATTCATTCCTTTCCCTCGATGAAACAAGTTTCTCTCTGTCTGTCTGTTTCTAGCTGTCTGAATGTCTGTCTCAGTCTGTCTGTTTGTCTCTGTCTGCCTGCCTCAATTGAATGCAATTTAAATGATCTCTCTGTCTCTTCTTCTGTCTCTCTGTCTCTGTCTCTCTGTCTCTCTCTCTCTCTGTCTCTCTCTTCTTCTGTCTCTCTCTCTCTCCTCCTTCCTTCCCTCTCTACCTTCCTCTCTCCCTCCCTCTCTCTCTTCCATCTGGGCTGCAGTGAATGAAGTTATCAGAATAGGACATTTTGTTTTTTTGTGCCCAGCCCCCCTCCCACTGTCTCCTTGTGAATGAGCATCTTGCTTTTCACAATAATCCTTTGTCATTGTCGTTGTCGTTGTCATTGTCATTGTCATTCCCATTCTCTCTCTCTCTTCTCTCTCTTCTCCTCTCTCTCTTCTCTCTCTCTCTCCCTCTCTCTTCTTCTCTCTCTTTCTCTCCCACCCTCTCTCTCTCTGTTTCCTCTCCACCTCACCCCCCTCTCTCTCTCTCTCCCCCTCTCCCCTCTCTCTCTCTCCCCTCTCTCCCCCCCTTCTCTCTCTCCCCCCTCTCTCTACTCCCTGTCTCTCACTCAGTGTTATTATTTTTACAGGGCGGTTTATTGGGCGGGTTACATGGCCGGAGCTGGTAAATATTTGATAGAAAGAAATGGCGAGGTGTTGGCGCATGAAGGGAGGAAGGGAGGGGGGAGGGAAGGGGCAGTGGAGGGGGTAGGGAACATGACTGTGATGGTGGACTGCATCTTGTGGACAGACAGTCCAGTACAGAGCCAGTGGTCACTCTAGCCGGCACCTGCTGCTTGCTAGCTTAACTGACTGGCCAGACTAGTCCTTATGTCAGCACGCTCCTTTGCTTTTCTCTCCGTGTCTCTATTTGTCTGTCTGTGTTTTTCTGTCTGTCTCTGTATGTTTTTGTCTGTCTGTCTGTCTGTGTTTGTATGTTTCTGTCGTCTGTGTTGTGTCTCTCTGTTTTTGTCTCTCTGTTTCTGTCTTCTGTTTCTTCTGTCTGTCTGTCTGTCTGTCTGTCTGTCTGTCTGTCTGTCTGTTCTGTCTGTCTGTCTGTCTGTCTCTCTCTCTCTCTCTCTCTCTCTCTTCTCTCTCTTCTCTCTCTCTCTCTCTCTCTTTCTCTCTCTCTCTTTCGCTGTTGATAAGGGCGGCGACTGGATGTAAAAAAAAAAGCGCGCATGAGTGCTTATTTATTATCCTTGAAATAAAAGAATTTGATTTGATTTGTGGGGACTGTCTGTATCTGTGCTTGTGGGGTCTGTTTTGTTCCCACAAGCACAGATACAGATAGCCACCCTATCCTCCGAGAAGAAGTGAAAACAGCAGTCTGATCACTGAAAAGGGGGAAGGCAGCAGGGGCTGACAACATTCCGCTGAGTTGGTTCAAGCTGGAGGGGAAGCCGTCATCAACGTCTTACTAAAAATCTGCAACAAGATCTGGCAGACAGGAAAATGGCCAACACAATGGACACAGTCACTCAGCATCACCCTCCCCAAGAAAGGAAATCTTCAGCAGTGCCAGAATTACCGCACAATCAGCCTCATATGCCATCCAAGCAAGAACATGTTGAAGATTATACTGAACAGACTGAAGCCACAAGCAGAGACCATCATTGCCGATGAACAAGCAGGTTTCAGAGCAGGGCATAGTACAATTGAACAGATATTCAACCTCAGAATACTCTGTGAGCGGTACCTTCAACACCAACAAGACCTCTACCACGTATTTATTGATTTTAAGAAGGCGTTTGACAGGGTGTGGCATGCAGCTCTGTGGGCAACCATGAATTTGTACAGCATCAAGTAAACCTGATCAGAGTCACCAAAGAGTTGTACAACAAGGCCACCAGTGCAGTGTACTACAACAGCAACATTGGAGAGTGGTTTCGAACAACAGTTGGAGTAAGGCAGAGCTGTCTACTCTCACCCACTCTTTTCAACATCTTCCTTGAGAGAATTATGGCTGATGCACTGGAACCTCATGAAGGATCAGTCAGCATTGGTGGCAGAACGATCACAAACCTCTGCTTCGCAGATGACATTGATGGACTAGCAGGATCAGAACAAGAGCTTGCCAGCCTAACAGTACACCTGAACAAGGCCTCTAAAACATACGGCATGGAAATCAGTGCAGAGAAGACCAAACTAATGACCCAAAACACCAAGGGCATCAGCACTGATATCAGGGTCAATGACCAGAAGCTCGAAATGGTTCAAAGCTTCAAGTACTTGGGAGCCGTTGTATCAGACAAGGGGTCCAATATGACGGACCTACCCCATGGGTCAGCCCGATCGTTGTAGTCCCAAAGAAATCAGGCGGAGTTCGCGTGTGCATTGACATGCGGGAAGCACACAGAGCCATCAAGCGAGAAAAACACCCGATGCCTACTCTTGATGATCTCATCTCCGACCTGAATGGATCTACAGTGTTCAGCAAACTAGACATGAAGAACGCCTACCATCAGCTGGAGCTGGACGAGTCAAGCCGCTACATCACCGCGTTCACCACTCATGCTGGCCTCAGGCGCTACAAAAGACTGCTTTTTGGTGTGAATGCAGCCTCTGAAATTTTTCAGAACGCTATCGCCGAGCTTCTACATGACATTCCTGGGGTCAGAAACCTCTCTGATGACATCATCATCCATGGCAAGACCCAAGCTGAGCATGACCGCAGCCTGCACGCCACACTGCAGCGACTCAATGAAAAGGGGGCAAAGCTTCAAAAGGACAAGTGCGTCTTTTCTGTGCCAGAACTGTCCTTCTTTGGCCATGTGTTTGGAAAGAAAGGCATCAAACCTGACCCTGAGAAAATCAAAACCATCTCTGAATCTCCTGCACCAACCAATGTCAGCGAAGTCAGATCCTTCCTGGGAATGACGCAGTACATCTCCCGCTTTGTCCCAGGCTATGCCACCCTGACAGAACCCCTCAGACTCCTCACGTGTAAGAAGACAACATGGAAATGGGGACAAGAGCAACAACATGCCTTCAACAAGCTGAAGCAATGCCTCATGAGCACCGAGGTGATGGCATACTTTGATCCAGCGGAACTCTCTACAATCCTTGTTGATGCAAGCCCAGTAGGACTTGGCGCCATCCTGACTCAGAGGGGAAGGGTCATCAGCTACGGCAGTCGTGCACTGACGCCAACGGAACAGCGCTACTCACAGACAGAAAAGGAGATGCTGGCTGTGGTGTAGGGGGTGGAGCACTTCCACCTCTACCTTTCTGGTGTCGCTGTACCGTGATGACTGACCACAAGCCCCTGCTAGGCATGATCAACAGCCAGAAACCTGCCACTGCGCGTGTCGAACGCTGGCGCCTTCGCCTCATGCCCTACGACATCAACCTTGTCTACTCACCAGGCAGAGATGACTTGAACCCCGCTGACTTCATCAGTCGTCACCCTCAGTCTACACCCCTTCGTGAGAACGCTGGCGAAGACTATGTCAGATACATTGCCAGGCATACCGTACCAAAATCGATGACTCAAGCAGAAGTGCGGACAGCCACACAAAATGATGAAACTCTCCAAAGAGTAATGACGGCCATCCAGACCGGGAAATGGCATGCCAGTGACATCAGCCAGTACGTACAATTCCGCGACGAACTATCAGCTCACGACGGCCTTGTGCTTAGAGGACATAGACTGGTCATCCCCTCCTGCCTGCAGCGCAGGGTCGTTGACATTGCCCACCAGTCTCACCAAGGCATTGTCAAAACCAAGCAGTGCATCCGAGAGAAGGTCTGGTTTCCCGGGATTGACCGACTCGTCGAGGAGACTGTCAAGGCTTGCCTTCCTTGTCAAGCCTCAAACCCTGGTCCTAAGTCCCGAGAACCCATCATCCCTACCCCACGCCCATCCCAACCATGGAACTCACTGGCCATCGACTTTGCTGGTCCTTTCCCGACAGAGAATACCTGCTTGTCGTCATTGACGAACACAGCCGCTTTCCCGAGGTGGAGATTGTTTCCTCCACTTCAGCTGCCACAGTCCTACCAAGGCTGGAGACAATCTTCTCTCGCCAAGGAATTCCCCAAACTGTGAAGACTGACAACGGCCCACCTTTCAACGGCGTGAGTTCCAGACCTTCGCAGACGACTTCGGTTTCCACCATCGGAAGATAACCCCGCTCTGGCCTGAGGCAAATGGCACTGCTGAACGCTTCATGGCCTCGCTCAACAAAAATATCAGAGCATCGACAGCAGCAGGCCTCAACTGGAAGAGAGAACTACAACCATTCCTGAGAGTCTACAGAGCCACGCCCCACTCTTGCACTGGCCTATCCCCATTCGAAGCCCTCACTAACAGAAAAATGAACTTTGGTCTCCCTCACACCCCATCTCACCCCCCCCCCCCATACCCAATATCAATCTCTCATTGCCCAGACCAACGAAATCAAGGCAAAAATGAAGGCCTATGCTGACCAGCACCGCAACACCCAGCCATCAACGCTGCAGCCGGGAGACCACGTCTTGGTACGCCAGCCAAAGCAGACAAAGGTCACCACACCCTACGCCCCTCATCCATACGTGGTGACTGAGAAGAAGGGCAGCATGGTGACTGCCAAACGGGGTGACACCACCATTGTGCGGAACTCGTCCCACTTCAAACCCATCAAGGGCTTGCTCCCAGAGTCCGCTGAAGAAGAAGAGGAAACGACTCCGAACGTGGCCCCTGCCTGGACACCAGACAGACAGACGCCTCCACCAGCCCAGACTCCTGGACCTGCTCCACCTGTCCTGGAACGTGGCCCCTGACCAGACACAAGATAGACATGTTGTTCCACCTTCCCACATGCCTGGACCTCCTCAAACCCCCACAAGACCCGACCCAGCCTGCTCGCTGCCTGCAGCAGATGTCCTCGAACCTGAAATCCCTGGAGACCACGTCGACAACGTCGCCCCCCTGCATACCTGAGGGACTAGACATGATACAATAGATACAATAGATAACACACACCACACACAACACACACACACACACACACACACACACACACACACACACACACACACACACACACACACACACACGTGCGCACATTTGCAATTTGGATATGTGTATGTGTTGTATGTACATTGTGTTTAAAGCTTGGGAGGAATGTTGTGTTTTAGTTACTTTCATTTTCATTTGTTTTATTTCTCGTTAGCATGTGCGAGATTTGGCATTTTTTGATAATTACCCAGCATGCAATGGGATTCGGTTACCATGGAGCTAGAAACAGAATAAACGGACACAGACTTCCAACTCCAAGCGTCATTGCCTAGTTTTATTGTACGAATCCCCTTTACTCCTGGCTACCTAGACACAACAACACAGATAATATAAACACACACACAGTATAAACACTTTGGCAGGGCGGTGGATATTTCGGCTGTTGAGAGCAGGGGCAGATGATGAAACAGGATAGGAAAGTCTTAGCTTTGAAATAAGTGTGTCTTGAGGCTGGATTTAAATGTGTCATAGGTAGGCTTTTTACGAAGGGAGAGAGAGAGGTTGTTCCAGATCACTGGACCAGAAACAGAGAAAGAGCCACGGCCAACGGTGGATTGATTGAATCTAGGTATTTGTAAGCGCAGGGTATCTGCAGCAGAGCGGAGGGAACGAGAAGGAGTGTACGGGTAAAGACATTCACAGAGGTAGGAGGGTGCTGTTTTGTAAAGACATTTATAACAGAGAGTACTGATCTTATAGTTTACTCTCTGTGGCACAGGCAGCCAGTGGAGAGATTGCAAGAGAGGAGTAATATGCTCAGATTTTTTCTTTCTGAGGACCAGTCGAGCTGCGGAGTTTTGTATACGTTGAAGGGAGTGGATAGATGATGCTGGCAGACCAGCCAAAAGAGAATTGCAATAGTCGAGACGTGAAAGAATCAGAGACGTGACGAGTTTAGATGTTGATGCCATCAGTGGACAGGTACTTTCGAATTGCACTAATACGTCTTAATTGATAGTAGCATGACTGGCAGGTCTGGGTGATGGAATTTTTGCATGGATAGTGTGTTGTCGATTACAACCCCTAGATACTTTACAGCAGTGGAAAGAGTGACTGAAGTATTGCCGAATTCTACTGAAGCTGTAGTAATGGAAGAAAGTTTGTGTTTGGTGCCTACCAGCATGGCTTTAGTTTTATCTGCATTTAGCTGTAATTTATTCTGTATCATCCAGTTTTGGATATCTTCAAGGCAGTAGGACATATTTATCAAGAGAGAAGGTAGATTTTCAGGAGTATCACAGCTTAGAATCTGAGAGTCATCAGCATAGAAATGATAGTTGATTTGATGACGGTTTATTATATGTGACAGTGGAGCAGTGTATAGAGTGAAAAGAACAGGGCCCAGAACTGATCCCTGCGGGACTCCACATTCCAGTTTGACAGGTTTGGATTGAATCTTGTTTACTGCAACTGTTTGGAATCGATCGGTAAGGTATGAATTAAACCAAGTGAGAGCTGTGCCTGTGATGCCAAACGTTTTTTGGAGACGGGAGAGAAGAATTGAATGGTCTATAGTGTCGAAAGCTGCAGATAGATCGAGAAGAGTGAGAAGGGATATTTTTCCTGTATCAGAAGCGTGTAGAAGCGTATTTAAGGTGTGCACTAGGGTGGTTTCAGTGCTGTGGTTGGCGCGATAGGCAGACTGGAAAGGCGGAAGGAGGCTATTGGAATGAAGATGGCTGTTGAGTTGTCTGAGAACGACTTTTTCAAGGACTTTTGAGATAAAAGGTAGGTTAGAAACAGGTCTATAGTTCTTCAGAATGTTAGGGTCGATGATCGTGCTTTTTAAGTTTTTTTTTTTTTTTTTTTTTTTTTTACAGCATAATGTATATGCTGTAATGCATGCGTTGGTGTAATGTGTGTGTTGGTGTATGTATGCGTTGTGTGTAATGTGTGTGTTGGTGTAATGTGTGTATTGGTGTAATGTGTGTGTTGGTGAAATGTGTGTGTTGGTGTAATGTGTGTGTTGGTGTAATGTGTGTGTTGGTGTAGTATACGTGTTTGTGTAGTATATATGTTGCTGTCATACATGTATTCGTGTAATGTATATTATATTGCTATAATGTATGTATTGTTTGACCGTATGTGTTACTGTGTAACGTGGGAGTTAACATCAGTGCTGACTCTACTCTCCCCCAAAAGTCTTTCGGATGAGACTATAAACCGAGGTCCAGTGTGCGAACGCACGCAGAACACCTTGCGCACACGTTAACCCCTGTTCCGCTTTTTGGATGAGTAGGCCTTTGCGTGGCAGTGGGAACGGATGACAAAATTGACAAAACTGCATACACACGGGGACTCGGTGTAAAAAAGCACGAGTGCTTATTCCATTATCCTCGAAATAAAATAATAAACAAACAAACAAACAAACAAAGAAAAACAAACAAATAAATAAATAAATAAATAAATAAATAAATAAATAAATAAATAAATAAATAAATATTCTGTGGTAAATGCAGCAGTACACTGCAGGTCTTCCCAGTCTCATACAGCTTCAACTTTAAAATGGTGATTTTTTTTTGGGGGGTGCGCTACGGTTATTGTTAACGGTAGTGTTTTTCTTTGTTTGTTTGTTGTTGTTTTTTTCGTTCCTTAGTTAGGTCCCAGGTTCAACCGATGGTGAGAATTTTGCGTATGCGACCGGTTTTTGCCCACCACCAAGGTAACCGTATTTCAACTTCGGGAATGAATGTCTAAACACGACACTAGTGTGCATGCGTTTTTATTTTTGTCACCCGTTCTTACCGGTACGCAATGGCCTACGCTTCCTAAAGGTAGAACAGGTCTTAACATGTTTGTAAGATGTTCTGCGTGCGTTTGCACAAGGTGTCTCCACGGTTCATAGTCTCATCAGAAGGACTTTGTGGGGGGAGTGGAATCAGCACTGATGTCAACTCCAGAGGAAAAATCCCCTTGAAGGGGGGTCACGGTGGTGGCTCGAACCCTGACCCGATCCCTTGCCGTCATACTGCTAATGCAACACTCTAACCACTTTGCTTTTTCCTCCCCATCCCCCTTTTTTTGTTCTTAGTTTTTATCAACATATTGATCTATCTCATTTTCTTCTTTTTTTGTGTTTTATTTTCATGTTTTCCTTATTCATTTATTATCACACTAACATATCATTCTGATGCGTTATCTCTCTGTTTGTTCTGAACTGTTTATCATTTCTTGAATTTCATTCATTCCGTAGTAAAGATCAACATCGTGATGAACATTTAGACTCTCGTCAGGTATGTACTATTTTTAAGAATGTAAACAGGAATTGCAAAGATCGAATATATCTACCCCCTCCCCCATTTTCGCCAACCTAACGGACAAAATAAAACTAGTCAAACAAAACCCAAAAAAACCATGCAACCAAAAACGAGAGAGAGAGAGGAGAGAGAGAGAGAGAGAGAGAGAGAGAGAGAGAGAGAGAGAGAGAGAGAGAGAGAGAGAGAGAGACAGACAGACAGACAGATAGACAGGCAGACAGAGACAGAGACAGACAGACAGAGAGACAGAGAAACAGAGACAGAGACAGAGAGAGATACCTCCACATAATCATTCCACCTCAACCACCACCACCACCCCACACAACAATAAAAAAAAAATCTGAAATAAAAAAACAAAACAAGAACCAACAAAATAAAACCAACACAATTTCGCATCACAAATCCCCCCCCCCCCCCCCCCCCAACACTTATGGCAGGTCACTGAGAACAGCAGCTCAGGCCAGTAACAGAAGCCAACTGCATCCATCCATCCATCCCTCTCTCTGCCTTTCAGCTCTGGCAGCAGGCAACCTGACCCCAGGGACCCCTAGAGAGCAGTTGGGGGGATATAGTGTACACAGGGACGTGAACCCAGCGACCTTCCTACATCTAGGACACTGACCCAACTGCCGCTGCCTTGTCAGCCTCCGAGTTTGGATATGGTTAGACTACTACAGCTGGGGACAGGGTAGCTAGCTCAGGGGTCAGAGCGCTTGTTTTTCCCTAAGCCAAGGTTAAGCAGCATTGAGCGTGGTTACCACGTGGACGGGGAACAGTTTGTGCGTCTTGGGTTTTGTACAGTCATCTAGGTCACCCAGCTGTTAATGGGTACATGTTTTCTTTAGTGTCAGGGAAGGCAAAGCAGTGAGGGAGAGGAGATGGGCGCTGTCCTCAATATGCTGGCCCTTAGAGAAGCTGAGGTCTCTGATACCTCGCTCCCCTACGATCATAATTATAGGTTATGGGACTACCTTAAGACCACACGTGAGCGCCGCGGTTCATATCTAATTTTAAAATTCACCTACATAAACTCTGGATCATGTCTGTATTTTCCTGGGCTCCAAGAAAGGGAAAATTTCTCATCCAATGTTTACTACATGGCCTCACAGTGATTCCCAGGTGGGATAAGTGACACAGAGAGAGTGTATGTTCTGCCTGACCACCCCCAGGGTGTTAGGCTGGGGAAAGTGCAACAACAAAAATAGCGACAACACTGTATCCTCTTCTTCAGTAGTAAAAAACAAAACTATATAAAATAAACTTCGTTTTCATGACACTTGTCTTACGTGCTTCAACTTAACTCATCTCCTCTGTCCCTATCGCCGTTGTCGTCGGTAGGAGCTCAACGCAATGCCACCACCAGGGTTCGCCATCTTTCACTGTCTCTGCTGAGTTCTACGATCTCTTGTAGCCCTCCCTCCCAGACCACTGATCTCAGTAATGTTGGCAGTGCGGGATGCTGCTGATCTGCCTCTTTGCTTCCTGGTCTCAATCTTATCTTGGAGAACTGTCGTCATCAGATTTGTCTGTGTGTTTCTGTTTGCAGGACTAACGTTAACTGCTTCATAGGAACCCCTAAAATAGACTGGATTTGCAGACTGATGTTTGACCAACAACGTCAAGGGGAGTTGAGGATGTCTTCTAACCTTCTCCAGAGTGGAGATTCCCTGAGGGGGGCTCAGTTATCTGCTGTCACCGGCTGCATGCACTGCACTGCATAAAGAGACCTGCAGCCCTGCACTGGCTTTCAGGATATCAGTATCCGAGTGTATCGGCATGTGGTGTATCGTATATCCTTGTATTGTGTTGTAGTGTGGAGCGTTTGCGTTGTTTTGTTTAGAATGGAGTTTGTATTGTATTGGATTGGATTGTATTGTGTTGCAGTGCGTTGTAGTGCAATTGCTGAGTATTTTATAGTGCTGAGTTGCTTTGTGTTGCGTTGTATTGTATTTTATTGTATAGACTTGTATTGTATTGCATTTGGTGAGTGTTTTATCATGCTGTGTTGCTGTCATGATATTATTTTATTATTATTGGCCTGTAGTGTATCATATAATTATCGTTGTAGTGGGTTGTATTGTATAGAATTGTATTGCATTGTATTGTATTGTACAGAATTGTATTGCGTTGTGTTGCATTGTACTGTATTGTTTTGTTTTGTATTGCATTGTATTGTACAGAGTTATATTGCATTGCATTGCATCTGCATCGTATTGTATTAGATTGTATTGCATTATATCGGACTGCATTGCATCGCACTGTATTGCATTGCATTGTATTATTTTGCATTATATCGGACTGCATTGCATCGCACTGTATTGCATTGCATTGTATTGTACAGAATTGTATTGCATTATATATGATTGTATGGTACACCATGTTCAGGCATTGTATGTATTAAAACTCGGGCTGTTCTCTTTGGGGAGATAGCGTCGCCGCAATTGCAGCGACACACTCTTTTTTGTTTTTGGAGGTGGGAGTGGGGGGGGGGGGGGGGGAGATTTTCCTGGCTGTGACGCATTTGTTTTTCTTTCAGGATGACTTTTTCAGAACTTTGCCAAGAAAATTCTCTTGTTTCTCGGGGTTATTTTAATGCGCTAAATGTGCATATATTTTTGGTTCTATTCTTTTATTTCGAGGATACTGGAATAAACACTCATGTGCTTTTTAAGATCCAGTCCCAGTGTGTGTGAAATTTTGTAAATTTTATCATCTGTTCCCACCGGCACACAATGACCTACTTTTCCGGAAAGCGGGAACGGGTTTTACCGTGTGCACAAAATGTTCTGCGTGCGGTCGCACGCGGGGCCTCGGTTTATAGTCTCATCTGGACTTTTGGAGGGAGTGGAGTCGGCACTGATGGAAAAATCCTCTTGAATGAGATTCGAACCCATGTCAGTAGATGACGAGCGCATCTTTTTTTAAATAAAAAATTAAAAACATTGTTTTTTATTTTTATTTATGACATTTTTTTTTTATCACGAGTGCCCTCCCCCTTGCACACAGGACCACATTTTATCGAGATACAAGAAAGACTATCATACAAACTATATCTCAAGATGGGGGTGGGGTGGGGTTCAAAAGTTGAACTATTGTATTGTGTTGTATTGTATTGTATTATTCTGCTTTGTATTGTATTGTACCGCATGGCATTTTATCGTACCGTGTTATTGTTTTGTTTGTTGTCAGAAGAAAATATCTGCGCGAAATTGCTTTTTTCCCCCGAAGTGAAAAGCCTGCCAGTGCCTTAATTCTCTTGAATACATGTAATCACAGAAGATCATGAGATACACATGCAATAATTCATATCAGCGTTTGGTAGGTTAAGGAAACATGAACATACCCAGCATGCTCCCTGTACAAAAACAAACCACCCTGAAGTTGGAATGTGTGGGCCGAGGCCAGCAGGCAGACCTCCTGCAGAGTGACAAGCACAGGAGAAGACCAGGCACCACGCATCTCACCCAGTAAGAGAATGCAGAGAAGAGAGATTTTAAATAATTATTTCAAATACATTGGATCAATCTTAGGCAATGGAGGCAGCCTATCCAGTAGCCGGTTGTGCGTTGCGCTTGCGATCTGAGGGCCTGGGTTCGAGCCCAGGTTCAAGGCACTACCGTTCAAGGGGATTTCCCCCCCCTAGGAGTTGACATCAGTGCCGACCCCACTCCCCCAAAAGTCCTTCGGATGAGAGACAGTATAATTATAATACCGAGGTCCCGTTTGCGAACGCACGCGAAACATCTTGCGCACACATTACAACCTCTTCCACTTCTCGAAAGAGTAGGCCGCTGTGTGCCAGTGGGAACGGATGACAAAATTGACAAAACCGCACACACAGGGACTGAGATATATATATATATATATATATATATATATATATATATATATATATATAATATATATATATATATATATATTAAATATTAAAGCACACACACACTTCTTCCATTATCCCGGAAATGCAAGGAATGAACAAATGAATGAAGAGAATAAGTAAGTATGCCATGCAGGTAGGTAGATCGGTGGTCTAGAGGTAACGCGCCTACCTAGAAAGCAAAAAGTCCGGGTCAGAGTATGCGGTAGTTCGAATCCCGTTTGGGCCCAAAACTTTCCCCCCATCCATTAGACCATGAGTGGTGGTCTGGGTGCTAGTCTTTCGGATCAGACGATAAACTGAGGTCCCGTGTGTTACACATCATTATTTAGCACACGTAGGGGGCGTAGCTCAGTGGTCAGAGCGTCGCTTTTGCCCAGTCAAGTTAAGCAGCGTTGAGCGTGGTTACCAGTTGGATGGGTGACCGTTTGCTCGCCATGGCTTCAGTACAGTCCCCCCAGTTTACCCAGCTGTAAATGGGTACCTGCCCTCTTTAGGTCAGGGAAGGTAAAGCAGCGAGGGAGAGGAGATGGGCGCCGCCCTCAATATGCTGGCCCCTAGAGAAGCTGAGGTCTCTGATGCCTCGCTCCCCTACGACCACCTAGGTTATGGGACACCTTTACCTTTACCAAAAGAACCCACAGCAACAGGGGGTTGTCCCTGGCAAAATTCTGTAAAAAAAACCCCACCCCACTCTGATACGGAAACAAACACAGTGCCAGAGAGGAAAAAGAACAAAAACCAAAACAATGGGTAAGCGCTGTACTTGTGGCGACGCACTCTTCTTAGGGAGAGCATCCGGAATTTCACGCTAGAGAAATCTGCTGTGACATAAAGTGGTATAATATAAAATAATAATAATATGATATGGAGCAAGTCACCAACTATACAGGCAGGCAGGCAGGCAGGCAGGCAGGCAGGGAGCAGGCCAGGCAGGCAGGCAGGTCCACTCACAAGCAAGAGGCACAAGCTGACAGGGTATGGCCACGTACCCAACATGGCTTCCTGTCCTGCAGGGCACATTGGAAGGCAAGCAGCACACCTGCACGCACGCACGCACGCACGCACGCACGCACACGCATGCACACACACACA
>CM060342.1:33563387-33585887 GCA_030674155.1 Stramonita haemastoma
TTACCGCTTTCAGCACCTGAAGAAAGGATGGAGCCGATTAGGGCCCTACTGTTGTGCGTCTATGAGATCACCAGCAAATTGGGGTTTAGGGTAGGATGGATGGGGTGAGGGCGTGGGAAAAATGCCGAAGAAACATACCCATCGTTCCTGGAAATTTTTCCTGCATTTTGTTTTTGCTCTCTGGGTTGTTGTTGCTGTTGTTATTTTTATTGTGCGTTTCCCAGCTTAACACTCTGGAAGTCAGCCATCATGTGCAATCTGACTCATCTGGGAATCCCTGTGAGACTGAAATCGCACACTGAATGAGAAGTTTTGCGTGTGTGACTGTTTTTAAGTGCTATATTAACCATATAGCAGCCACACTCCGACTTCAGAGGAGTTTTCTGGGTGAAAGAGGGGGTGGTGTGGAGTTTAGGTGAGGCAGAATGTTGTGGTTACCGACGTGTTGATGGTAGAACCAGACAACACAAACTTAGCTTAACTTAATAAAAAAAAAAAGCAATTATTTGATTAATCATTTTTGAAGAAATGGAGAAGTTGTAATAGGTTACCTGCTTTTGTTTTCTTCCACTACTATTTATTAATTTTCTTTCTTTCTTTTTTAATTTTATACCGTATACCAATAATGTCACAGGAGATTTCTCTACGTGAAATTCGGGCTGCTCTCCCCGGGGAGAGCGCTTCGCCACAAGTGCAGTGCCTACCCATTATTTCTTTTCCGTTTCCTGTCTGCAACTGTATTTGTTTCCTAATCAGAGTGACTTTTATCTACACAGTTTTGCCAGGGACAACCCCCTTGTTGCGGTGGGTTCTTTTAGGTGCGCTAAATAATGATGTGTAACACACGGGACCTCGAATCAGCTTCATTCTCAGATCCGTGTACGACCTTCTACCATCAAATGCAAACCTGGTGAAGTGGGGAAAAGCAGACGATCCTGCATGCCCCCTCTGCCGTGGAAAACAAACAGTGGAACATGTCCTCAGCTCATGCAAGGTAGCCTTAGCCCAAGGGAGGTACACATGGAGGCACAACCAGGTGCTAAAAGAGATTGTAGAAGCAGTCTGGTTCAGTACCTGCTCCACAAGTGGCAACATCAGGACACAAAAAGCTCCCGCAACCTTCTTCACGGCAGGAGGAAAAAACTCATGGCCACGAACATCAGTGCCATTCAGAACCTGCAAGCAGAGTCTGCTGGATGGAGCAGACGACTGGGTGTGCACTGCAGACCTCCCAGAATGGAACAACCACCCCGAGATCATCAGCAAGAGTGGTATGAGACCTGACATAGTAGTCAACTCCCACTCAACCAAGCAGCTGACCATGATAGAGCTGACTGTTCCATATGAGAACAGGATGGAGGCATCTCACGCCTACAAGACTGAAAAATATGCAGATCTGGCCAACAGCCTGAAGAAAGAAGGCTATCAGGTCAAAGTCCTTGCTGCAGAAGTCGGAGCCAGGGGTTTGTTGGAGAATCGGCTTACAACCTCATGAAACAGCTCTCGATTGCAGGGAAGGAAAAACCAGAGCCCTGAAAGCCATGACAGAAGCAGCTGAGAGATGTTCAAGCTGGATCTGGTCAAGGAGGAACAACAGTGAACTGCATAAGACCTAGATGACCCCATAATACCATAGGTGGCTAATCCCCCCGCCCCCCCCCCCCCAAAAAAAAAAGTGTGCATATCCAGAGATCATGGATTCAAATCCGAGTCAGAACTCATCACATACATGAAGGGGCAGCAGAGAGACATCCAGAGTCATGAACTGGATGTGGGCCGGCCTCCCTAGAGTGTAAGGAAGATTAAAGGCCCGAAACACTTGTTTGAAGGGGGCTTCTCCTCTGAGGACTCTCTGCTGCCATGCTCTACGCGAGTTTCTTACCACTGATGTGTAACACACGGGACCTCGGTTTATCGTCTCATCCGAAAGACTTACTAGCACCCAGACCACCACTCATGGTCTAATGGATGGGGAAAAGTTTTGGGCCCAAAAGGGATTCGAACCACCGCACACTCCGACTCGAACTTTTCGCTTTCTAGGCAGGCGCGTAACCACCTAGACCACCGATCCACCATAAATAACAAAACTCATCTTGAGAAGAACTTTATCAAAGTTGATGTATGTAGTAATGCCTTCAACGCCTGGGCTTTATCACAGTTCTTGATGACCATTGATGCAGGGGGCAACAGCAAAGTGAGAGGTTTTCTTTCCCACTCACGGAATTCCACTTTACAGCTTAGTCTTTAGTGATCGACTATTACTCTCCGACTAGGAGGCTTGACTTGCACAGTCCTTACGCGCTGCAGCCCTGGGGGCTAGTTGGCCTTTGGAGAACATCTCTCCTTATGCCCTCTTGGCCGAGAGAGTGGGGGATGTACTGTGGGCAAGGCATCTCCACTACAATCAAATTTCTGCCCCGTTTCCGAAACAGCAGCTGCCTCCTCTGCTGTTTTGGAGGTCATCGTCGAACACGACGGACAAACAAAAATGTATGCATGTATGATATGGGGATCGGTGGTCTAGAGGTAACGCGCCTGTCTAGAAAGCGAAAAGTCCAGGTCGAAGTGTGTGGTGGTTCGAATCCTGTTTGGGCTCAAAACTTTTCCCCCATCCTTTAGACCATGAGAAGTAGTCTGGGTGCTAGTCTTTCGGATAAGATGATAAAACGAGGTCCTGTGTGTTACACATCATTATTTAGCGCACGTAAATAAACCCACGTCAACGAGAGGGTTGTTTCTGGCAAAATTGTGTAGAAAACAGCCACTCTGATAGGGAGACAAATACAGTTGCAGAGAGGGAAAAAAAAGAATGGGTGGCGCTGCACTTGTGGCGATGCGCTTTCCCCGGGAGAGCAGCCCAAATTTCACGCAGACAAATCTGCCTTGACATAAAATGGTATAAAATCAAATAAATAAATAAATAAATTAAATATGTATGTATGTATGTATTATGTATGTATGTATGTATGTATGTATGTATGTATGTATGTATGTATGTATGTATGTATGTATGTATGTATCCATCTGTCTGTCTGTCTGTCTGTCTGTCTGTTCTGTCTGTCTGTCTATCTATCTATCTATCTATCTATCTATATCTATCTACACACGGTGACTGGGCGTAAAAAAGCATAAAAACTGTCTGTCTGTCTGTCTGTCTGTCTTGTCTGTCTGTCTGTCTGTCTGTCTGTCTGTCTATCTATCTATCTATCTATCTATCTACTCTCTCTCTCTCTCTCTCTCTCTCTCTCCTCTCTCTCTCTCCTCTCCTCTCTCTCTCTCTCTCTCTCTCTCTCTCTCCATCTATCAGGCACCTGGGTGCACCCGGGTGCTGTGTGTAGATTGTAAAGGCCATGTTTGAAATGCCGTTGGAAGGGATTTCTTTCTTTGGAGCCCCCCCTCCCCTCCCCCCCCCCCCCCCCCCCCCGCATTTTTTATTCTCTTTTGTTTTTCTTTTCTTTTTCCCCAAGCGACTCAACTCCTTAAAAGTCATTCGGATGAGACTATAAAGTGAGGTCGCGTGTGCGGACGCTGAACACTTGTGCAGACGTTAAGACCTGTTCCGCTTTTCGGAAGGGTACGCAATCGTATGCCAATAAGAACGGATGACAGTTTACCAAACTGCATGCATACAGTGACTGGATGTGAAAAGGCACGTGAGAGCTTATTCGTTATGCTCAAAATGAATAAAAGAATGACAAAAGAATAATCTGTCTATCTGTTTGTCTGTCTGCCTGGCTTGTTGGCTGGCTTGTTGGCTGGCTTGTTGGCTGTCTGCCTGGCTTGTTGGCTATCTGCCTGGCTTGTTGGCTGTCTGACTGGCTTGTTGGCTGTCTGTCTGCCTGGCTTGTTGGCTGTCTGTCTGCCTGGCTTGTTGGCTGTCTGCCTGGCTTGTTGGCTGGCTTGTTGACTGGCTTGCTTGCTGGCTGGCTTGTTGGCTGGCTTGTTAACTGGCTTGCTTGCTGGCTTGTTGGCTGGCTGGATTGTTGGCTGGCATGTTGGCTGGCTTGTCGGCTTGCTGGTTGATTGGCTTGTTGGTTGGCTGGCTTGCTGGCTGCATAATAAAGTCTTCGTACTTTTTGTATTATACTCTGAAAAGAATTTTTAGTTTGTTAGCTCCTCTCTCTCTCTCTCTCTCTCTCTCTCCTCTCCTCTCTCTCTCTCTCTCTCTCTCTCTCTCTCTCTCTCTCTCTCTCTCTCTCTCTCTCTCAGGTGTGCGCAAGATGTCCTGCGTGCGTTCGGACACGGGGTTTCGGCATATCGTTGGGGGGGGGGGGGGGGGGGGGTCAGGGAGAGTGGAGTCGACACTGACGCTAACTACAGAAAGGAAACATCTCCTTGAAAGGGAATCGAACCCAGGTTGGCAGATCCTGAGTGCAATGCAGTGTTCTAACCACCTGGCTATCCCGTTTTTCGTCTTTGAATCAAGCGGCTGATCTTGCTGAAATTCTGTCTCTTTCTGAGAGTTTTTCATTTTTCTATTTCTTTATTTTCTTTATTTCATTTATTCATCCAGTTCTTTGTCTGTCTTCTCCTGCATCTTCCTCCCTCAAATGTCGAAACCCATTATCCTGGATATAAAAGAATAATAAAAAGATAAAATAAAAAATAAAACTAATTCTAGATCTATAAAGAAAGCGTGTACTCGAACAGAGCATTGTCATGACTTTGCATGAAGTGTATAACAACCACACAGATGGGTTTATTCGTTGTTGTGGCTTTTTTTGTCAATGCTTTTCGCTAACCTATCACTATCCATAACCTATGTGGTCGTAGGGGAGCTAGGCATCAGAGACCTCAGCTTCTCAAGAGGCCAGCATATTGAGGACGGCGCCCATCTCCTCTTCCTCGCTGCTTTACCTTCCTTGACCCTAAAGAGGGCAGGTATTCATTTACAGCTGGGTGAACTGGGGAACTATATGAAGCCAAGGCGCGTAAACGGTCGCCCATTCAATTGGTAACCACGCTCGATGCTGTTAAACCTTAGCTTGGGCAAAGCGAGTGCTCTGATCACTGAGTTTATCCCGTCCTCTACCACCTACAAAAAAAAAACAGGTTTATGATCACCTTATTACAATATACTTGGTTTTACTTTTGTGTGTGTGTGTCTTCCAGTGTTAGTGATTAACTGTCTAGTTTTGTTCCTTCAGTAGTCAAGCTTAAATCAAGATCATGCCCTCAGTTTTATTGTTACATGAAAGACAAAAATATATCGACTGACATTTTCTTTGGCCCTGTCAGTAATAGGTCAACCAAAATGGTAATTAATATGAATAATATCTAAAAAAAAAGAAATAAACAACACTTTCCCCACATATCTCCTGTACCATAATATGATAAGAACACAAACATAACATTCATCGCCACCAGAATCGATACCATCATTTTGACAAAATGGCGGTCCCGAGATAGACTCTACTACTCTAAGATTAGAGAGCGCAGCCAAGGGCAGTCACTCTCAGATGACAGAAGCGACAACACTGTTGAACAAACTCCTGTCCAAATAAAGCCTTCTCTTGGCGCGTGTGCTGGCGACATCTTTAATGAAGCCTCTTGGTCGCGGTTCGGTGATTGAGCAAGAGGGGAAATTTAGCTACTGTTCAAGTGGAGCGCTCCACAGCCATCCGAGACCGAGGGATGCCTGCCTACAAGTGGACTGAGTCTACCTACCTAGAGCTCTGTGTTTTTGTTGTCAAGGACTGTAATGAGTGTAATAGGCCTACTACTTCTCTCTGTAGGCCTCTACCTCTCTCTGTTTTCGTCTTGTGGCGCCAGACTTCTTGCCGTTGTCGAACCTCTCTGCGTCACTTACAGCCGCACTGTACAACGCCTGCTCAGTGTTGAAGCAGTAGTTGAAGTTTCATCTGAGCTTTTTTCTATAAATATAGTGTTGTTGGGTCGGCTAGACAAAATTTGGAGAAAGGCATAACAGAGAGAGGAACGGCATGGAGGGAACTGGTTGTGAAGTCTTCAGGTGTGCGCCCCCACAGTGGCCAGACTAGGGGATAGATGGTTAGATGGACAGATAGAGGCCAGACAGGAGTGAAGTCAGACACAGTCTACTGGGGGTAGGGATGGGGTGGGGGTTGGGGTGAGGGGGAGGAGGGGGGGAGGATGAGAGAAGATGATGGGTGTGAAGGGTGGTGTAAGTGTCTGTCTCAAGTGCCTCTACATGGCGCCGATTTCAACGGTGTAGGTTTAGACTGGGGGCTACTTGTTTTGGTGAGGTAGATCTCTTTAGCTATCTCTTTCTCTGTGTCTGTACTTGGTATTGATCGCTCTTCGCTCTTCGTCTCTCTGTCTCTTTACTTGTCTGTCTTGTCTTTCTCTGTCTCTGTCTCTCTTGCTATTTAGGGAAAGAAGTAGATTTCCATTTTATTTCAACAAGGAATTGGCATGACATAACTAATGGCCGATACAGGCTGCGTTAGTCCCCCCCCCATGTAAAACAACAACAACAACATATGTTTAATCAATGTAAGCTCAATATAATGCACTACTTCAGCATTTTAGAAGCTCCTCATGCATTTTTGTCAACTTTCTGACTTCAGTTCCAAGTTGTGACAAAGTGCGTTGACACGCTTTGTCACAACTTTTTAGCACCAAAAACATGCAATGGCAAAAGTTCTTAGGATCTTTATTATCATTTCTTTGTTATATTAAGAACTTTTACCTTTGCATGTCTTTGGTGCTGAAAAGTTGTGACAAAGTGCGTTGACGCACTTTGTCACAACTTCGAACTGAAGTTTTAAAAAAAAAATTGACAAAAATGTATGAGGAGCTTCTAAAATGCTGAAGTAGTGCATTATATTGAACTTACATTGATTAAAGATATGTTGTTGCTATTTTTACATGGGGGGGGGGGGGGGGGGCTAACGCAGTTCGTCGTAATTTACGACGAACTGTGTTGCTACGTCGAATTGTGTCAAGAAACTGACAAAGCTTTTGGCCTGGGCTGTGAGGGATCATTCAATGATCATTTTGTTTGTTTTTCAGTTTTTTGACGTTATTCAACGATTGTGCTTATTTACATTGTTTCAAAACCTAGTTTATTCAATTGTCAATTGTCAATCAGAGCGCTCGCTTTCCCCAAGCTAAGGTTAAGCAGCATCGGGCGTGGTTACCAGTTGGATGGATGACCGTTTGTGCGCCTTAGCTTCAGTACAGTCCCCCCAGTCCAGCTGGGTAGCTGTAAATGGGTACCTGCCCTCCTTAGGATGAGGGACAGTAAAGCAGCGAGGGAGAGGAGATGGGCGCTTCCTCAACATGCTGGCCCCTAGAGAAGCTGAGGTATCTGATGCCTCGATCCCCTACGACCACCTGGGTTATGGGTTTCAGTTTCAGTCAGATTATAGTCCTTTCCAAATTGCTCTGATATCAGGACTTGCAGCCGCGAGCCAGAAAGTCGGAGGTCCCACGCTCCCGCAAGTTCTCCCACCTCAGCACCTCGGGCCACCGCAAAAATTGTAGAAATTGATGAAGCAACAAGTTGAGATGAAAAAAACTAGGGGTTATGGGACACCTTTACCTTACCTTTCATATGTTTAGACAGGACTATGATAAAACGTTGTCCTGTCCCAATTATAACTTAATCCATGCCCGAAGTATAAATGCGGCTACCTTCATTAATGGCAGGCAAACATTCGCATACGCAAAATTTCATCATTAGCCAAACCTTGAAGCTCTAGCCGAAGGAAAAACCCGAAAACACACAATCACCCTGCCTCCCCTTCCCTCCATATTCTATCTTAAACTTTTTTTTTTGCTGTTCCATCCTCTGTGACGTCCCCGTCCTGCTGTTCCCACGCCGCTCGTTTCAATCACCCCGCCACAGCCATACCCCAGGTTCGCTATGTCTCATCCTCAGGGTCGGAAGTCTACAGGGAGCCCATCAATATCGGGCCGCCGTGGGGCCACCAGTTAGAGGGGCCCTGCACTGCTGCTGAGTCATTTTGGTGGTGTTCAGTGGTGCCTGTTCTAAGCTAACATACGCAGGACACCACCTACTAAGCCCCCTACTAACGACAGTATTAGCTCAGTCGCGGAGCCAGATTGAGTGAGTCACCCACCCGAGGTGGCAACCACCACAACGTCCCTCCAACGACCGTCCCCCGCGACCCTCCAACCCCAAAGGCTTTGACATAAACTCACAACGGGCACAGAAGCGTATGGGGAAACCGAATCTGAGGTCACCATGAGACCAGAGCAACGGGGTCTACCGAATCTGGGCAATTTTTATTACTGCATGATGATCAATGGTGATGAGGATGACGTAATGATGCTGCTGTGGAAATGCATTCACTTTGAGACTATTTGACAGGGTTGTACTGTACACTTACTATCATAATACATCCCGGCGTCAACCGGGCCCGAGAGATACAGACACATGCAGTGTTGGTCCAGGTAATTTGAGCAACACTCTCAAATTCGCATCCGTAAAGTGGATGAAGCTCGACTGTGTGGTCCCAGTCTCCCCACTGAGCCCACAGCACACTGTCTCTGGGTAGGAGCCGGCAGGAGTATGAAAAATCCCCTATGACTCTTATGGGGTTTGAACCCGCGACTTTCCAAGCCGTAACCTGAGGCACTAAACCACTACGCCATAGCGATTGGTTCTTCCCTCCATATAATAATTATATGCGACAAAACCTGAAATAAAATTCTGTTCAAACCACTCAAGCCACGACACGACACAACACGACACAACACGACACGAAAACGACACGACACAGTAAACATCAACTAGCAGCTCCCTCCCTCTCTCCCTCCCTCCCTACACCGCCTGCTCAAATCTTTGATGCCGACACAAGTACCGTGCCAGAGAGACATTTCACCAGTCCTGCCCCCCTCGCCCCCCTCATATTAACTTCAACCCCTTCCCCCTTCTCTCTCATGTTCCAGTCCGCGGGGCCCCATCTGTCCCTTCCTACGTCCCTATCCCCCCCTCCCTCCCCCCCCCCCCCCCCCATACAACACTTTCCCTCTCTATCCCGCCCCTTTCCGCTTCGTGGTATGTGTTAACATTGCCGCTTTCTCATTCAGTCCAGAATAGATTGGAGACCAGTAGCTTACAGTAGGCTACAGTAGTGGATCAGTTTTTGTAGGCTAGTGAAGAGTATTATTAGTCTGTGGTATTATTTTGTGTTTGAGGTTGAACCGATGTTGGACCAGCAAGTACCGTTAGACACTTAGGTTTGTGTTTATTCATTAATAGCCTGACTTATTTATTTAAGCTTTCGTCTTGTCTGTCTCTTTGAGAAAGAGAGAGAGAGAGAGAGGGAGAGGAGAGGGAGAGGGAGAGAGAGAGAGAGAGAGAGAGAGAGAGAGAGGAGAGAGAGAGAGAGAGAGAGAGAGAGAGAGAGAGAGAGAGAGAGAGAGAATATGAATAATCTTTATTTTCCAAGGGTAACAGAGTAAGCATTCACATACTTTTTTCATCCGGCCCTTGCCCTGATTAGGGAATTGCTCCCCCCCCCCCCCCAAAGAAAAAAACAAACCCAACTAAAAACAAAACAAAACACAAAACAAAATCCAAACCAACAACACAATAAAACAAAACAAAATCAAAACCACCATCATCAATAGTAAAAATTCAACTTATTTTGAGAGAGACTGAAGAGAGAGAGAGAGAGAGAGAGGAGAGAGAGGAGAGACAGAGACGAGACGACAGAGCAGAGAGACAGGAGACAGAGAGGACAGAGACAGTGTAGCTGCATCCGACTTCGGGGATGTATGCTGGGTGTGTTTGTGTTTCTGTAACTCACCCAACGCTGGCAAGAATGACGGGATCTTTAACGTGCATATGTGATCTTCTGCATGAGTATATATGTACACGAAAGAAATGAAGGCGCTGGCAGGTGTGCACCTGAAGTTGACCTGAGAGATCGTAAAAAAAAAAATCGCTACCCTAATCCTGCCGAGATTCAACCCACGACTTCATGGACCCATGGGATTGAAGTCCAACGGTCTTAACCACTTGGCTATAGCATCCATCATTCCCAATCTAAATCTTGTGACAATACTTTCTGTGATAAATGTTGTTTTAAAAAAATCTGTATATTGTTTGAGATAAAAAAAATAAAGCATTGGGATTGGTATTGGTGTAGATAATGAAGAGGGTGAGAGAGAGAGAGAGGAGAGGGAGAGAGAGAGAGAGAGACAGAGACAGAGAGAGACAGAGAGAGAGAGAGACAGCGAGAGAGAGAGAGAGACAGAGAGAGAGACAGAGACAGAGAGACAGAGAGAGACAGAGACAGACAGAGACAGAGAGGCACAGACAGACAGAGAGAGACAGAGACAGACAGACAGAGAAACAGAGACACAGAGACAAACACAGAGACAGAAACAGAGAGAGAGAGAGAGAGAGAGAGTAAAGCAGCAGTCAAGGTGTCGGAAGTAGGGAAGAAGAGAGGGGAGGAGTAGCATCACGCCCTCTATTAGACCCCACAAGCCCCTGCCGCCATTACAAAGGGGTGCTCTACTACCTCCCCATCTAATGACAGCCCCATTGCAGACAAACTCCCTAGGTTTTAAAGCCACCGCTGGAACTAGCAGACGAAAAGGGGAGGATAGGGGAGGGGAGGGGGAGGGGAGGAGGATGTTGGTTGATGTTTCCGTTAGCGTCTGGTAGAGTAGTAGCCTAAACTCCAAAGTTCTTGTGTGTGTCGTCTGCTTATTAATCAATAGGGGTTAAGGGTGTGAAAGATGGTGGAGTTAATGAATAAGAAAGAAATACTGCTGGTAAGGGTATATTATAGTAGGGGTGGGGGTTGGGGGGTGGGTGATGGGTGGGGAGATGGTTTTTCGTGTGTGTGTGTGTGTGTGTGTGTGGGGGGGGGGGTGTGGTGTGGTGGGGTGTGGTGTGGTTGTGGTTGTGGTGTGTTTGTGTTGTGTGTGTTTGTGTTGTGTTGTATTGTGTTGTGTGTGTGGTGTGGTGTGGTGTGTTGTGTGTTGTGTGTGTGTGTGTGTGTGTGTGTGTGTGTGTGTGTGTGTGTGTGTGTGTGTGTGTGTGTGTGTGTGGTGTGTGTGTGTGTGTGTGTGTGTTATGTTGTGTTGTGTTGTGGTGTGGTGTGAAGTGGTGTGGTGTGTGTGTGTGAGTGTGTGTGTGTGTTGTACCGCCTCTGTTTTTGTGTCTGTTGTTATTTGTCATCACTGGGATTTAATTACTAGTGTCGGCTCTTTTATCCATGTTGGTGGAGGAGGGCGGAGAGATAACAGGGATGGGTGAATTGATGGGCAGTTCAAAATGACTGTGACATATCCTTAACTTTGATAGGTTTTCCCACTTTCTGTATTTTTTGATTAGGTGTTTTCTGGTTGTTGTTGTTGTTGTTGTTGCTGCTGCTGTTGTTGTTGTTGTTGTTGGTATTTATTATTATTATTATTATTATTATTATTATTATTATTATTATTATTATTATTATTATTACTTTCTTCTTCTTCTTCTTCTTCTTCTTCTTCTTCTTCTTCTTCTTCTTCTTCTTCTTCTTCTTCTTCTTCTTCTTATCGTCGTCGTCGTCGTTGTTGTTCTACTACTACTACGACTACGACTACTACTACTACTACTACTACTACTACTACTACTACTACTACTACTACTACTACTACTACTACTTCTTTTTTGCAATTCTCCTTTTTCGCAATTCTTCGCAATTCTTCTTGACTTCCCCAGGAGTCATTAGGGCACATTAAGGAAGTCCTGATCACCATTTTCCACCATCTATGTCGGTTGTATGCCAAAGCATGGGTCAGGTTTCCCTGTCCATCTTGTTTCCCGTCTAACGGATTCTGTCAATGAGTTTAAATTATATAATATATCTGTAGATATACATAAATTACATATATATATATATATTTTGTCGCCTTCATACTGTCTCGTGACTACCTGGTATTGCGCAATGTCCTCAATCCTAAAAGCAAGTACACAGTGCACTGTTTCACACTTTCAAAGCACTCTGTGAAAATGAGTAACATTATATATATATATATATTTATATATTTATATATATATATATTCTGATTAGCTCTCTTCACTCGGAGGCTATTTGTGGAGTGTAACCTTTGGCCGAAGTGTACAGACACGCTGTTGTCTCAGTTTACAATAAACTAGGATTCTCACCCCCTCGGTACCATATACGGCTCATTATTTCACTGCGTCAGAATGTGACATGTTGTTGTTGATGTTGTTGTGGAAAAGAACAGTTTTGGGGTCTTGCCTTGCGTGACGCAATTTTTCAGGCTTATGTATGTGTGGTGAAGTCCATAACTATATGTAGGATGCAGATATATACGTACAAACTTATAATGCCGAAGAAGATGTGATAGGTTACTTGCACTTTTTTCCCTTTACTACATTGTCAGTCGCATCAAAATAAAGAGTCTCTATATATAGATAGAGATATATACATATATATATATACACACATATATACATATATATATATATCTATATAATTATTATCTGTGTGTGTGTGTGTGTGTGTGTGTGTGTGTGGTGTGTGTGTGTGTGTGTGTGTGTGTGTGTGTGTGTGTGTGTGTCCCGTAACCTATGTGGTCGTAGGGGAGTGAGATGTCCGAGGCCTTAACTTCTCCAGGGCCCAGCATATCTGAGGGCGGCGCCCATCTCCTCTCCCTAGCTGCTTTACCTTCCCTGACCCCAAAGAGGGCAAGTACCCATTTACAGCTGGGTGAACTGGGGGGACTGTACTGAAGTCAAGGTGCGCAAACAGTGACCCATCCACTTGGTAACCACGCTCGATACTGTTTAATTAACTTTGACTTGGAGAAAGCCAGGGCACTGACCACTCAGCTATCCCGCCCCCAACAATATAATTATATATTATGTGAGTGTGTGTATAATTTATGTGTATGTGCTTGTGGGCGTGCGTACAAGCGTGCATGCATGCCCAAACGACTCTTCAAGAAGTTAATTGATAGGAAAAAATCCAAGCAAGTGTTTTGTAGGAAGCAGGAGAGCGTTTAGTGTGAAGGGTTACTGGATGGGTAAATTAATGATAGGCGCACGTGCGCTCGCCAGGATTGAAAGTGATGCGCTCGTGCGTACAAGTGACAAGTGTCAAGCCGTGTCGGCACTTGCAAAGAGAAATCATGGACAATTAGACTAGCACATGATGTGCTGTAAGGCTGTTAATGTTCTCTGTCTCTCTCTTTCTCTTTCTCTCCCTCTGTCTGTCTGTCTGTCTGTCTCTGTCTTTCTATGTGTCTCTGTCTCTCTCTTTCTCTCCCCCCTCTCTCTGTCTGTCTGTACCTTTGTGTGTCTCTGTCTGTCTGTCTGTCTGTCTGTCTGTCTGTCTGTCTGTCTGTCTGTCTGTCTGTCTCTTCTTTCAACAAAAGAATTTGCCTTGCCTTGCCTTGCCTTGCCTCTCTCTCAGTCTGTCTACCTGTTACCCCCACCTCTCTCTTTTTCTGTCTCCCGCCCCCTCTCTGTCTCTCTGAAAGTGTATCTTTGGTAAGTGTTGGTGTCTATTAGTTAAAGATAATTTGATTAGGAGTCTTAATCTTGCTGATTTTTACTTATTCTGTTTGATTACACCTTTTTTTTTCTCTCTCTATTGTATTTATAATCACTTCTAGTTTTTCGTTTCTCTCTTTACTATAAGTTTTTTTTTTTTTTTAAATAACAGATACACCTTGTTAACGACAGGGCCGGCTGGATGTAAACATACATACATACATGCATACATGCGTACATACATACATGCATACATGCATACATGCATACATGCATCCATCCATCCATCCATCCATCAATCCATCCATCCATCCATCCATCCATCCATCCATCCATCCATCCATCCATCCATCCATCCATCCATCCATACATACATATACACACCTACCTACCTACCTACCTACCTACCTACCTACCTACCTACCTACCTACCTACCTACCTACCTACCTACCTACCTACCTACATACATACATACATACATACATACATACATACATACATACATACACACATACATAAAAACATACATACACACACACATGCTATAAACGTGTGGACAGATGAAAGAGAACACTCCTGAAGTCCATTGACTATTAAATTCTTACTTTGATGTGTGCTCCACACAGGCAGCAGGTTTGCAGAGAGCTGTCTGCTCCTCTACCGCTCTCACTCTCTTTCATTCCCGCTGTTCAGTGGTGCACTGCACAATCAAAAGTCGCTATCTATGTGCACCGACGCATACCCGCACTCAAGCGTGCGCACGCACGCGCACGCGCGCACATGCACACATAGTGACACACACACATGGTCACACATGGTCACACACACATACACACACACACACGCGCGCGCGCGCGCGCACACACACACACACATAGTGACACACACATGGTCACACACATACACACACATACGTACACACACACACACACACACACACGCACACACACACACACACACACACACACACACACACACACACACACACACACAACGCACGGTAGTATCAAGCTAGAAATCCATCAAGTGCGAGCCTGTGGTGAATGTAGAAATAAATAAATAAATAAATAGATAAATAAGAAAATAATGAATAGATGGAGGGAGGGTAGATAAAAGATAGATGACAATGACAAAAGATTTATTGTGTTAGGTTTTTAAACCCATTCACAAAAGGGTAGTTGGGGAAAGGGACCGAAATCGAAAAGTACATCAGCAAAATTGAGAACTGTACAATATCAACGATTCTTCGCGATTGGAAGCCAAAACGCGGAATTGTTTATACATGGTTACACATGTGTGTGAATGTCACTGGTTATAACGATGTCGAAGCAGGATCCGAGGAGCTGTCACAGAGCGGCATTAGCGGTGTGGTTGTACTGCTGGCTGGTCACTGGACGTGTCGGGAAGTCTTCCGTCTTCAGCTGCTTTCAGAATTGACTCCAAGCCCCTGTCCATCGTGTTTTCAAATTTTTGTAAACGTTCCATTATCCTCCTACAGTCCTCGGCGGACACAGTGTCGCTGTTTCGCGCTTGCTCGATCGCATTGGCACTTTCGGTACTGAATGGTTTTTTGTTGTTCTCTGTCTCATTTTCTGCAAAGTCGTGCCCCGTCAGTGTCATAGGAGACATTGCTGGAGTGTCGCTGCATACTATCATGACATCTTCACTTTCGTTATCTCTGTCATAGTCAGAATCGTCACTCCAGTCCTTCAGCACCAAGTCACACGGCTGCACTGTCACCGACACAGGATCAACAACAGGCAAGCTTGACGGAGACGAGCTGGCTGGCCGTGTTGCACGTGACAATTTAACAGCACAGCTGGGAGTGCCAGTGGGCGTGTCATCTATGGCCGTGTCCATAGCAGTTTCATTCTCCGCATTATAAAATAAGCTAGGAGGTGTCGGCAAAAACAAACCTGAAGGGGAGACAGAATGTGCGTGTTGCTTTTTCATTAAACTGGCCTTGTGTGTCTCCACTCTCAATTTGTCCCTGGCAATTTGCGCTGCCCCTTTCTTGCGGTACACGACGCTGTCACTGTGGCTGTGTGTTGCCTGATGTTGGTGGGTCGGTGACAGGCGCAACACAATAACAGTCTGATGTTCTCGGCCGTCAATTTTGAAGGATGTCAAGGCCATTTCCTGCAGAAATGTATTTAGTACTGTTTCGAGAGAAGGAGGTAGTCCTGTGACGGGCATATTGAAGGCCTTTCTAGTAGAAAATAGAAAATTCCTCCACTCACTTTTCAAACCACGTCTTGCTGGTAGCCAAGCAAGGGACGCCACTCGCGATAAAAGATAGATAGATAGAGATAGGCAGACAAATAGACAGACAGACATATAGATAGACAGACAGACAGACAGATAGATAGATAGATAGACAAATAGACAAACAGATAGATAGAAAAATAGATAGAGATAGGCAGACAGATAGAGAGACTGAGAGATAGAGATAATTTGCCCGTGTATATATATATATATATATATATATATATATATATATATATATATATATATATATATATATATATATATATATATATATATATATATATATATATATGTAACCAGGTGGTTTTGTGTAGCTCTATGTGTGAGAGCTTGTTGGGCATTTAGTTTAGGTTAGAAACAGTTAAACAGATATTTGGTGTGGTCAGAACAGATAAGATCTTCTGTTCATTTTATAAAGTGTTATGGTTTATTATGAGTACGATATATTTGTATTTTTATATGTATGTTATTTTGTTTTTATGATTTCATTGTTAGTGGGATGAGATGAGATATATTTTATTGTAATGATTTTTGGATCAAGAGAGATAACTCTACTTTGCATTTTGAACACAAAGAATCAGTCTGAAATGGGAAAGAAAATCTTAAATAACAACTTTAATAAATCATATCATTTATTCATATTCAGGGATATGATTGTTGAAGGCCTGATCTCGACTCGATTCAACTCAACCACAGTGAAGATTTTCTATTTTCATCCTAAACTAGTATTTTCACTTATTACATCATATCAGTATAAGAATATTGAAATCGCGATCGGCAAAAGCAGTTCTAATTCATAAGTAAAGAAATATTTTATATATTGAAGTGTGCGATTGAGAATCGTGTGTAATAAACTTTATTTAGATAAATGAAATATAACTTAATTTAGGTTGTAGTAGATCGTAAGGCATACGATGGTTTGAACATGATGATTAGCCTAACGCTTAGCCTAACGCTCGTTTTTTGTTCTAACGAATTTGAATCTCGTCGAACTGAATTTTATAAAATGCTGACATTAAATTATCGATTTATGGTGTATTTTGGGTTTATATATGAATGAACATTAGGTCGGATTATGTTAATATAGATAATTTGTATTATTGGAGGTTGTTCATTCTTTCGATCTTACGAACTACTTCGTAAGCAAGGCTGATGCAAGATTGATGCGCAGGCAGTAGATCGGAAAGTGTGTTTTCGCATCGCTATTTAATTATTAATATCTCATCTCATGGACACTGCTAGCTAATAACATGCATATGTATACAATTTGTGGATTATATTCTTCCTTTTATATTCATTAAGTATTAGGCTCTGCTGGACTCTTAGTGTTTTATTATCGAAAGTTTTAGTGTAAACCTGTTAAAGGTGTGTCTACTCAGAGGCTTTAATCGCCTTTAGCTCGCAGTTAGATAGTTGTTGTGCAAAGTGCATTAATGCATTTTAAAGCTTGTGTTTCCTAGTTTATTTTTATGTATAATATGTTTAGCTTTGTTGCGCGGACAGCGAGATAATCGCTGTTGAAGCCACGTAAGGAAACACAAATTTACTCCATTTTAAGTTTGAAGGGGCCGAATCGTCTGCTGCCGCGCGGCGCTGTCTTTGCAGTCCGTGTGGAGGGTATATATTTAGGGGTGGTTAGGGAGACGAAGGGAGACTAGGAGAGATAGGTTTGCACACTACGGTAGACTGAGTTAGATCTGTAACAGTCCAGCAGAGCACAGGAGGGAGCAGAGAGATGACGTAATAAAGACTGACCAACGCCCAGCTGCTGTCTTCACCTGAGTCTTCCTTTGCCTGGCTGCTGTACATTGTTCCTCTACTTTCCCTGTCCTCTATCCTTGCTACCGGCTCATCACATATATATATTATTTATTATTATTACATGGAATTTGTATATTACATGGAATTTATATATATATATATATATATTATATATATACATAGATTTCATTTTATTTCATTTAAGGTTGTTTATAGCCACCCTACGAAGGCCACATCATGGCAGTCACCTTATTAAACAAAAAAACCCAGCAACTCCAACACCCTTCACATCAAGTTCAACATCAACACCATCATCCAATTCCTTTAAACATCCAACACCATCAATCTGAAAAAAAGGCATTAATTGATCGACAAAGTATCTTAATTATTTAATTTCTTAAGGCCAATAAAACCAAGCTGTACCGAGAACGTCAGCCATTCCGCTTAATTTATTATCCCAGGGTTACCACCAAAAAAGCGTTAAAAAAAGGATAATGAAGGCTTGAATGTACACAACCAATAATGAGAAAAATGCTATATGGGCAAATACCACTACAGACTGGACATCCTGTGCCCATTCCTGTGTTAAACAATATATCTGCCTGGTCGCCTGAACAAAACAACAGGCAGAATGTCATTTCTTGACAAAGAGAATAGTCCAAAGATGTGTTTGGAAAAAAAAAGCAAGCGAACAGACTGGGAAGGCAGAAACATGCAAGAGAGGTGACAGAAAGGTAGGGGAAGCGGTGAAAATAAAGAGTGATAGGGCTAGAGAAGGGAAATTTCTAGTACAAAATTTTCCCAGAGGGTGAAGATGGGCTATTTACGAAGAGAGAGAGAGAGAGAGAGAGAGAGAGAGAGAGAGAGAGAGAGGAGAGAGAGAGAGAGAGAGGAAATAGATCTAGATAAATAAAAGTATAACTACATATATAGATTAGATAAATCAATATATATGCATATATATATATATATATATATATATATATATATATATATATATATATGATGGGACAGATTGATGAATAGATAGAGAGATAGATAGAGATAGACAGATAGAGATAGACACAGAGAGAGACAGAAAGACAGAGAGATAGATGGACTGATAGATAAGTAAATAAATACATTGATAGATAAATAAATCAATACATATGTATATATATAATAGGATAGATAGATAGATAGATAGATAGATGGATGGATGGATGGATGGATGGATGGTTAGATAGATAGGTAAAACAAATGATAAAAAAGATAAATAAATAAATAAATAAAACATTCCAGACAGCATTTTCAGCAAACCACAGCTGATTCAGGCAGCAGCATCAAATCCTGTCCATCTTCTACACAAAGAAAGGCAGATATTGAGATAAACTGGACTTCAACAACAAAAAAAAAAAAGAAAAAAACAACATGGAAGCAAACAAACACCCCCCTTCCCTAAAGCAAACTCATCATGATGGCACACACAAAAAAACTCCATAATCCCTATGTACACTTTTTGTCACTTACTAAAAAAAACCCCACCCAAACCAAACAGTGGTGATGGGGGGTGACACTTATAGTCTAAAAATGTGAAAAGAAAGACGCAGTAGGTGTCTATCACATCAACAACTCTCTCTCTCTCTTTTCTCTCTCTCTCTCTCTCTCTCTCTCTCTCTCTCTTCTCTCTCTCTCTCTCTCCTCTCTCTCTCTCTCTTGTCCTCTCATCGTGGGAACTAGGGCCGTCTGGTACCGCGCCTCTGGCTCTAGAATTCTCACGGTAGACAAGCCTAAGTGTAGCTCCGAATTTAACTTTGTTGGTGCAGAACAGCCCAGTTCATTCGAGTCCCAATTTTTACAACCCCGACATGTGCGCGCTAGTTTGTGCCTTAACCAGAGAGAGAGAGAGAGAGGGGGGGGGGGGGGGGGGGGAGGAGAGAGAGAGATGTAGAGGAGAGAGAGAGAGAGAGAGAGATGTAGAGGAGAGAGAGAGAGAGAGAGAGAGAGAGAAGCGAGCTGACAGACCGACCATAGCGTTCACAGGCAGGCGGCTTCATTTTTGTCGCAAAGGGTGAAATTTGCTCTGGCGCATAAAGTTGGACATAAAGGGTCAGATTTCACCGCCTGGAAATTGACCGCCGGTCACCTGCCCTTAGCTGGACACCTTTGATCTTGTCCGACACCCACACCGAGGGACGTTACTCCGCCGGCTGGACGCTAAAGAGCGCTTGGTAGGCGCGCAGGTGCTTTTTTGGTGGGCGGCGGAAGCGTTTAGCTCGTCTGCTTGGGGTTTGGTATTGTTTAGTCGTTTGCTCCTTGAATGGAGGAATTTTGTAATTTCTTGTCCGTTTGGAAGGGGGAGGTTAGGGGAGGGGGGGGGGGGAGGTCAGAGGGAATGAAGGAATCGTCTTTCGTCCAGTGTCCATTAATAGTTGTGGCATTGTGTGGAGTAAAGTGTTCAAATCTGTAATCCTGGGCTTCCATTCCGCTCTGGGATTACACTTGGAGAGGCGGACCACGCCTTATACACGTATGCGCATGTCTGAAACTGCTTCCCTTTCTTCCGGTAGAGTCAGGAGGGGTTTTTTGTTGTTGTTTTTTGTTTGGGGTTTTGATTTTGGTTGCTATCCTCTAGTAACTTGGTTAGTTAGCTGGTCAGGCAGTCAGTTGGCAGGTTGCTTGGAAGTTGTTTTGGTTTGTTTGTTTCTTTCGTTTTGCTCTATGCTGTTGCTATTTTTAGTTAGCCAGATAGTTAGTTGGTCAGTTGGTTAGTTAGTTAGTTGGTTAGTTGGTTGGTTAGTCTATTGGTCCCTCATTTGTGCATTCCTTAATTAGTTATCGAGTTATGTCCTTCTTTAATACATTCCCTGATCGCTCTTTAGCTGGTGGGTTTGTTGGTTGGTTGGTGGGATGATTAAAACATCTTTTATTCATTTCACAAACTAGGGGTTCAACATACACTGGTGACATCTTCCAGAATAATTATTGGCTTTCCATTATTTTGTGAAGAAAATTGTAGCAAGAGGTTGCTATTTCCTATCACTATTGGTTGGAATATAATCTTTATTCAGAAATATGAATAATGGACATACACATATTGAGAGCAATAGCAAATAAATAGCTTATTGCTCGCTCAAAACAAAATATCTCACTGATTTAGTCTGGCAGTTAATATACTAAGCATAATTAAATCAGCGATATAACAAGGCAGTGCTTTCCAGAAACTATTTTAGATCAACAATTAAGACCTTCAACGTTCCTTTACTTTTAGTTGCAATCATATTCATTTTAGAAAACTACATACAGTTCTAGAGAAAAAGTTTAACTTAATGCCAAAAACAAACAAACAAACAAAACAAACAAAACGTCAATAAGAATAAAAAGACATCAATAATAAAATTTAAACAACAAATAAACAACACCCTTTTAGGAGAAAATCAACTTTGGTGTGTTTTCACTATTGAAAGACATGGCTAAGTGTTTATCCACTTGGTGTTGTGTCACTATTGAAAGCCCATGTTTAAGTGTTTATCAACTTTGATGATGTGCGTTACTATTGAAAGACACGGTTAAGTGTTTCTCAACTTTGATGTGTGTCACTACTAAAAAACATGGTTAAGTGTTTATCAACTCTGATTGTGTGTCACTATTAAAATAAATGGTTGAGTGTTTCGTCACATTTGTCATCTTCTTTTTTAACTCTTGGCTGTAATTTCTGTTTTCGTATTTGTATTTGAAGCAAAACTGACTGTACGTGTGTTGTTTTCAACTGCTCTGAAAAAATGATGTAGGATTAGTCTTCTTCTTCTTCTGAGTTTTCTGGCCCTGCTATTTTTTTTTCTTTTTTGAGATCAGATTTTCAGTTTTTTCTATTGTGCAGCTAGGGAGTGATAAAACCACAACCCTAAGGCCATGCTAAAAATGTTAGTCCCTCTGGATCAGGGATGGCAAAGTCTGCAGTCTGTCCTAGTGACCCTGTTTGGTCCCCAGAAAAGTCTTTTTTTTCCTGGTGCTCCACGGGGGCTGGGTTGTGTTGAAAGTAGGGACAGGACTGCGGGATGTGAAGAGAGTTTTAGGACAGGGGGGGGGGGGGGGGGAGGCTGTTGTAGGCCTGTGCACAAGGGGTACTGGTCAGTGTAGGATATTTTTTGGGGGGTTAGAGATGGGATAGGAGCTGGCAGTGTCTGTTCACAGTTTGAAGATGGCAACATGAGCAGCTCAGTCTAGTTCAAGAATGCTGCCATCTTTTTCATTTTCAGGCCAGACGCTCAGCCAACGGCACCAGGCATTTCTGAAGGTGGATCAGTGATCTAGAGGTAACGCGCCTGCCTAGAAAGCGAAAAGTTCGGGTCGTAGTGTGCGGGGGTTTGAACCCCGCTTGGGCCCAATACTTTTCTCACATCCATTAGACCACGAATGGTGGTCTGGGTGCTAGTCTTTCGGAGACGATAAACCGAGGTCCTGCGTGTTACACATCATTATTTAGCGCACGTAAAAGAACCACGGCAACAGAGGGTTGGTTGTCCTGGCAAAAAATTATGTAGGAAAAGGCCACTCTGATAGGGAAACAAATACAGTTGCAGACAAGAAAGAGAAAAAAAGGTGGGAAGCACTTGTGGCGACGCGCTCACCCCGGGGAGAGCAAACCCGAATTTCACGCAGAGAAAATTTGCTGTGACATAAAGTGGTAGATCTATAAATAAAATAAAATAAATAAAATAGGCTGTTTCTCAGGATTGTCTTGCCTCACTTTAGAACACTGGATGGGCTGGTTGCTTCAAGCTGCTGCCTGTCTTGGACAGACGGTCTGCCTCTTCGTTGTCCTCTATGCCACAGTGAGAGGGGATCCATTGCTGTACCGCAACAAATGTAGAACAAACAACGTCAGTTTATGAGTGAAATACTTCTTGGAATATTTTTAAAGTGCGAATTTGAATGTATGTTAGGATTGAAATCATTTCAATAATATTGTTGGCAGTCTATTCGCGCGTGGGGCACCCACACCTACACCCACACGTGCGCC
>CM060342.1:33588387-33597625 GCA_030674155.1 Stramonita haemastoma
GTGTGTGTGTGTGCGTGCGTGCGTGTGTGTGTACGTGTGTGTGTTTTGTGTGTGTGTGTGGGGTGTTTGTGTGTGTGTGTGTGTGTGTGTGTGTGTGAAAATGGATGCTCTAGTTTTAAGAATTTTAGAAGAAAAAATTCATTGAGAAAAAAACCCAAAAACACTATGGTTTGAATCGTACCAATTTTTTCACTTATATATATTTATTTAATTCATTTGTCATTTTTGATAGATATTTTGACTTAAACGGCTATTTATAGGTACTTTGACTTAAAACAGTTATTTTAGATATTTTGACTTTAAAACGGCGTTAATGAGCCTCAGACCTCTTTAGATATTTTGACTTAAAACGGCTGTTTTGGATATTTTGACTTAACGACTGTTTTAGATATTTTGACTTTAAAACGGCTGTTTTAGATATTTTAAACCTAAACGGCTGTCTTAAAAATGGAATATTGAGAAGAAAGCAATATTATTAATGAAGCCATCGTATTTTATGAAAGGAAATATAATATGTATGTATTCATCTTTCCATTCTTCTATTTTATAGATTATTAAAAAAAAAGATAAAAGAGAAAAAGGTGTTCCATAACTAGGCGGGTCGTAAGGGAGCGAGGCGTCAGAGACTTCAGCTTCTCTAGGGGCCGGCATATCGAGGGCGGCGCCCATCTCCTCTCCCTCGCCGCTGCTTTACCGTCCCTGGCCTTAAAGAGGGCAGGTGCCACTTGACAGCTGGGTGAAAATGGGTGAACTGTACTGTAACCAAGCCGTGCAAACGGTCACCCATCCAACCGGTAACCACGCTCAAAAACCGCTGCTTTAACTTGGCTTGGGGAAAGCGGAGCCCCTCATAGATTATACGAAATACATTAATTTTGCTGTACCGCTGCTTATATCAAAAACGAATTTTTAAAATTAATAAAACACTTTGCTTGAGCCATCCTAGTTTGGTTTATTCGTTTATCTATCACTCATTTGCTCATTCATTCATTCATTTCTTCATTTAAGTATCTTTTTCCCCCGAAGTCGGAAGGGCAGTATTTTTTTTTTTTTTTAAAAATTTTTTAATGTCTTTTTCAAATGCAAACAACAAGGAAAAGTTTCAAATCAAACAAATTAACTAAAGTAAGAATGCATTTTGTTTCACAAACAAGTTACTTTAATTGTTTTTAAATGATTACCCAAAAGGACTTTACACGTTCATTTTTCCCCTTCAATATGCGGTCTGCACGCTTGCACCCATCTAAAACAAAACACATACTTACACACACGATGCTTCACACACGCGTTAAATTCAATGTATCTTGTCACACTTTACAAAAATAATCACAAAAAAAACACAACACACACACCCCACACACACACACACACACACACACAACACACACACCCCACACAAAACACAAGGAACCAACAACACTACACTCACACACAACCCCCAAAACTCAATTCTGTTACTACGCCATTTTAATTTTTTATCCATAAGAAAAGCCGTTTTGAGTCGTGTCAGCTAAATTTGCTATTACACATACAAGTCCTTTTCCGTATCACCTGTTTGCATATTCAGCAAAAAACTTTGGCCAGACTGTTTCCCCTGTATGTATGTGAAACATTTGTTCACACATACATACCATACACAAAATTACCCCCAAAAAATATACCGAGATATATATAAATACATACCCACACACGTATAATTTATAAATTAACATATACATTACATAATAAAATAATATATAAATACATATATAAAATTATATACATTACATATACAAAACATTATACATACAATAACACACACATTTTATCACCCACAATCATCAACAACCTATTTATTAATTATATATATCTAGTTGTACAAAAAAACAATGGTTTATAATGATTTCCAAATTCAAAGGTGAATCTACTAAAAAATTGTTGCAATTGTGCGTTGTATTGTTAATTAAAACCCTGTATTTCAACTGTTTTAAAAAAATTTTTATTACCGGCAAATGGTTTCAATTCTACATCTGTAAATATACCATTTGGTTTGGGAAAAATGATGAAATCTAAAAACAGCATTTTTTTCCCATGGTTTTTTACTCCAAAAGAACATTGCGGGGGAAAATTTTAAACATTCGATGCATGTTGCAATTGTCATTAATAATTTTTTTAATTTTGCCCAAAAAATAGCTTTTGCGGGGTTTAAAAAATCCCAAAAGAATGTTCGATTGAGTCTTTGCATTACTGCCAGGGAACAATTGTTGGTTTGTTAACCCTTTTTCCCACACAGAAAAAACTTTAGTAGCAACAATTCTATGGAGTTTTTATCTGAAAACCATTGTAGTCAAATATCTTTAATCTTGTGCTTTTTCCCAAAATTTTACCCTTCTCCAGTTGATTTCTTCATTAATTTATGTGCCCTTTTTTTTTAAACATTTCGGTTCCATGTATTGAAAAAACCCCTCATATCCCCTTTTTGAAACCCCCGTGCCATTCATTTTTTATTGTTTGGGGTATATTTTGTACGGCAATTCACATTGTTATCTATCTGTTCCCGCTTTTTTTGGGAAAGGGTTTTTTGATGAATTTTGTCCTTTAAAATTACAAGTCGTTTTTTTTTCCCTTTGTTTTTGAAAATCTCCTTTTTCAAAAACTCACCATTTTTTTGACAAGATGTTTTATTAGATATATCCCCTTTTCTGCTAAAAAAGTTTTTTTCAATGACTTATTTTATGGTTTTTGTTATCATTATACAGACCCGGTTCTGTTAGAATTTTATTTTCATTTTGTTTGGAGTGATGCAAGCACAGAAAAATTTCATAAGCCCTTTAAAAAATTTTGTCCCAAAAAAGATTAACCCCCAGTGTTTGCGTGTTTTGATGGTCCATAAAATTCTAGATTCTTAAGAAAATTGGGTATAACATTTTTCAATTTTGACCCATTTGTGATTGTTTTCTAAGTTTTGTTCCCCTGAAAGCTTCAAAGTTATATATAATTTTTATAAATTTTGGTTTTATTTAGTCCCCCTTGTTTGTTTGTTTTAACCGGTTTTCTGTTACTTTCTTTTTTGCCCTATTCCAGACATCGAAAAATTTGTTTCTGTAAATGTTTCAAAATGGTCTGGTGGTTTGGTTATAAAATCCATAAAAGTATAAGTTTTGAAAGATAAATGACTTTGTAATGTACTTACCTAGTGGGTAATAGATCTCTGTGACCCTATTTAAAAAGAATTTAACCTTTGAAAATTTATCATTATAATTTCATTTCCAAAAACTGCAGGTTGGGTAACAAAAAAAACCCAATATTTTTTTAAATCTGGAGGGTTTTCCAAAAACATTTCAAATTAGGGCAAATATTTTTGCCTGAATTTTTCATTAAATTCCTGCCATATGGGCCTGAGGGTTTTTTCTTCATTCTGAGTGTCCCGAACTTACCAAAAATTTTTCAATAATGGGGTATGGGGATGGTTCAAACCGAATTCCATCTCCAGCGTTTAAGAGCTGGGTGTATCAGCTACTGAGAAATTTTGTGTTCTTTGTTCCAATTTGATTCCTTTATAAACTATCTTCTTTTATCATTAAGGCCAAAATCTCTGCACAGGGGAAAAAAACAAATAGGGTAAAAATTGGATCACCTCCCGCCCCCCTTTTTTTTGTTTAAACCATGGGTTAGAAATTACCTTTTAACAAGACAGTCGATTTGATATTTTTTTATAGAAATTTTTAAACCCAGTGCGTTAAACTATTTCCAACAAATGCCTTTAACATTTAAACAAAAAATTCCAATTAAGAGAGTCAAAAGCTTTCAAAGTCGTATTTATGGTAGCCTGGTTGATTTTTTATATTCATAATGATCAAATCATAAATAAAAACCTGACATTGTCACCAATGTACCTATTTTTTCAAAAATTTCCCGTTTGGCCCTCACTGATTAATTTTGGAAGCACGCCCTTGATTTTTGGTATACAGAGGATCCAAATCTTATAGACTAAATTTGCAGGGTAATGGGACGCAATTTTTTTTTTTCTTTAGGTTTGTCACCTTTAGGAGCGTTCAGTCCACTCTTTTTGCGTGGTTGACGTTCCAACATTTTGGGCTCTCATTTAATGATCTCATATAAAAGGCCCAAATTTTTGTTTCCCCAGAAGGAATTTAAAGAAGTCGACTGTGAATCATCTGTGCCAGGACTTTTCCCTTTTTTCATGTTTTTAAAATTTTTAGACCTGCTTCTAGAAATTTTTCCGTTTAATGACTCATTTCCCTCCTTTGATGTTTGGGCATTTTTTACTAGTTTTCATTTCCATTCTTCCTATTTCTTTTCTTATATAAGTTTTCGTAAAACATTACTTCTTTTTCATATCTGTCTGATTTTCAACAGTGGCCTTTTGGGGGACTATTTTTTGTCATTTTTTTTACTTACAAAATTTCTTTTCTCTAAGTTACGAAGTATTTTTGAAATCTTTCTCATCTGCTATCCATCGTGCTTTAGATTTAGCAATATCTTCCTTTTTTTTTATAAGTTTTGGGTCCCCAGTTTTTATTTTTCCTTTATTTGTAGAACTATGTTTTCATTTTTTATTTTCTGTTTTTCAGGGGTACATATTCTTTTTCAGTGCCTTTTCCTTGTCTGCATCTTTTCTTTTTTAAATAGTTGCATAATTTTATAGTTTGGTTCTTATTTTCATAAAATAAGACGTCTAGAAAGGGGTATCTGAAATTTTAAAAGTCTATTTTGGGTTTTTGGTATATTTCCATGTTATTTCCATTATATTTATCATGTGCATTTTCCCTTAATTACATCTGAAATTTCTGAATGAATTTCTTCTACAAGTTATATTCTCAGAAAGGAAGAGTTAATTTCAAATTCTTACCTTTTTTATTTTTCCCAAATTTTTAAAGGGTTTAATGTACCACGAGTGGTCAAAAACGATTTCCAGGCAAGATATCCGCATTGTCGTAAAAAAAACCCATACAAAGATTTCGATAGCAAAAAAAATCTAATCTACTCTGTTTAAGTGGTGTTGGTTTTCGCCATGTATACTGTCTTTTCTCTGGATTATTTTCTCCCCAAAAATGTCTGCTAAACCAAGCTCTTAGTTACTCTTTCTAAAGCCCCTTAGCTCTGGGATTATTGGTGTGTGTTTGTGATGGCAAACTAGGTTAGGATCCAATGCAATATTCCAGTCCCCCCCGCATATTTTTAATTATTTTTTTATTTCTGGATTGTATCTTTAGTGGAATTTGTAAAATTTAGGATGTTTTGTTTGGTCCAAAACCATTGCAAGGAGCATGTCTCTTTCATTTATGAAAAAAGCAAGATTTTATAGTTACTTTTTGATCTTTAGTATGCCCGGTATTTAAAAATCAAAATTATTTGCAAAAAAAGAATGGCTACCCTTTGAATTTGTCTTATACGATGAGAAAATGATTTATTTCCCCCATTTGAGGGCAATATCTTTCTAGCCAGCACGGATGTATCTTGCGTTCTTTTAGCCTTCTCGTTATACCAAAAAAGGAACCAGCAACCCCACTGTCAGTCTCCCTCAGTCCAGCTAGTCCATATTTCATTACAGGCAAAGCACATATCCAGGAGCAAGGAGAAAACAGGCACCCCCCCCCCCCCCTACACACCACACAGGCACCACGTCGCAACTCGCACAACGCACGCAACGCACGCGAGCGCACACAAACATACACTCACACACACAATACACGACAAAAAAAAATATAAACCCCCCCCTTTTTTGGGGGTTTGAAATTCCCACACCCCGTAAGGGCCGATTTCCGCCATCCCCGTCACCTGTCCCTGAGTTTTGAGGGATTGTCACTTCGGTGAAAGAGGCCTAAGCCACCCATACCTCCGTCACTCCTGGCAGTGCAATGAAACTAGATCCCTGTGTCAAAAAATGGAAGGATCGGTTTATGTGCCACTCCATTCAAACAGGTACCTGCTTATGCATTCAGAAAAGTATAAACAGCTCAGTCATCGACACGCTCTCACATTCTTTCTTATAGACCCCCCTCCTCCCCCCAGAAATACTACGAAAATAAAATAAAATGAAATAAAATGAATAAAGGAGTAACAAAGGGCCTTCACATTTTCCAATCTACTAACATGACTGTCCATTTAGCTATTTGGTTATCGCTGCAATAAAAATTTCATAATCTTAACATAGCTTATCTCCCAAAACCACCCAAAAAGCCCCCACCGGGGCTGAACCGCAATTACGCCAACAGCAACTTAAGCCCCAGGTTCAAACCAACGTTCCCCAACATTTTCCCAACCATCCAACACCATCCCTCTGAAGAAACCAAAATACCAAAAGGGACATTTTTCCCCACACTACTCCATTCCCCACGGCAAACAAGCCAGGCTGTTCCCGGTCCCCAGCCACCCCGCCCACCCCATCTTCCCCTGTTTAAAAAAAGAAGCGAGGATAAACATGTTAAATTTAAAAAAAAATATACTAATGACTGAACATTGGCAAATTTTACTGCAGAAGGGAAACATCCTTTACCCATCCGGTTTCAAAAACTTAAAAACCTGGTGCCATGACAACAGCAATAAAAAAATTCAAAAAATCAAGCAAACAGAAAAAAAAAGGCGGGGTGTCATATCGTGATGGCAGGGAAAATTGTAAGATTTGGCTTGAAAAAAGGCAGGGGGAGGGGGCACGGGGGAAGGGCCCAGAAAATAGCACGAAAATTTTGGCGGGGAAAAATAAGGGGGAAAGACAGAAACAATGAGAATGTTTAGAAAATTTGGAAATGTTTTAGCACAGAATTTCCAGAAGGTGGGGATGCTACTTATACTGAAAAAACCCCCCGGCATCCCCAAAGGGGGGGGGGGGGCAATAACAAAACACACACACTTACCCAAAGGGGGATAGGAAAAGCCTGAAGTACATGTACCAAAAAATCCAATAAAAATATCACATTTTTTTGGACTTTAAACAAGAAGACGGGTTTTTTTCCCGGCGGGGCTCAGGGGTTTGACGCCCGGGCATTGCCCCCGGGGGCCCCCCCGGGCCCAAACCTCCTCCCCCCCCCCCCCCCCAAAAGGGGAGTCCGCCTCCCCCCTGCACCAAACACAAAACCCCCAAACCCCCTGTCTCACATCAACACCGACTCCAAACCCGGAAAGCCCTCCGGTTCCCCAAAAAACCCCCCCGCGATCCTACCCCTCTCACACAACCCCCAAAACACTTTAAAAAAACCCCCGGGGACTCCCCAGTCCACTATCGCGAACTATAAAAAATGGTATGTGAGCGGGGTTTTGGGTGTCATGTCCAGATACCCCCTTGGAATGGGGATTGAAAAAACACACCCAGGAAGGGTTGGAAAAAACCCCCCCTTACCCAAACCATACCCCCCCTCCCCCCACCGAAAATTTTGACCCCAGTAAAAAAAAAAAAAAAAAAAAAAAAACCATGGAAGGAAAGACCCCGCTTTTTTGAACAGTATAAACAGTTTTTTCCATCAAAATTTAAGAGGTCTCTGTAGAACCCCCACCCTTTCCTATTTCAAAGCAAACAATGCCAGCATTGGAATGCAGCTTTCTTTAATGACGGGGTTTTTAAAAAGGGGGGGATTTACAGTATCTCAACCCAAAGTTTGGGCATGGGCTCTAGATCTAGCCGGGAACGAAAAATCCCCCCTATTCATCAAAATTTTTTCGTTTTTTTTATTAGTTTAATGGGTTTAATATCTACCTCTCTATGATTTCTGAAATTTCTTCAGTTTTATGTTGAGTTTTTATTTTTAAACGACAATAGATATGAAAACAGTTTTTATAGATTAATGGGGTTATTTCCCAAGACACTTTGAGTCTGACTCTGTAAACTGAAAAAAAAAATTTGGTTAATGACTTTGTTTTTCATTTCGATTTTTTTTTTTTGGGGGTGCAAGTTGCCCTAGGAAAAAAAAAGAATGGAGGGGAAACAAAAAAAATGACCAGCCCAAAGCCAAGCCGGGGGGGAGAATTAATTTTTGAAATATTGTACACTGTGATTTTCTTTTGGGGGTTGATAACATTCTTTCTTGTTGCTGCTTTTGTTGTTGTTGTTGGGTCGGTTTTTGGGGTTTTCTGTTATTGCAAAACATGCTGGAATACTTCGTTTTGAAGTTTTTACTTTTGTACATTACAAAATTTTATTTGACGACATGACAAAAACAATAATTTTTTTAAAGATAATAAAATTTAAAAATAAAAGATAATGATAATGATAAAATTAATTATAATGTGATAATAAACCTTTTCCCGACCCATACTACTTTTCCCCTTTCTATACTATACTACTACTACTAAACTACTACTACTTTTAAAAATGAAAGATCATGAAATAATGATGATAATGACGATCATGGTGATAATGACAACAATAACAACAACAACCCAAAAATAATAATAAAACAACAAAAACAACAACAAAAAAACAATGACGATGTTTTTGATGATGATGATGATGATGATGATCATCATCATCATCATCATCATCATCATCACCCATGTTACCCAGTTAGTTACCAGAGCTGTCGTACACTTAAAGGTAAGGTAAAGTTGTGGTCGTAGGGGAGCGAGGCATCAGCGAGGCATCAGAGACTTCAGCTTCTCTAGGGGGAAAAAAATTGAGGGTAGCGCCCCTCTCCTCTCCCCCGCTGCTTTAACCCTTTCCCCAAAGGGGCAGGTAAAGCTGGGGGGACTGTACTGAAGCCCAGGCGCACAGACAGTAAAACCCCTCCAAATGGTAACCACGCTCGATGTTTTTTGAGTTGGGGAAAGCGAGCCCCTCGACCACTTTGCATCCCCCCTCCCCCTTTCAGCCCGTAAAGCACAGGACGGGAAAAATCAGTAACCGAACAACAAGGCTTTTTTTTGGGAAAAAAGGGTTTTTTGAGTGTTTTTAGCTTTTCCCAAAAAGTCGCCGCCCCCTGAAATCACTTTTGTTCTTCTTTGAGAAAAGAGGAGAAAAAGGGGAGGGGAGAAGGAGGATTAAAAACCCCCCCCCCCTCCCCTTTTTTCTCTCCGCGCAAAAACCCCCCCAAAAAGCTACAATCACAGCTCTTTGGGGAAAAAAAGCGTCATTGCGATTAAAAAAGGGTTTTGCTTTAAAAATCCAGATTGATTAAACATCGTCATTGACAGTGCTTGCGTAAAAAACCCTCTTTTATCACCCTCTTTTATCCCTCATCCCTCGTTTATCGTCGTCATCATCACCACCGGGGCCCCCATCATCATCGTCGTCCCCCCGTCGTCG
>CM060342.1:33597725-33602725 GCA_030674155.1 Stramonita haemastoma
AAACCCGGTGGTTTTTGTGGTTTATTTTGAGAGTTTTTGGGGCATTTTTTTAAAGGTTAAAAAATTTAAAAAGATTTTTGGTGTTCGAACCCTTTTTAAGACCCTTTTTTTCATTTTATAAAGTTTTAGGTTTTTTTTTGAGTACGATATTTTGAAATTTTTATTGTTTTTTTATTTTTTTTTTTTATGATTTTTTGTTAGGGGGATGAGTGAGATTTTATTTTTTTGTAATGTTTTTTGGAGGGGGGGGGGGAAACCCTTATTTTGGGCTTTTGAACACAAAGAATCTCTGAAAGGGAAAAGAAAATTTAAATAAAATTTTAAAAAAATTCATTCTTTATTCTAATTCAGGGATTTGGGTTGAAGGCCTGATCTCGACTCGTTTAAACTCAACCACAGTAAAGTTTTCTTTTTCACCCTAAACTAGTATTTTTCATTTAAAAAACCATATCGTAAAAGAATTTTAAAAATCGCGATCGGAAAAAAGCATTCTAATTCAAAAGTAAAGAAATATTTTTTTTGGGTGCGTTGGGAAAAATCGTGTGAAAAAAATTTTTTTATTTGTAAAAAAAATATAACTTTTTTAGGTTGTGGGATGAAAGGGCATCGAGGGTTTTGAACATATGATTAGCCAAAGTTGGGCCAAACCCGCCCGTTTTTTTTTTAAAAATTTGAATCTCGTCGAACTAAATTTTTATAAAATGCTGACTTAAAAAATTATCGATTTAGGTGTTTTTGGGGGTTTTTTTTATAAATTTAACTTTGGGCCGGATTATGTTAAAATAGAAAATTTGTTTTAAATTGGAGGTTGTTCATTCTTTCGATTTTAAACGAAAAATTCTGGGGGCTGATCCCTTTTTTTGGGGCCAGGGTAAAATGGGAAAGTGTGTTTTCGCATCGTTTTTAAATTTTTTAAAAAACTCATCCTGGACATGCTGTAATAACTGCATAGGGGTATACTTTTTTGGGGGTTTTATTTTTCCCCTTTTTTTTTCTTTTTAAATATTAGGCCTGCTGGACCCCTTAGTGTTTTATTTCGAAAGTTTTTGTTTTAAACCTTTAAAAAAGGGGGTTACTCAAGGTTTAATCCCCTTTAGCTCGCATTAGATAGTTGTTTTTCCCAAAAGTGCATTAATGCTTTTTTAAATTTTTGGGGTTTCCCCATTTTATTTTTATGTTAAATATTTTAGTTTTTTTCGCGGACGCGAGATAATCGCTGTTTGAAGCCCGAAAGGGGAAAAACAAATTTACTCCTTTTTTAAATTTGAAGGGGGGAATCGTTGCTCCGCGGGGGGTGTTTTTTCTTCCGTGTGGAGGGTAAAATTTTTGGGGGGGTGGTTGGGGGAGACGGGGGAGCCCGGAGAGATAGGTTTGCACCCCCCCAAAATTTGGTTGTCTGTAAAAGTCCACAGAGCCGGAGGGAGCAGAGAGATGACTAATAAAAACTGACCAAGCCCAGCTGCTGTTTTTCCCCGGTTTTCCCCTTTCCCGGGGGCTGCTGTACATTTTTTTCCCCTTTTTTTCCCTGCCTCTACCCTTTGGGCTCCCCGGCTAAACCAAAATATAAAAATTTTAAATTTTAATTATTTTTTACATGGAATTTGTATAAAAACCTGGAATTTAAAATATAAAATATATATATATTATATATTTTAATAGATTTCATTTTATTTCATTTAAGGTTGTTTATAGCCACCCTACGAAGGCCACATCATGGCAGTCACCTTATTAAACAAAAACAACCCAGCAACTCCAACACCCTTCACATCAAGTTCAATCAACACCATCATCCAATTCCTTTAAACATCCAACACCATCAATCTGAAAAAAAGGCATTAATTGATCGACAAAGTATCTTAATTATTTAATTTCTTAAGGCCAATAAAACCAAGCTGTACCTGAGAACGTCAGCCATTCCGCTTAATTTATTATCCAGGGTTACCACCAAAAAAAGCGTTAAAAAAAGGATAATGAAGGCTTGAATGTACACAACCAATACATGAGAAAAATGCTATATGGGCAAATACCACTACAGACTGGACATCCTGTGCCCATTCCTGTGTTAAACAATATATCTGCCTGGTCGCCTGAACAAAACAATACAGGCAGAATGTCATTTCTTGACAAAGAGAATAGTCCAAAGATGTGTTTGGAAAAAAAAAGCAAGCGAACAGACTGGGAAGGCAGAAAACATGCAAGAGAGGTGACAGAAAGGTAGGGGAAGCGGTGAAAATAAAGAGTGATAGGGCTAGAGAAGGGAAATTTCTAAGTACATAATTTCCAGAGGGTGAAGATGGGCTATTTACGAAGAGGAGAGAGAGAGAGAGAATGAGAGAGATGGAGAAGAGAAGAGAGAGAGACGGGAGGAGAGAGAGAGAGAGAGAGGAAATAGATCTAGATAAATAAAAGTATAAACTACATATATAGATAGATAAATCAATATTATATGCTATATTAGATATATATAATATATATATATATTATATATATATATAATATATATATGATAGACAGATTGATGAATAGATAGAGAGATTAGATAGAGATAGACAGATAGAGATAGACACAGAGAGAGACAGAAAGACAGAGAGATAGATGGACTGATAGATAAGTAAATAAATACATTGATAGATAAATAAATCAATACATATGTATATATATAATAGATAGATAGATAGATAGATAGATAGATGGATGGATGGATGGATGGATGGATGGTTAGATAGATAGGTAAACAAATGATAAAAAAGATAAATAAATAAATAAATAAAACATTCCAGACAGCATTTTCAGCAAACCACAGCTGATTCAGGCAGCAGCATCAAATCCTGTCCATCTTCTACACAAAGAAAGGCAGATATTGAGATAAACTGGACTTCAACAACAAAAAAAGAAAAGAAAAAAAACAACATGGAAGCAAACAAACACCCCCCTTCCCTAAAGCAAACCTCATCATGATGGCACACACAAAAAAAAACTCCATAATACCTATGTACACTTTTTGTCACTTACTAAAAAAAACCCACCCAAACCAAACAGTGGTGATGGGGGGTGACACTTATAGTCTAAAAATGTGAAAAGAAAGACGCAGTAGGTGTCTATCACATCAACAACTCTCTCTCTCTCTCTCTCTCTCTCTCTCTCTCTCTCTCTCTCTCTCTCTCTCTCTCTCTCTCTCTCTCTCTTCTCTCTCTCTCTTGTCCTCTCATCGTGGGAACTAGGGCCGTCTGGTACCGCGCCTCTGGCTCTAGAATTCTCACGGTAGACAAGCCTAAGTGTAGCTCCGAATTTAACTTTGTTGGTGCAGAACAGCCCAGTTCATTCGAGTCCCAATTTTTACAACCCGACATGTGCGCGCTAGTTTGTGCCTTAACCAGAGAGAGAGAGAGAGAGGGGGGGGGGGGGGGGGGGGGGAGAGGAGAGTAGAGGAGAGAGAGAGAGAGAGAGAGATGAGAGGAGAGAGAGAGAGAGAGAGAGAGAGAGAGAAGCGAGCTGACAGACGACCATAGCGTTCACAGGCAGGCGGCTTCATTTTTGTCGCAAAGGGTGAAATTTGCTCTGGCGCATAAAGTTGGACATAAAGGGTCAGATTTCACCGCCTGGAAATTGACCGCCGGTCACCTGCCCTTAGCTGGACACCTTTGATCTTGTCCGACACCCACACCGAGGGACGTTACTCCGCCGGCTGGACGCTAAAGAGCGCTTGGTAGGCGCGCAGGTGCTTTTTTGGTGGGCGGCGGAAGCGTTTAGCTCGTCTGCTTGGGGTTTGGTATTGTTTAGTCGTTTGCTCCTTGAATGGAGGAATTTTGTAATTTCTTGTCCGTTTGGAAGGGGGAGGTTAGGGGAGGGGGGGGGGGAGGTCAGAGGGAATGAAGGAATCGTCTTTCGTCCAGTGTCCATTAATAGTTGTGGCATTGTGTGGAGTAAAGTGTTCAAATCTGTAATCCTGGGCTTCCATTCCGCTCTGGGATTACACTTGGAGAGGCGGACCACGCCTTATACACGTATGCGCATGTCTGAAACTGCTTCCCTTTCTTCCGGTAGAGTCAGGAGGGGTTTTTTGTTGTTGTTTTTTGTTTGGGGTTTTGATTTTGGTTGCTATCCTCTAGTAACTTGGTTAGTTAGCTGGTCAGGCAGTCAGTTGGCAGGTTGCTTGGAAGTTGTTTTGGTTTGTTTGTTTCTTTCGTTTTGCTCTATGCTGTTGCTATTTTTAGTTAGCCAGATAGTTAGTTGGTCAGTTGGTTAGTTAGTTAGTTGGTTAGTTGGTTGGTTAGTCTATTGGTCCCTCATTTGTGCATTCCTTAATTAGTTATCGAGTTATGTCCTTCTTTAATACACTTCCCTGATCGCTCTTTAGCTGGTGGGTTTGTTGGTTGGTTGGTGGGATGATTAAAACATCTTTTATTCATTTCACAAACTAGGGGTTCAACATACACTGGTGACATCTTCCAGAATAATTATTGGCTTTCCATTATTTTGTGAAGAAAATTGTAGCAAGAGGTTGCTATTTCCTATCACTATTGGTTGGAATATAATCTTTATTCAGAAAATATGAATAATGGACATACACATATTGAGAGCAATAGCAAATAAATAGCTTATTGCTCGCTCAAAACAAAATATCTCACTGATTTAGTCTGGCAGTTAATATACTAAGCATAATTAAATCAGCGAAATAACAAGGCAGTGCTTTCCAGAAACTATTTTAGATCACACAATTAAGACCTTCAACGCTTCCTTTACGTTAGTTGCAATCATATTCATATAGAAAACTACATACAGTTCTAGAGAAAAAGTTTAACTTAATGCCAAAAACAAACAAACAAACAAACAAACAAAACGTCAATAAGAATAAAAAGACATCAATAATAAAATTTAAACAAAACAAATAAACAACACCCTTTTAGGAGAAAATCAACTTTGGTGTGTGTCACTATTGAAAGACATGGCTAAGTGTTTATCCACTTTGGTGTGTGTCACTATTGAAAGACATGTTTAAG
>CM060342.1:33607725-33622725 GCA_030674155.1 Stramonita haemastoma
CCAAACTTTCAAGGTAAGATTTTTCTGAGTTTTATGGTTGTTTTTGTTATTTTATTATGATCGATGGTTTAACTATTAAGTGAAGAATCATGTTGTGATTGAATATAAATGCATGTATTTATTTGTTGAAGTGTTCGTACACTTTTTTCATCGGACTGGCTCTCGATTTGACGAAAACAAGTTTTCAACACTTTGCACGGTCACATTCTTCTGCCAAATAAACACCGGTTTTCTTGTTCGTTACATCGGTTTTCAGGCATAAAAGTTACAGAATAATGACTGAACAAGGAACTGTATTGTTGTTTTGTGTGAGTATTGTGTGTAGATCGAGAATTAAGTTTAAACAGTAAAAGTGTAACAGTCGTTTGCCAGAAACGGTCTTCGTCGTTTGTATCTTCCGACTGTGCACAAAATATTCTGTACTACGAAGTGCGCACTAGTATGCCCTCGCTGAAATTCTTCAATCAAGAGATTGGATATTCATTAAAATCAGTGAAATCGGTTTAGATCAAACTTTTTTTTTTCCAGTTAAGCAATAAGCGGGCAAGGCCAAATCTGTTGCCGTTTTAGTTCAGTCGTGACGTCGCAACCAGTTCAGTTCGATGTACGCCACGACTGTGCAGACTTTGATTTGCTGCAGTAGTTATTATAGATCTGTTTACAAAAGTAAAAATAAATTCGGCCTTGGATTCAAATCGGAGGAGAAGGGTGAATGAAAGCAATTATCAACATATGTTTGAGGCTTGTCTTGTTAGAAGAAATCGGGTGAAAATCTGTGTAGGCGAACAGTCGTTGCAATGTAACGAAGAGCGAAGTTTCTCGGCAGCGACTGAAATGTTATTGACGCTTAATAGTGGGAAATAATTAATAAACTTTATTCCTTTGCCTTTGCGATTGTCAGTATCGCAAAAATAATATGAAATACAGATCTGTGATTGATCACAGTGCAAAAATTCATCATGGCTTGATGTGTACAGAGTAAAATTTGACAACAAAGCAAACAGTCGTGAGATAGAAACGGAAGTTCATAGTCACTTGTACAACTGAACCATGAAAACGGTAATCAAAGTAATGTGTTAAAATATGTAACTTTTTTTTTTCCCTGGAAGCTTGGTTAGATTATTAATGGTTGATACTAGCATTTTTTAACAATTATTAATCAGAAAAATGAAAGAAAGAGATAAAATCAGTTTGAATGAATTAAATGTAACAGTTGTTGCAGAAGAAACTAAGCAGACTTGTTAATTCTTTACTGTATTTTTTATACTAGTTCAATTTTTGTATAAATATGTAACAGAAGTGTTACTTGTCAAATTACAGTTTTAAAATGAGTTACAGAGTGTACTATGAATAATCAATTCTGACAAAACTGGTCATCCTGGAATCTTTAGTTTCAATGGGCTACCAGAGAAAAATGACCTATTTACTAAATTTAGCCATACAATCACATTGAGATTCTAAAACAATCAGTATACATTAAGGATCATTGTGCATGATACATTTTAGTTTCTATTGATATTTTTAAAGCAAAGAAGTCAAATATAAGCACTAAATAGATAATAATCACATATTTTCATCAACCTTCAGTATACAAATTATAATAGGAGTAACTCGGTGAGGTAAATTTAATTCTGAAGAAAACCTAAAGAAAACCAAAAGAAATTGATTTTTGTGTGTGTGTAAAAAATAATCAAAATTTTTGTTTTCTCTTGATACTCATAACTGTCCCATGTTCTATCATCAATTTAGATGTCTTCCCCAACTGGCCCAAGAAGATGTGATCGACTGGCACAAAAGAGAGCCAGGACAACTTCTCCAGAACCAACTTCTTCAGAGCCTGCACAACCAGCACCACCACCTCCTAAACAAAGGATGTCTAATGCAGAGCGCATGAGGCAGTACAGGGAAAGGAGAAAGTCTGATCTGGAGAAATACAAAAAGTATTTAGATGTAAATAAAGAAAAATGTAAAGAATATAGAAAGTCCCGGACTGAAGAACAGAAAATAGCGGAACGGGAAAAATCAAACGAGAGATCAAGGAGAAAGAGAGAGAAGAAAAAGCTCGAGCAACAACAGCAGCCACAGAGGACAACACGCCAAGATGAGGCATACAAGGCAGCTCAGCGGGCAAAGTGGAATGAGCAGTACAAAGAAAGAGCATCAAAAATGCACCATAAAACCAGGGAAGCTGCAAATGCAAGGCGTAGGGCAAGATACGCGGAAAATAAGAAAACAAAGCAGCTTGCTCAGCAAGAAAAAAATTGTAAAAGTGTCCAGAGTGAGGATTTGCCCCTGATGACCGCTCCCCAGCTGCCCAGAGAAAGGCTCTGCAAAGGGCAAGAGATGCCTTACCCAGCAGCCCAAGCAAATTTGTGGCTACAGTCAACAAACTGATCAAAAAGGCATCTCCACGAAAACAGAGACTTTTTCTGTCCTCCAAGAACAGTGAAGACAGAGAAATTGGCTGTCTTTTTCTGACAGCGTGTCGGGGGCTTCGAAAAAAAAAACAGTGCAGAAGACCAGAGGAGACGCCAGTTCGTACTGGACATTTGCCAGGGATACAGCACCACATCCCACAGGGCATCCCTGCTTGGCTTTGATAGAAGAGCCCTGGTAAATGCTTTGAAAAAGAAGGTGATGAGAGGTCCACAACTGCAGCATACAAAAACGATGCCGAGGCCTTCTTCGATGATGCAGCAACCCCTCTTCCAGACAAAAAGCTCGTCAGCAAAAAGACCGGCAAGGGAGCAGCACAGCTGAAAAAGCCGCTTAAGGAGCTCTTTGCTGACTTCTGTGCAGACAAAGGCAAAAAGATGAGCTTCTCAAGATTCGCGAAGTGCAGACCGAGAAATGTACGGCTGATGGCACAAGCTCATCTTAAACAGTGCCTATGTGAATACTGCACCAACATGGAGCTGACACTGGCAGCCATCAACACCTTGGCTGCCACCATCAACGGGGAATGCCGCATCAAAAATGAGAGGCATGTTGTGGACATCATCACCTGTGACAACAAAAGCAAGGCCTGCTGCTATGGGGACTGCTGGCAGTGTGGAGTTCACCTCCTGGATGACCATCTGCAGCCGCTCCTGGGCCATGATGGACAGTTGACATGGCACTGCTGGGAGAGCAAACTGGTGGAGATGAAGGGAAGACAGGTAATTTTCTTTCTTGCTGGTCCAGAAATTATGGTAAATACTAACTGCAGTTGGTGATCATTTTGTGTTCTATTTTAATTCATTTATGTAATATGTGTATGATGTGAAGGGCTTATCTCAAATCAGTATAGGTAAATTGAGGACCTGATCATTACTGATAAGTTATTTCTAGTCAAATGTGTATTTCATTCATTACTCTTCACTAGGGGTGGGGTAGCCTTGTGGTTGGAGTCTGAGCTGGTGATTTTATGGATGGGTTCAAACCGCCACTAAGACATCTGTTTGAGGGCTCCCCCTTCCCCCCAGGATTTAACAGCAATAGTGACTCTACGCCCCAGAAAGTCCTTCAGATGAAACTAGTATAAACTAAGGTCCCATGTACAAATACATGCAGAATATTTTGGGAATGCAGCTACCTTGGTTGTGGTTGCATGCAAATTCTTATCTGTTGTGAACTGTAAAGCTGTAGCAGAGGAAGAACAGAAAATATCAATTTCTGAGCAAATTATACTGATAATCATTTCAATGCTTTTCTGTGTTTTAGGTCAACCGCAAGGTCCTCGTCACCAAGAGAGGTGACATAGCCACCCTGCTAACCAGTCTGAAGAGGGATGCGGAATTTTTGGCTCAGCACCTCTTCAGGGCAGATTGGCAGCATCGCCACTTTTGCCAGATGCGGGACTTGACACCCTTCCCTGCTGAATCAGTCTGCATGGTCCTGGACTTCGCAGAAAACTTTACCTGCATGTACCAGCAGGAAATTCAGGCAGCACACTGGCACCATGACCAAGTCACAGTGCACCCCATTGTGACATTTTATAGATGTCCTGCCTGTGAGACCACTGTCAGGGAGTCCCTTGTCTTCATTTCCTCTGACATGACCCATGACCACCATGCTGTCCTCCATTTCACAAAAAAGGCTGTGGCTCACTTGAGGGAAACGAGGGGTCTGACCATTTCCCACATCACTCAGTGGACCGACGGCTGTGCATCCCAGTACAAAAGTAAGGGACCATTTGCTGATATTGCCTGCGCCCTTACTGACCTGGATGCCACCCTGCAAAGAAACTTCTTTGGTTCCAGGCATGGGAAAGGCCCCTCTGATGGAGAGTCAGCAGTTGTGAAGCACCATGCAACTGTGGCAGTGAAAGCAGGTAATGCTGTTATTGCAACAGCGCAAGACCTCTACCAGCACTGCATCTCGTCAGCCCTCAATAAGCAGCCCCTACAGATGGATGTCAGCATTCCCTTCGGTCTTTTTTTTGGGTTGGAGATGAAGACATCGAAAGAGACCGCCCTGACAGGAAAGTGATGACAGTGCCAGGCACTCGGTCTTTCCACTCTGTCAAAAGTGTGGAAAGAAACCACATTATGACACGCCATCTGGCCTGCAGCTGCAGAACGTGTCAAACTGGCATTGGCGTGTGTGAGTGTGCACAAATTACTGGACATTGGGCACACCATGTTTTGCGACCCATTGGTCAGCGATCGAATGCTCGGGGACGCCCCCGTGTTCGCCGAGGCCTTCAGTTTGCTGCTGGGGTCAACACTGCACCTCCTCCTCTGGATCCTCCATCCCCTGCTTTTCACCAATCCCCAACTCAGCCTCCTCCATCCTCCCCAGTCAACCCTGCACCCTCCCCAGTCAACCCTGCATCCTCCCCAGTCAACCCCCCAGTCAACCCTGCACCCTCCCCAGTCAACCCTGCACCCTCCCCAGTCAACCCTGCACCCTCCCCAGTCAACCCTGCACCCTCCCCAGACCCAACCAACCTGCCTCTTCTTGATGAGCCTGGTCAGTGCCCTGCCACACCTGATCACCAGACTGCCACAGTTGCTGCTACTACATCTCCAACTGTCCATAGTGGTTGTCCAGGTAATTACAATATCTTGTTTGCCAGATTTCTTTGCCTTTCTGTGATCAGTTTGATTTAATCCATTACACTACAGCCAATTAGATGAGGAGATTTCCTTTAAAAACTTTGAAAAGGCTTATTTCCCTCTCCCTGATCCATCAAATGTTAGTTGCCATGGTGCATTCAGATTTTACTTTTCATTTCTCCATAGTGTGTATGAGACATTCTGGAATCTTATGAGCAGTTCTTTGGATTTGAATTGAAAAAAATCAACTTGAGGTAAGTTGATCTTAATGTCAGAGTAGAGTTTTAAGAACGCACCCTCCTCATACTTGTAAGATTGCACTGATAAATGACTTTTTATTGTGAAGTTGTAAAATCAGTCCTCTCTGTTCTTATGTCCAGAGAACATGGGGGTTGCAAGCAATGGAGGGATGACAGAGGACCATGAGGCTGCACAACCAGAAGCGTCCACTTCTACTGCACAGCCTGAAGCTTCAGCATCATCCAGTCACAGGTACATCAATATTTTGTGTTTGTCTACACATTAAGTTTTACATAAAGGGGCATCTTTAGCATGTGGCAACATTTAAGCTTACACCTATTCAGTTTCCCACAAAGTGTAAGTTGGCCTCAGAGTTTCGCTAATTCTTCAACAGATTGTTCAGAATACTTCAAAGCAGTTGATCAGCTATCATACATTGGGAGAGTCTTAAATGTATACAATCATACTGTAATGTTCATAATAATAATAATAGTATGTGTACTTGTAAATGTAATTCTTCAAACTTCTGCATACAAAAAAAAAAAGGACAGACGGAAGACTTTCTCCATGCTTTTTTATTACCTTTCTTTTTTCAGGAAAAGAAACCAGTTTGTAATTGGTTATATATATACACACACATTTTTATTAATAAAGTGTTTCCCTTTGGCCTCTGTTGCAGTATTCTACCTGGCAGCTGGGTACAGGCCAAGTTTGTGACAGAGAAGGGTGTGGCTCAGTACTTCAAGGCTGTTGTGCTGGACGCGGGAAAGACCGATTCAGTCATCAAATGTCTTAGGAGAAAACATAATTACCATGTTTTCCCTGAGGTTGATGACATTTCCCTTGTCAGCAACAAGAATATCAAGCTCCTGCAAGCCCCAGTCATCAACGGACGCTTCCAACATTTTTTTTCAGAATAGAAATTTAGAGAAGAAATTTGCCAAAGTCGCCACCATTTTTATCCCCATAAATTACTAGATAGGTCATAATCATCTGTGGTAGTGTATCCTGGAAAACAAAAAGGTCTACTTAATACTACTTTATTGGAAAATCCAGAAAACATTTGATAGAATAGCTAAATCTAGGTTTGGTTACTGTGCCACAACTGTTATGGTTACTGTGCAACAAAGGTTACATTTTTTTTTAAAGTCTAATTTTCATTGTAATCATAAATGGAAAAGAATGCAAACTAGTATCAATCTAAAGTATTAGTGGTTCATGTATGTTTATAAGCAAAAAGGTTTGAACTTCACTTTTTGGAAAAAAGAAAATAAAATGTACAACATGACATTTACCGTGTGGTTTTATGGTTGTGAAAGAATGTTGGCTGAAACCATACTTAAGTGCCCATTATCATTTTTTTTTTTTTAAAGACACTTGTTTACTAGAAAGCAAGCCTACAGAAGCTTAAAATCAGAGATTTTATTTTATGTTGTGTTTTTTCAGTGACTTTTTGGTTACTATGCAACAACTGTTACACTAGTTGACCTATGACGTTCAACACCCCCTACATAAAAGACCACTTGATAATTTATCCTAATTTTTTCATGATCTTAAAGAGGAAAGATGTGACTTGCTTTTAATTCAGGTTTTAAGCTTCTGGGTGCAAGTTTTTTTTTTTAGCCTCTATGTCACACTTTTGTGCATGCTTTCGGAGAACAGCCCATATATATTTATTTAATCATTTGTCATTTTTGATAGATATTTTGACTTAAAACGGCTATTTATAGGTACTTTGACTTAAAACAGTTATTTTAGATATTTTGACTTAAAACGGCGTTAATGAGCCTCAGACCTCTTTAGATATTTTGACTTAAAACGGCTGTTTTGGATATTTTGACTTAAAACGACTGTTTTAGATATTTTGACTTAAAACGGCTGTTTTAGATATTTTAACCTAAAACGGCTGTCTTAAAAATGGAATATTGAGAAGAAAGCAATATTATTAATGAAGCCATCGTATTTTATGCATGGAAATATAATATGTATGTATTCATCTTTCCATTCTTCTATTCATAGATTATTAAAAAAAAAGATAAAGAAGAAAAAGGTGTTCCATAACCTAGGCGGTCGTAAGGGAGCGAGGCGTCAGAGACTTCAGCTTCTCTAGGGGCCGGCATATCGAGGGCGGCGCCCATCTCCTCTCCCTCGCCGCTGCTTTACCGTCCCTGGCCCTAAAGAGGGCAGGTGCCACTTGACAGCTGGGTGAACTGGGTGAACTGTACTGTAACCAAGCCGTGCAAACGGTCACCCATCCAACCGGTAACCACGCTCAAACCGCTGCTTTAACTTGGCTTGGGGAAAGCGAGCGCTCATAGATTATACGAAATACATTAATTTTGCTGTACCGCTGCTTCATATCAAAAACGAATTTTTAAAATTAATAAAACACTTTGCTTGAGCCATCCTAGTTTGGTTTATTCGTTTATCTATCCACTCATTTGCTCATTCATTCATTCATTTCTTCATTTAAGTATTCATTTTCCCCCGAAGTCGGAATGCAGCTACTTTTTTTTTTTTTTAAAAACTTTTTTAATGTTCATTTTTCAAATGCAAACAACAGAGGCAAACGTTTCTAATCAAACAAAATTAACTAAAAGTAAGAATGCAATTTTGTTTCACAAACAAGTTACATTAATTGTTTTTCAAATGATTAACCAAAAGGCACATACACACGTTCATATCCCTATCAATATGCATGTCTGCACGCTTGCACCCATTCATAAAACACACACATACTTACACACACGCATGCTTGCACACACGCGTTAAATTCAATGTATCCTGTCACACATACAAACAATAATCACAAAAATAACACACACACACACACACACACACACACACACCCCACACACACACACAACACACACACACACACCACACAACACAAGAACCACACACACACTCACACTCACACACACACACACACAAACTCAATTCTGTCTACCTACGCCATTTTACATGTTTTATCCATAAGAAAAAGCACGCTGAGTCAGTGTCAGCTCAAATGCCTATTACACATACAAGTCCTTTTCCAGTATCACCTGTTTGCTATTCAGCAAAAAACATGGCCAGACTCGTTTCACCTGTATGTATGTGCACATATGTTCACACATACATACACATACACACACATCTACACCCAAACATATATACCGAGATATATATACATACATACCCACACACATATACATATATATACATATACATATACATATACATACATACACATATATATATATACATACATATATACATATATATACATACATATACATATACATACATACACATACACATACACACACACATATATACACCCACACATACATACACACACTCATATACATACATATATATATCTAGTCTGTACAATCAAACAATGGTTTATAATGATTCCATTCAAAGGTGAATCTACTCAAATTGTTTGCAATTGTCGCGTTGTATTGTTCAATTTGAAACCTGTATTTCAACTGTTTTAAAAAAACTTTTATTACCGGCGAATGGTTTTCAATTCTACATCTGTAAATATACCATTTGGCTTGTAGAATGATGAAATCTAAAACAGCATCTGTTTTCATGCAGTTATCTACTCCAAAAAGAACAATCTGACGTGAAAATTTCACATTCGATGCATGTTCGCAATTGTCATTAATATATTTTTCTAATTTTGTCCAAATAGCTCTTGCGTGGTTACAATCCCAAAAGAAATGTTCGATTGAGTCTTTTGCATTACTGCACAGGGAACAATTTGTTGTGTTTGTTACACCCATTGCACACAGAACAACATTAGTAGCAACAATTCTATGGAGGATTTTTATCTGTAACCATTGTAGTCTAATATCTTTAATCTTGTGCAATTTTCCAAATACCCTTCTCCAGTTGATTTCTTCATTAAATTTATGTGTCCATTTTTTACAACATTTCGGTTCCATGTTATTTGACATCAAACACTCATAATACCTTTTTGAACCCCTGTGCACACTATCAATTATTTGTATTGTTTGGGGTATATCTGTACGACAATTCACATTGTTATCTATCCTGATTCCTGCTTTATTTGCAAAATGTTTGATTGATGAAATTAGTCCATTAAAAGTTACAAAGTCGATACAGTTACCATTTGTTTTAGAAAAATCTCCATAGTTCAAAAACTCACCATTTTTTTTGACAAGATGTTTTATTAGATATATCCCCTTTTCTGCTAAAATGTTTTTATCAATGACTCTATTTCCTATGGTAATGTTATCATTATACAAGACAGGTTCTGTTAGAAATTCATTTTCATTTTGTGGAGTGATGCAAGCACAGAAAGTTTCATAAGCCTTAAAAACATTCGTCCAAAAATGATTAACCCTCAGGTGTTTGCGTGCTACTGATGGTCCATAACATTCTAGATTCTTAAGAAATGGGTATAACATTTCTGCAATACTGACCCATTTGTGATTAGTTTTTCTAAGTTTTCGTACCCATGAAAGCTTCAAAGCATATATATAATTTCTTATATCTGGTATATTTAGTCCACCTTGTTTGATAGTTTTAACCGCTGTCTGTCTACTTATCTTGTCTTGCCTATCATTCCAGACAAATCGAAAACATAGTTTCTGTAACTGTTTCAAAAACTGGTCTGGTGGGTCTGGTAGTAATATCCATAAATGTATAAGTTTTGAAAGAATAAGTGACTTTAGTACTGCTACTCTACCTAGTGGGGTAATAGATCTCTGTGACCATATTTTAAAAAGCAATTTAACCTCTGAAAATTTATCATTATAATTTATCATTTCACAATCTGTCAGTGTCTGGGTAAACCAAACACCCAATATTTTAAATCTGGAGGGGTTCCAAATCATTTTCAAATTAGGGCAAAATATTTTGCCTGAATTTTTCTTACTTCCTAGCCATATGACCTGAGTTTTATCTTCATTCATGAGTAGTCCTGAAACTCTACCAAATTGTTCAATAATGTGTATGGACTGTTCAAACGAGGTCCCATCTCCAGCGTTTAAGAGCTGGGTGTCATCAGCATACTGAGAAATTTTGTGTTCTTTGTTTCCAATCTTGATTCCTTTTATCACTTTATCTTCTTTTATCATTAAGGCCAAAATCTCTGCACAGAGAATAAACAAATAGGGTGAAATTGGATCACCCTGCCTGCATCCCCTTTCAATGCTAAACCATCGGTTAGTATTACCATTAACAAGAACAGTCGATTTGATATTGTTATAGAAAGTTTTAATCCAGTGCGTTAAACTATTTCCAAACCCAAATGCCTTTAACACTTTAAACATAAAATTCCAATTAAGAGAGTCAAAAGCTTTTTCAAAGTCGATACTAATGAGTAGCCCTGGTTGATTTTTTATATTCAAATATTGATCAAATCATAAATCAACCTGACATTGTCACCAATGTACCTATTTGTCATAAATCCCGTTTGGTCCTCACTGATTAATTTTGGAAGCACGCCCTTGATTCTATTGGCTATACAGGAGGATCCTATCTTATAGACTACATTTAGCAGGGTAATGGGACGCCAATTTTTTATATATTCTTTAGGTTTGTCACCTTTAGGGAGACAAGTAATCAGTCCCTCTTTTTGCGTGGTTGACAGTTCACCACATTTGTAGCCTCATTTAATGATCTCACTATAAAAGGTCCAATTTGCTTCCAGAAGAATTTAAAGAAGTCGACTGTGAATCCATCTGTGCCAGGACTTTTCCCGTTTTTCATGTTTTTCAAAGCTAGACCTGCTTCCTCTAATGTAATTTTCCCGTTTAAATGACTCACTTTCCTCCTTTGATAGTTTGGGCATTGTTTTTACTAAGTTTTCAATTTCACATTCTTCCCTATTTCTTTTCTTATATAAGTTTTCGTAAAACACACTTACTTCTTTTTCAATATCTGTCTGATTTCAACAGTAGTGCCTTCTTTGGTGACTAGTTTTGTCATTTGTTTACTTACAAAATTTCTTTTCTCTAAGTTACAGAAGTACTTTGAAATCTTTTCTCCATCTGCTATCCATCGTGCTTTAGATCTTAGCAATACTCCTTCCATTCTTTTATAACGTATTGTCTCCAGTTCTTTATTTTTCTCCTTTATTTGTAGAACTATGTTTTCAGTTTTATTTTCTGTATTTTCAAGAGTACATATATCTTTTTCAAGTGCCTTTTCCTTTTCCTGCATCTTTCTTTTTTTCATAGTTGCATAACTTATAGTTTTGGTTCTTATTTTCATCAATAAGACGTCTAGAAAGAGCTTATCTGAAATTTTGAAGTCTATATCTGTTTTTGGTATATCTTCCATGTTACTTCCATTATATTTATCATGTGCATATTCCTTAATTACATCTGAAATTTCTGAATGAATTTCTTCTACAAAGTTATTATCTCTCAGCAAGGAAGAGTTAAATTTCCAAAAATTCTTACCCTTTTTTATTTTTGCCAAATTTTAAGGTTAATGTTACCATCGAGTGGTCAGAACGATATCCAGGCAAGATATCCGCATTGTCGTAATACCAGTACAAAGAGTCCGATAGCAAAAAGAAATCTAATCTACTCTGTTTAAGTGGTGTTGGTTTTCGCCATGTATACTGTCTTCTCTCTGGATTATTTTCTCTCCAAATGTCTGCTAAACCAAGCTCTTCAGTTACTCTTTCTAAAGCCTCTCTAGCTCTGGGATTATTGATGTGTGTGTAGTGATGACAATCTAGGTTAGGATCCAATGCAATATTCCAGTCCCCTACAGCAATAATGTTATTTATTTTGTATTTCTGGATTGTATCTTTTAGTGAATAGTAAAAATCAGGATCGTCTTTGTTTGGTCCATACACATTGACAAGGAGCATGTCTCTTTCCATTGATGAAAAATGCAAGATTATATAGTTACCGTTTTGATCTTTAGTACTGCTGTGTATTTTAAACTCAAAATTTATTTGCAAAGAGAATGGCTACCCCTCTTGAATTTGTCTTATACGATGAGAAAATGCATTTATACCCCCATTCTGAGGTCACATATCTTTCTAGCTTTTGGTCAAAATGAGTATCTTGAAGACAATATATTGAATATTTTTTCTGTTTAAGATAATGAAACACATCTCTTCTTTTATGCATATCCCCCAAACCTTGACAGTTTAATGAAGCAATTGTAATTTTATCCATAATTTGCAGAGTTAGTGTAAATCCTGACAAGTAACATGACCGGCCATGCCACCTGTAATAGTGCTAACCAAAATATATCCCCAAAGGCGCAAGAAATAGTGAAACAAGGTACCTTGTAAAATAGAAGGTACACCTTTTGAAGTTAAAACATAGCATGACATACTGCAATTCAACATATGTTGCAAGTTAATAAAAAAGACCAAAAAAACACAAGAAAATACAAACAAGAATCAAATATCAAAAGAGAAAACAATCAAAAAGTACAAAAAAGCTAATAAATCCAAACAATATACAGAAAAAGATTTTTTCCGTTGGTGAACATTGCAAGCGAACAGGCCGCGAGGCCCAAGCAGCAACGGATGTCTTTGGTTCTTTTTCGCCTTCTCGTTATACAAAAAGGAACACAGCAACCCCACTGTCAGTCTCCCTCAGTCCAGCTAGTCCATATCATACAGGCAAAGCACATTATCCAAGGAGCAAGGAGAAACAGGCACCCCCCCCCCCCCCTACACACACACAGGCACACGCGCACACTCGCCAACGCACGCACGCACGCGCGCGCACACACATACACTCACACACACACATACACACAAACCTTTGGGTTTGAATCCCACCACACGTAAAGGCCGTTCCGCTCCCCGTCACCTGTCCCTGAGTTTTGAGCGGATTGTCACTTCGGTGAAAGAGCCTAAGCCCCCATACCTCCCGACCACACTGTCAGTGCATGAAACAGATCCCTGTGTCAAAACTGGCAGGATCGTTATGTGCCACTCCATTCAAACAGGTACCTGCTTATGCATTCAGAAAGAATAAACAGCTCAATTCATCGACACGCTCTCACATTCTTTCTTATAGACCCCCCTCCTCCCCCCAGAAATACTACGAATAAATAAAATAAAATGAAATGAAATGAATAAAGGAGTAACAAAGGGCCTTCACATTTTCCAACTCTACTCACATGACTGTCCATTTAGCTATTTGGTTATCGCTGCAATAACAATCATAATCATAACATAGCTTATCTCCCTACCCACCACAAAAGCCACACCAGGGCTGACACCGCAATTACGCCTCAACAGCAACTTAAGCCCCAGGTTCAAACCAACGCTTCCCAACACTTTCAACCATCCAACACCATCCCTCTGAAGAAACCAAAATACCAAATGACACAGTACCCACACTACTCCATTCCCCACGGCAAACAAGCCAGGCTGTTCCCAGGTCGCCAGCCACTCCGCCCACCCCATCTTCCCCTGATTACAAAGAAGCGAGGATAAACATGTTAAAGTACAAAAAATATACATAATGACTGACACATTGGCAAATATTACTGCAGAATGGACATCCTATACCCATCCCAGTTTCTAAACTTACTACCTGGTCGCCATGACAACAGCAATACAAAAATCAAACAATCAAGCAAACAGACAAAAAGAGCAGCGTGTCATATCGTGATGGCAGAAAATTGTAAGAGTTGCTTGAAAAAAAGGCAGGAGAGAGCACTGGGAAGGCAGAAAATAAGCACGAGAAATTGCAGGAAGATAAGGAGGAAGACAGAAACAATGAGAATGATAGAAAAGTGGAAATGTCTAGCACAGAATTTCCAGAAGGTGGGGATGCTACTTATACTGAAAGAACCCCCGGCATCCCCACGGGGGGTGCAATAACGAAACACACACACAAATAGCCCAAGAGATCAGGAACAGCCTGCAGTACATGTACCAAACATCCAATACAATATCACACTTTTTGGACATTGAACAAGAAGACGGGCTTTCCCGGCAGCTCACGGATTGACGACCGGGCATTGAGCCCGGTCCCCGCCACCTCCTACCCCCACCCCCCCCAAATGGGAGTCCGCCTCCCCCTGCACCAACACACACACACCCAACCCCTGTCTCACATCAACACCGACTCCAAACCCCGGAAAGTCCTCCGGTTGCCACAACCCACCGCGATCCTACGCTCTCACACAACACCCCAAAACACGTCAAAAAAGCGCCGGACTCTCAGTCCACTATCGCGAACTATAAAAAATGGTATGTGAGCGCGGTGGTGTCATGTCCAGATACCGCTCTGGAATCGGATTGCAAACACACCCAGGAAGGTGAAAAAAACGTCCTTACCCACAACCATACCCCCCCTCCCCCCACCGAACCTCTGAGCCCCAGTGAAAAAAAAAAAAAAAAAAAAAATCCATGGAAGGAAAGACCAGCTGTTTGAACAGTATAAACAGTATTGCCATCAAAGTATAAGAGGTCTCTGTAGACCTCCACCCTTTCCTATTTCAACGCAAACAATGCCAGCATTGGAATGCAGCTACTTTTAATGACGGGTTAAAACGGTCGCATTCACAGTATCTCACCAATGATGGACATGGAGCTCTAGATCTAGCCGAGGAACGAAAAATCCCCTCTATTCATCTATTTATACGTTTATTTATTAGTTTACTGATTTAATATCTACCTCTCTATGATTTCTGGAAATACTTCAGTTTTATGTGAGTTTTTATTTTAATCGACAATAGATATGAAAACAGTTTGATAGATTAATGAGTTATC
>CM060342.1:33635225-33640225 GCA_030674155.1 Stramonita haemastoma
TGATAATAGGCCTGTAAGGACTGGCCTGAAAAGCCGGTTCATCGCTTTGTAGAAGAGTGTTGTTGTTGTTGTTGTTGTTGTTGTTGTTGTTGTTGTTGTTGTTGTTGTTGTTGTTATTGTTGTTGTTGTTGTTGTTATCATCATCATAATCACCATCATTATCATTAGTAGTATAGTAGTAGTATCATCATCATCATCATCATCATCATCATCATCATCACATCATCATCATCATCATATTTTGAGATAGACAACGATAAGCATTCATCTGCTTCTTCTTCATTTCTTCATTTCTTTCTTTCTTTCTTTCTTTCTTCTTCTTTCTTTCTTTCTTCTTTCTCTTCTTTCTTCTTTCTTTCTTTCTTTCTTTTCTTTCTTTCTTCATTTATTTATTTATTTTAACATCCAGTGTGTACGCAAGTTTTGTAAATTTTGTCATCCGTTTTCACCCACGGCACAAATGGCCTATTCTTCCATAAAGTGGAACGAGTTTCAACATGTGCGCAAGAAGTTATACGTGCGTTCGCACACACCAAAGACCTGGCCTCGGTTTATAGTCTCATCCCAAAAACTTTCGAAGGAGTGGAGTCAGCACTGATGTTAACTCCAGGAAAAAAAACAACACATCCCCATGAACACTCTATCTAATATATTGAATCTATATTCCTGTGCAGCAAATGTTAAAGTCGATAATCATCTCATCATAAAGGTTGTTTCTGTATATCTTCCTAAAGGACCAAATGAGGAAAATACTGAATGGATTCGTACATTGCAAGATTCAAATAAAAAGTGGCTAGTTGTAGGTGACTTTAATGCACATTCTCCTTTCTGGGATAAGGGTTGCACGTCAATAACTAGCAATAGATTTGTTGAAAATATAGTAGATTCTTGCCTTTACTTATTAAATAATGGTAGTGTAACAAGAATCCCAGATATTGCAAGTCATAGGGCAAGCGCCATTGACTTGTCTTTCATTTCTCCTATGCTTGTTTCAAATTGTAAATGGGAAACACACACCAACACTTTAGGGAGTGATCATTTACCAATTATGATTACCCTTAATGACCACTCCTGTCGATTTAGTAATGATAAAGATGCTATCCCAAAATATAATTATGGTCTTGCAGACTGGAATAAATTTAATGCTTTTCTAGCAGCAGTAAGTACAGAAAGTATTAAAGATGATGACGTTGATATTTTTTACAAAAAGTTTACAGATAAAATTTTAGAAGCTGCTGATGCGTCAATTCCAAAATTTTCATCTTTGAAATCCAACAAACACTCAGGTAATATATGGTGGAATGATTCTTGCCAGAAAGCTGTAAATGAGAAAAAAGAAAAATATAAAAACTATATTAAAGAGCGTAATGAACATAATCATCTCTTAATGAAAAGAGCAAACTCTGCATGCAACAGTATTATAGCACAAGCTAAGCGTAGTTTTTGGAGTAGTTTTTGTACAAAAAATGTTTTCAACTATACAGATCTAATAAGGTGTGGAAAAAATTCAATGACATGAAAAATGGGGTTTGTTTACAGAATTGTCCAATCAAATTAGAGGAAAATGAAGTTCTTTCTGATTCAGAAAAAGCTGAAATTTTCGTGAATATGTTTTCTGATTCTATGAGTACTGAAAACCTTTCAGCTAAATCTAAAGCTTTTAGAGAAACTGAGGTACAGAAAGATGACTATTTAGATCCAGAATGCGATAATGCACACTTTGTGAATGCCCCTATTACGTTGCAAGAAGTAAGAGATGTAATCTTTTCTCTGCCCACTAAAAAGACATCAGTGGGTAAAGATTCCATATCGAATGAACTACTAAGGCATCTGCCTAATAACTGGTTAATCTTGTTGTCAGACCTTTTTCAGCACTGCTGGATAACTGGAATTATACCTCAATCATGGAAACATTCTATTTTGATACCAGTATTAAAGCAAGGAAAAAACAAGAGTGACAAAAATAACTATAGACCAATTGCACTAACTTCTCATACAGGAAAGTTGATGGAAAAAAATAATCTTAAACAGACTGACACATTTTTGTGACAAAAATAAAATTATACCTATAAATCAGGCAGGTTTCCGTAAGGGTAGATCTACAGTTGATCATTTGGTAAAACTAACGACTCATGTAAAACATCAGTTTGCTCGCAGGAAGAATGTACTAGCCACTTTTTTTGACGTACATAAAGCATATGATCATGTGTGGCATGAGAGATTGCTATATAAACTGAAATCTATTGGCCTTTCTGGCAGTATTTACTTCTATATTAAAAGTTTTTTTGTCAGAAAGAATCATTCAAGCTAAAGTTGGAAATTGTTATTCTACTCCAAGATCACCACACATGGGTATCCCACAAGGTTCAGTAATATCACCCTATCTATTCAATATTTTATTGTATGATCTTCCTAGACTTTTATCAAGCAGTGCTGTTCTTGTACAATATGCTGACGACATATGCATGTGGATGGATGTTACAATGAAAAAGAAAACACCCAAAAGACAGTTGAAGTTCTATCAAAATGTATATCAAAAAGAAATTGACAAACTCAGTAGTTATCTTTTTGAAAATGGTCTCTCACTTTCACCTGAAAAAACCAACCTTGTCCTTTTTAACAACGGTGTTGACCCACAAGATTTACCTAATTTTCGAATTAATGGAGAAGATCTAGAATACAAACAAGCAGTGAAATTTTTAGGAGTATACCTTACTTCTAAGTTAATGTGGAATCAACATATTGAATACTTGGCAACTAAAGCTAAAAAAGTTCTTAACTTCTTAAAAGTTACCAGTAAACAACCATGGGGGCAAGATACTTCTGTATTAAAGCATCTATCCTTGTCCCTTGTGCGCTCAAGACTGTCCTATGGACAAGAAGTCTTTTTCAGTGCTCCAAATTACTTGCTTAAGAAAATCCAGAGTCTTGATTGTAAAGCTTTTCGACTTGCTTTAGGTGTACCACCTCATGCCTCATCTATAGGCACATATAAAGAAGTAGGGGTTCTGCCTTTGAATGAATATCGACAACTTGCTGTGGCAAAATATGTTCTAAGAAGTACAGCAAATGATAGCAATGTTGAAAAAGAAGTCCAGATAAAGTCTGACTTTCACTTTCCCAAAAGAGCAAGAACTATTAGCTCACTTACCACAATTAGCACGTATACCTCTACACTTTTTAAACATTCAGAACTTAACCCAAATGAAGTAGCTAAATCAGAGGTAAAGTCAGCTCCCTGTCCACCTTGGGAACTGCTTAAAGCTCATTTTGACATTAATTATTCTTCTATAAGAAAAGTTGACAATGTTAACATTCTTACATCATTAGTAAAGGAACATATTCAAACCACTTACCCTGATCATCTCAAAATCTATACCGATGGGTCTGTTCTAAATACTAATGAGACAGGTGCAGCTTTCATTATCCCATCATTGAAAGTAGAACGATCTTTCAACCTGGGAAAAAAATAAATCTATATTTACAGCTGAGCTAACTGCCATTCTGTTGGCATTATACCATGTACTTGACTTCCCTAAAAACATATTCAACATCCTTATGTGTGTCGATTCTAAATCGGTTTTGCATGCTTTAAACAATTCTACTTCTAAAGTAAGAAAAGACCTCATCACTGAAATCAGGCATCTGGTACACTTTTTGATTTTAAGAGGTAGCACTATTACTTTCTGTTGGGTTCCCTCACATACTGGTATCTATTTTAATGAAAAAGTTGACTGCCTTGCAAAGTTTGGAGCCAGGTGTAAAAATAATTCTTGTGAAATAAATGTTGCCTTATCTCTGCATGAGGGATATAACTTGCTACAAAACGCTTGCTGGAAGCATTTCAGAAAGAAGATAAATGAGTCTGGCTATTGTCCGTATAATAGCCGCACAAGCAATGTGATAGATTTTCAGAATGCTTTAGTATGTAACAAAGTTTCTGGTTGGTATAATCGGAGAAATGTGTCATCCCTCATTTATAGAGTTAAACTAAACGCATTCAGGACAAAATACGTGAAAGATGTAAACTGTATTTGTGGTGAGAAGATTACAAATAGTCATGTCATTTTCAATTGTGAACATTTAAAAACATTTTTACCTGCTGTACCTAGTTTGTCACTGGATCAGATTTTGTCTGAACCTTCTTTGCTGTTGGACATTGTGTTAGCGTTGAAAAGAAGTCCAATAATCCAGTTTTTGTAGTGTTAGGATTAGTTTCTTATTTCAGCATTGTTAAATGACATTTTTCAGTTTATTGTTAACTCTTTCAGGTTTTTGTTTTGTTTTGTTTTGTTTTTTTGTTTGTTTGTTTGCTTGTTTTTGTTTGTCTAAAATCACAAAATGTGAATAGACGTTAAACTGAAGATACATACAGGTATCTGGGTGATGGCTCAAAACCTGGGCTCGAACCCAGGTCGCCAGACCTCGATTAATTAACGCTCTAACCACCAGGCCATCCCGTCCCCAGTCCCCCAATATGCCAGTCATGGCCGGTGGTATGGATCACGCGATCATGCCCAGCATGCAACCTGTGACTGGAAGAGGGATGGACTCCGCCAAGTGTAACTTGTCAGTACGGCACACTGTATGAAAGATTCAGCGCCGTGCTTAGTGACTGAGGACAGGTCTCTGAATTTTTTTTTTTTCAAAGTAAAGAGAACATCGGCTTTCAAGCCCATTCACAAGGGGACAGACGGGGAAAGGGACTAGATCTAGACATAAAGAAAAAAAACACAAATCCCTCTAGCCCCCATTCTCTTTTTCGTTCTTCGACTAGAGCTCAAGGTTCACCCATGGTGAGATTTTGCATATGCGATCGTTTTTGCCCATCATGAAGGTAGCCGCATTCTGACTTCGGGGAACCATGCTGGGTATAGCCTAGAGTATTCGTGTTTCCGAAACCCGTAACTCGTGTGATTTTGCACAGATTTGGTAGGCTTGAAATTATTATTGTTGTTGTTGTTGTTATTATTATTATTATTATTATTATTTATATATAT
>CM060342.1:33647725-33652725 GCA_030674155.1 Stramonita haemastoma
AGAGGAAAATGATCATGTAGGCATGTATCTATGAAGGTAGTAGACCATTGTGCTATAACTGTTTGCCTACGCAAGCAGTGACGTTTGTGGCTGATCCTTTCCACACAACACACATGTGTTTGGGTTCATGACTGTCGGATCTATGGCCTATAAAAATGTGTGTGTGTGTGTGTGTGAGAGAGAGAGAGAGAGAGAGAGAAGGAGAGAGAGAGAGAGAGAGAGGGGGGGAGGGGGAGGGATGGAGATAGAGAGATAGAGGGGGGGTTGATACAGAGAGGAGAGAGAGAGAGAGAGAGAGAGAGAGAGAGAGAGAGAGAGAGAGAGGAGAGAGAGAGAGTGCTCTGGCATAGAGAGACAGAGACAAACAGACAAAGAAAGAAAGAGAATTTACATGAAATTTTATCACTCATTCCCTGCAATGAACTGGAGATGCGAGTTTACTCTATTAAAACGGCACATGGCTGTGAGCTGTGAGAGGATGAGAAGAGGGGGGAGGGGGGGGGGGGGGGTGCTGCTGCCGCAGAAAGTTATCTTCTCCTTGATCGGCCATTGTTTTAGCATCTTCGTAGCTGTTGTCAGTTGCACCCCTGCATACGCTTAAACACGTGTTACCCAATCGGCGAATGTGATTGGATGATAATTATCATGAACAGAGAGGAGAGACAGGTGGATGAATTTTTTGTTTCTCTCTCTCTTTTTTTTTTAATCACTTATAAGCTGTAATAGGAATGTTTACTGCTGATAAATTAGATGAACAATGTTGATCATAAACTGGAATAGTGATGTTTTATTAGTAATATACTAGAAAGAGTTCTTTTTATCACTTAAAAAGTGAATTTTCTTCATTACTATGTTTTAGTGCTTATAAGCTTGATTAACCACAAACAGCAATAAATCAACTTAGTGATTTATTTCACTTGATAAACTATGATAGTATTTTTTTTTACTACTTACAAATCAAAGTAGATCTAGAATTTTTAAAAACATAGTCTATAAACTAAACAGTATTTTACTTTTTTTTAATCTAAAATAGCAGTTTACTAATACTTAGAATACATAGTCTAGTAGATTTCAGTGGTTTATAAACTAAAATAGTTGGATTAAAAAAAAAATGTTGCCTATGAATGAAGATACTCTTTGCCATGATTATTACTTTTGAACCAGAATAGCTGTTTTTATTACTCTTAAACTGAAATTGTCATTTCTATTACTTTTAATCTAAAAAGGAATATCTTATTACTTATTTCATAGTAATATTCATCACAGTGATTTTTATTTGTAACAGTTAAAAAGACTAAAAGACCAACCTATATTATTATGCTAAACTGTAGTCTTTCATCACTTTTTTTGTTTTAAAAATTTATGATATGTTTGATACCACTTTAAGCCACGGCAGATTTATCTACGTGAAAATCGGGCTGCTCTCTCCACAGGTCTAGAGCGCGTCGCCACAAGAGCAGCGCCACCTTTTTTTTTCTGTCTACAAACCAACTGTATTTTGTTTCCCTATCAGAGTGGCTTTTCTGCAGAATTTTGTCAGGAACAACTTTCTTCTAATCGTGGGTTCTTTCACCTGCGCTAACTAATTATGCGTAACACACGGAATCTTAGTTTATCAACTCATCCAAAAGACTAGCACCCAGACCACCACTCATGGTCTAATGGATGGGGAAAAGTTTCAGGCCCAAACGGGTATCAAACCACTGCACACTTCCGACCCGGACTTTTCGCATTCTAGGCAGGTGCGTTAGTAACGTCTAGACCACTGATCCACCTTATTCTTCAGTTCATCTATTAATTTAAGTCAAAGGAGTTTTAAGGGCTGTTGTGTCAGTTTGTTTGTACATTTAATTAATTTTCGTTCTCTCCAGTTTTTTTTTCCATTGGAGAAGGATGGACTGAACATAAAAATGGATGGCGGGATGGCAGGATGGATGGATAGATGGATGGATAAATGAATGTAAGTTGTAACATTTGGATGAAGCATCCGTACATTGATCATATTAGTGCGATTCACTGATGTTTGATCATATTAATGTAAATCACTGGTGTTTGATTTTAATTCTATATTAATGTGATTCACTGGTGTTTGATCATATTAACCCGAACCACTTTTGTTGCTTATTATATTTTGTTTGGTTTGGTTTTTTGTGCTCTATACTTTAATCTATTCTTTTCATTGTTGTTATTTGTTATGTTTTTAAAATTGTTTTTCGTTCTTCGGCTAGAGCTCCGAGGTTCATCATTAGTGAGACTTATGCGTATGTGACCATCCCCCCCCCCCCCCACACACACACACCATTTAGGTAGCCGCATTCTGACTTCGGAGATGATGTCTGAACATGACACCTGGGTGCATGATGGGTTTTTTCCCCTGACATCCAGTCCTACCGGCACATACTGGCATACTCTTCCGAAAAACAGAACGGGTTTTTAACATGTGTGCAATATGATCTGCCTGCGTTCGCACACTGGGCTTCGGTTTATAGTCTCATCCGAAGGACTTGAACACTTGGTTCGAATTTTTCGTCACACTCGGAAGAAAGGGCGAGGCTGGGAATCGAACCCAGAACCTCACAGTTTACTTGCTGGAAGGCGAACGTCTTCACCACCCTTCCACCCTCCTTTCTTATACTTATAATTATATAAGTTAGCGCAAAAATATGGTCCATGCAAAAAGTTTTTCAATTAAAAGGAGTCGAGATATAGACTGTAGGTTAAGCGATTTTCATGGCTGAAGTTTTGTCTGAAATCACGTTTTGGTGGAAAGACGTGAAAACGAAGACACACACGCATTGTTGAAGACAGTCTTAACTTAATGAATCCCACCCTATCCTTTGGTTATACTGGTTCGTAGTTTGAACATTGTATTGTATCAATATCATTATTTTATCATTATTTTTTTTTTATTGCGATATGTTTTTGCTGTTACACTTGTTATATCATCATAATTATTCGACATCACCCCACCCAGGTGCAAAAGGGGCACCAACCTTGTGTTGGGGGTTAACCCTGCGATAGACTGGCGTCCTATCCAGGGGAGAGTCTATGACTCTCAGTCGCTTAACGCCACAGAAACCGGGATAAGCACCGGCCTGATGAGCCTTAAGGCTCGGGACAGACTTTAATTATTCGACTGAATTACTGTCACTAGCAGTAGTTACGTTTTGCTGTTCCCCATATTGCCCGTACCACCTTTTCTAAGCTGTATAAGATTAGTCTGTGCATGTAGATATTTCATTAAAACACACAGACACACAGACACAGACACAGACACAGACACAGACACACACACACACACACACACACACACACACACACACACACACACGAGGCACACGCATACTTATGTATCTATAAACATGGGTACAAATATGTGCTTGAGCGTATGCACTGTCCACATTTACATGCATGTTAAACACTTGAACACAGCCATGCATGTTGTACCATGCACTCAACATTTTGTCTAACATCACTTTTTTGTGAAAAGACGTAAAATTGAAGATCACCAGTCTTAACCTAACATCTCAAAGCATAACAACATGTAGATTTTGCCACGTAGCTTACATCAATAACTGACAGAGCCTCTGGTCTGCCTGCGTTAAAACGTGTTTTGTTTTTCAATAAGGATAATGCTAAATTCATGATTAAAAAAAACAAAAAACATCAACAAAACACAAGCTAAATTCTCCGCTGTTTCACAATATTGAAAATGAAGAGTAGTCTCTGTCTGTCTGTCTGTCTGTCTGTCTGTCTGTCTGTCTGTCTGTCTTCTGTCTGTCTGTCTGTCTGTCTGTCTGTCTGTCTGTCTTTCTGTTGTCTGTCTCGTGAATTTAACGTCTTCGTATCTCTGTCTCTCTCTGTGTCTGTCTTTCTCGTGAATTGAACGTCTCTCTCTCTCTCTCTCTCTCTCTCTCTCTCTCTCTCTCTCTCTCTCTCTCTCTCTCTCTCTCTCTCTCTCTCTCTCTCTCTCTCTCTCTCGTTCTCTCTCACTTCCTCTCTATCTCTCATGAATTTAACGTCTGTCTGTTTATCTTCTTTGTGTGTCTGTGTGTCTGTCTCTATCTCTTTTTCTCTCTCCACTCCCCCCCCCCCTCTGCTGAAGTGTTGAAATGAACCATTTCTAATACAAAGCAAACATCTTGGGAGCAGCATTAGCAAGAACAATATCAGGAACATGAACAGCCAGCAATGATAACGGAATTAATGAATGGAATCAAATTGTCCCTCACTTCATTCCGCCTCTCCTTTGGCTTTCAGGCATTTTCTGCATACAATCACAAACGGATGAACAATAACAAGCTTTAATAATAACAATGAAAAATAAACAAAGAAAAAGATCAACAAGAAAATAGATAAATAGATAGATAAATGAATGAATAAATAAATAAATAAATAAATAACTATACAGATGAATAAACAAGCGAACTCCTTGGAAATAAATCAAAATAAAGCAAATAAAGGTGATAATTTGCTTGTTTCGAAATTCTTTGTGGATAGAGAATAATAATTAAAAAAAAAAAAAATGAAATGAACAGACTAGATCTAATAGATATAGGAATAAACCGAAATGAACGCGAGAATAGAAAGAAAGCAGAATGCAAGTGTCAACTACTTTGTCTAAGAATTCATGTGGGTAAATAACTTTTTTTGGTGGGTAAATAACAAGCTAAGTTAAAAAGAAAAAAGATTAAATAGATAAATATTTCGTTCTTTGGGCTAGAGCTCCAAGGTTCACCAATAGAGCAATAATTGAGATTTTTGTGTATGCCACCGGAAAAGACAGAAGAATGAAAGAGTTAGTGGTAAAAGACAGAAGAATGAAAGAGTTAGTGGGTAAAAGACAGAGAATGAAAGAGTTAGTGGGTAAAAGACAGAGAGTGAAAGAGTTAGTGGGTTAAAAGACAGGAGAACAAAGAGTGAGTGGGTAAAAGACATGAGTGAAAGAGTGAGTGGGTAAAAGACATGAGTGAAAGAGTTAGTGGGTAAAAGACAGAAGA
>CM060342.1:33655225-33660225 GCA_030674155.1 Stramonita haemastoma
TGGTTCTTTCAGTTTTAAAGTGTGTTCTGTAATATTATATTGTGACGTATTGTTGCAGTTCAAGGGGCATGCTCTTGCTGTTGTTCCTTTTCATTGAAAGTGGGGTGGTTTTTTGTTTTTGTTTTTTGTTGTTGTTTGTTTTTTGTTGTTGTTTGTTTTGAGTTGGATCTTGTCTGTATGAAGCTCTGACATCATCATTTTTTAATACGACGCTGGACAGAAAAGAAACTAGTTATTGAATAAACCTCTGGTTATTTGTGGAAAATTGGTCATAATTAAGGACCGGAATTTATACCAGTTTCTTTAAACCACTTGGTCAGTTTTCACCCCACAAACGAATAAGTGATTTGTTTTCTTAAAATGTTGTTTTTGCTTCAGTTGATTTTCCATAGGGTTGTCATTATTTGAATTTTTAAGTTTTCTGGTTCAAAAAATATCTTTGGAGCATACCTTTTTGTTGGTTGCCAGTTTGGCAATTTAAACAGACACACAAAATACTACAAAAAGGGAAACTTACTTACTTAATCCTCCTCGCTCCGGGTGGAGCAAAAGGCGCCAACAAGTCTCCTCCAGCCATCTCTGTCTTGGGCAAGCCAGCTGATTTCATTCCATGTTTTGCCCATTATACAAAAAGGGAAAAAATCAATGTAAAAAAAAAAGGTGAGGGAAAAATAGGAGATGGGTTAACCGTTAATGTCTGTAACTAAACGGCAAAACTTAATACTGTAGTTTAGGTTCATTAAGTTGCTAAAGATAAGCAGTTACTTCACATAAAAAAAAAACTCCATTGCAGTAATGATAAATAGATTCAGATAAGTTCCTGATGGGAAAAAACGATCGAATATCCAAAATCTCACCATTGGTGAACCTCGGAGCTCTATCTAGCCAAGGAACGTTTTTAAAAAAGGTGGAAAAAAGGTGGATATGTAAATGTCATTGAGAAGATATATATATATAGATATATATATATATATATAATATATGTATATACATATATATATATATATATATTACTCAACTCTAGATATCATCTTTGGTTGTGTGTATTGATTGTATGCCGAGATCCAGAGCTTTACAAACACTAGCCTTGAATTATCAGCAATGAGCACGCTTGACATGTAGGCTATAGATGATCACACTGTATCTGTTTCATTGCGTAACCAGTTCTGTCCTTATCAGTTTAATATCTTCGCTGTGTGTGTGTGTGTGTGTGTGTGTGTGTGTGTGTGTGTGTGTGCGCGCGCGCGCGCGCGCGCGTGCCTGTGAGTGTTCGCACACGCGCGCAGGCATATTAAAACCATGTGTTCCTGCGCACATACCTGCCCCAGCGTGCGCGCAACGTGGCAGTTCTAACAGTGCGGCAACATTTCAGGATGAAGGGGGGGGGGGGGGGGGGGGGTGTTGATATGACAGTTACTCTCACACCTGGGTCTGCCTCATTTGCAGGCGCATCAACCTACACAGTGGCTGAGCTTGTATATATCTAGGCCTATAGGCATTAATATGTTGCAGACAGACAGACAGACAGACAGACAGGTCACTAATCTCTGTGCTGTCGTGTGATTGGCGGGCGGGCCCCGGTGACTGTTTTACTGTCAGGCTTTCTTTGCACTGACACTTCACGTGTCACCATTGTCAGCCTGGCCTCTTCCTTTACAGGATCGGGTTTAGACACAGCTGACAGTCCGTTGCACGCGTTTTGACAACCATCGTCATTACGGGGTCTCGTTATAGACGTTTATTGTGATATATATAATACATATATATCTAACCTACCGGCCGCTGTACGTTTCTTTTATCGTTACTTATCGGTGCGAACCTGGGCAGAAAAACGAGCTGGCAGCCATGGCTTAGATCTGTCAGTCACAACAACAGACACTCACACTCCTCTGTCGTGCTCTCGCTACGAGGCGGTGCCAACAGCGCTGGGCTTCCCGCCTGCAGCCAATCCACAGGCAGAGTCGAGAGCGTGTCTTATGCAAATGAGAAACGTGAGAAAGACGACACATGATTGGTCGGGTTTGGCTCTGGCGAGGCGGGAGACAAGTAAGCAGACGACATCCGATTAAAATGGAGAAAATAATAGCGACGGACAAGGAGACGGTGTAAGCGGGAAAAGTAATGAACTTGTGGAGGAGAGTTGGAGACTTGACGAGGGCCGCTACCTATCAAACCAGTTGGACGTGGCAAGACTGGGGAAGCTGGTAAATCGTGTCAGCTTGCAAGGAAGGGGAGCCGGCACAAGGTGTCGTGTGTCAGCCAAAGCGGGCACTGAACGCCAAGACCACCGTCATAGTAGCCCAGGTGAGGAAACATCTAAAGCCAGCAAGCACAGCTACCTCCTCCTCCTAGGCCCACAGTCGTGCGTTACTGAGTGATGGAGAGGGGGGCTCTGACTACCTGAAAACACCGGCTCCAGTATGGGTGGTCCGTGACCTCTGCTGACACCCGATGCTGCAGCCAGCCGTTATTTATCAGCCTCTTCAGCCAGTGGGCGACTTGGTGTGATCAGCTAATCCCTCTTTCAATTACCAGCTCTTGCCGCGACCTGGAGAAGGGAGTCCCACTGAGAGGCGTACAGCAAGAAAAAGGAAAGACAGAAAAGAAAAATCCATCCATTTTTTTTTCTCCACGGAGCGAGGCAAAAACAAAAAAAAGTGAAGGAAGGAAGGAAGGGGGGGTGACGGGGCCATAAATGCAAACTGCAGTGTATTGTTACGGTGCCATCCCAGGGGGCTTTGCGGCGGGCGGCAGACGACAGTTGTGGTCGGGTGGCGGCAGAACGGGGAGGGCCTGACGCGCCAGACAGGTCGTTTTGTGTCATGCGGCAGTAAGTGGGGAGAGCTTCTTCCAGGGTGGCATGCACACCTTAACATTGTGCCACGCCGTCCGCACCCCTAACTGAGGTGCAAGGTGGGAGCGCGCGGGGACTACTCACTAAGTACCCGATTCACTTCCGACAGTCAAGTTTTCTTAGGGAGCAGGAACGGGAGAGTGCTTTTGCAGGTGAAGATTGCAAGCCCTGTGTGCAGGTGAGAGTTTTTTCTCCTCGTCCACCCCGGGTGTTTTCCACCCTTACCCGATTTGTTTGGCACTGCCTTGTTTATGGTGTGTCAGTGGAGTCTGCTGCGTGGTTGAGCCCCTTGTCTCAGAAGATGGCAGTTTCTTCAGTTGCGTGTTGTTGTCTGTTCGGTGAGGGGTGGTGTATATTGATATCAGGTGGTCGGGGTGTTTATTATGACAGGGGAGCTTTTTTATGACCCAACCAGCACCCGGTTAGGGTTGATGGCAAATTTGTCTGTTTCTGTGCCAGGTAGGCCCGAAGATGAATTTTTATCTTTTTATTGGCTGTTGGCCTATTTGACAGGTCTGGGTTTACGTCATTATCTGCACCTCTTTTTTTTCTTTTCTTCTTCTTCTTCTTCTTCTTCTTCTTCTTCTTCTTCTTCTTCTTCTTCTTCTTTTTTTTTTTTTTTTTAAAAGTGAACAAACGTTAATCTTTGAAATAAAGAGGACAATGTGGGTATTTTTATTTATTTTTTTTTTTATTATCCAATTTTTGCTACCGCTTTGTTGCGCAAACATTTAGACCTAGATCTAATAATAAAAAAAAGTTTTATGCTAAATTTATTTTTAAATTAAAAACAAATGATTGTTTTTGGTGTGGTTTTGATTCAAACTAAAGTTTTTAAAAACCAAACGGGGGAATATCGATTTTGTTGTTGTTGTGTCAGTTCTTTGTTTTTCCTGTATTTTGTTTCCCTTTTAACTTGTTCTGTTTATTTACTTGCTTGTATGGACCTTTACTGAGTTGTTTATTTATTTGTTTGTTTTATTTAAAAGAAAACACCCAAACTTTGTCTTTTAAAAATCGGACATGGTAACATCACTTTTGGTTGCAGTTTATTATTTTTTTTTAAAAACTGACTTAGGTATTCGATAAATTGTTATTTAGATGCAGTTCTCAAACTAAGAGGGCAGTAGTATTCTCTGGAGTAGATTGTTTTAGGCCGAATTCAACATTTGTGGTAGATTGTTAAAATTCAACAACGCAGTCATTTTGCTTGATAATGCACGACTTAAAAAGTAAAATTTCGCGCGAAAAAAAATTTGCGAATTGGCGTGGTATCACTTATTTCACACACACACACACACACACACACACACACACACACACACACACACACACACACACACACATACACAACACACACACACACACACACACACACACACACACACCACACACGGTGCTAACCCACATTGTCTGACATAATCAAATTGTAAAAATTGACAGAGATAATTATATTAATGATAGACTAGTAACTGAGCAAAATTTGGACTGCTCTCCCCGGGGAGGAGGAGAAGAGAACAAGAAGAAGAATTGCGAAGAAGAAAACAACAACACAAACAACTAAGATCATGACAAGTACGGAGAGAGATTTATGTATTTGTACATCATGTATTTTGCCGTCTCTCATACATAATTATATGAATAAGGCACACTTCTCAACAAGGCTATAGATCTCAGTATCATTTCTATACTGTGCTGTTGTTGATTAAAAACTTGACATGTGTGTGCGTGCATGCGTGCGTGCGTGCGTGCGTATTTCTTTAACGAAGTTTGTTCGAACCACTATCTACCATCTACCCATGCGTTCTTTGGCAGTCATAACTAGAGCGAGGTTTCGTTGTTGTTGGTAATTATATAAATGGAAGGATAAAAAAATACCGTTTCACCTCAAAGACTAGCACCCATGCCACTACTCAAAAGTCCAGTAGATGAGGGAAGGGGTGGCAGGTGGAGAGAAGGGTGGGTTCAAAAGGTCAAAGTTCGTGGGAGGGGAGGGGGTAGTAGGCTTGGTTCAAACAGTCAAAGTTCAAGTATGTACGTCAACTAGACTACATTTTGTGTAGCGGGAGAAGGAAAAAGAACACGAGCGGCGCGTGCTGTGTAATAAATAACAACATTGATACTAAAAAGCCTAGAGTGCAGAACA
>CM060342.1:33665225-33672725 GCA_030674155.1 Stramonita haemastoma
GTATAAAGCGTTGTTTTCAATCTAAATCTGAATATTTTCAGTTCAGTTGAGCACGAGATTTAAGTAGGGATAGTAAGTCACACTTTTTGGGGTTTTTTGTTGTTGTTGTTAGCTGTTTTGTTTTTGTGTATGGATGGCTTTGATAGTTTTTATTTTTTTCTTGTTTGTTTTTATTTGGTTTTGTTTGCTTTGTTATCTTTGTCAGAAGTAGTAGTATATTAATTGATGGTTTGGGAGGTTTTTTTTGGGGGGAGGGGGAGTTCGTTGTGGTTTTTTTTTTGTCAGATGTATAGTGAAACATAAGTGAAATAAAATCGAGCTTCATTTAACATTAACAGAGCTCTACAAGAAAGGAAAATAGCATGATTTAAGGACCTTAGCACATGAACATCTCCACACATTGCACTGATCAAGGAACCCTTTCATATTCCTTTTTCCTTCTCACACTTGAAATTCTACCGTAATGATATGGATCTGTTATTGTGGGTTCCCAGGTGAAAGGTATTTAAAGCATTAAGTTTGACAGTGAAAAGAAGTGGCTATGAAACCATTATCTTACTCTGTGTGTGTGTGTGTGTGTGTGTGTGTGTGTGTGTGTGTGTGTGTGTGTGTGTGTGTGTGTGTGTGTGTGTGTGAGCTTCAATTCAAGAAATGGTGTTGTCTCTTTCGGGGAAAAAAGAAGAAAAAAGTGGTATTATCGTCATCGTCGATGTCACCATTACCAGCAATACAATGAATATTATTATTATTATTATTATTATTATTATTAGTAGTAGTAGTAGTAGTAGTAGTAGTAGTAGTAGTAGTAGTACCGTTATCATTAAAAAAATTATCATCACATCATCATCATCATCATCATCATCATCATTATTGTCATCATCGTTATCATCATCATCATCATCATCATCATATCATCATCATCATCATCATCATTATTATTATTATTATTTATCATCATCATCATCATCATCATCATCATCATCATCGTTATTATCATTATTATTAATCATTATTATCATCATCGTTATTATTGTTATTGTTATTATTATTATTATTGTTACCATGACTATTATCATTGTTATACAAATTTTTTATAACTAGATCTATTATTCTTGTTCCCAAAATGATCTTTTTTGTTGGTTTCTGATAAGTGTACAAGTTTTGCTTCTGTTACAATGCCATTGGTGGTGACCACACACTTATTGTCATTATTGTTATCATTATTATTGTTATTAGCAAGAACAAGAACACTACTACTACTACTACTACTACTACTACTACTACTACTACTACTACTACTACTACTACGACTACTACTACGACTATTACTACTACTACTACTACTACTACTATAATAATAATTATGTCGTCGTCGTGATCATCATTTATCATCATCATCATCATCATCATCATCATCATCATCATCATCATCATCATCATCATCATCATCATTGCTGTTGTTGTTCTTGGTAGTGGTAGTAGTATAAGTAATAGTATAAGTAGTAGTATAGTAGTAGTAGTAGTAGATAGTAGTAGTAGTAGTAGTAGAAGTCTGTATCATCACCTTCACTATCATCATCGTCATCGCCATTGTTGTTGTTGTTGATATTATCATATATTGTTATAGTTGTTGTTATTCATCATCATCATTTCAATCTATCATCATCATCATCATCGTTGTTATTATTATTTATTATTATTTCTATCATCATCATAATCACCCTCCTCCTCCTCTTCTTCTTCTTCCTCCTCTTCCTCCTCCTCCTCCTCAACACTGACTGGCGTCTATATATAAATAGATAAATAAATAAATAAATAAATATATATATATATATATATGTATACATGTATTCTTTTATTTGTTTGCATTACAAGATTTAGCGCTAGATCTATATAAACTCCATGTATTATTATTACTATTACTACTATATAATTATTATTATTATTATTATTATTATATTATTATTATTTTGTGTGCAGTCATCAGGAGGCGGGGCCAGCATGTTTGACGATGACGTGTTGTCAGGGCGGCGGTTCCCGCTGGCCACAGGACTGATGCCGGCACACAACTTCGGCTTCAGCTTCCCCATGCCGCACCACGACCCCATGTCGCTGGCAGGTCAGTGCTGACAGCCTTGTATAGCCTAGTGCAATCACTCTACACTAGCCTACATACAGCCTTGCTGTGTCTTGTAGTCTTTTAGTGTGTTGTGTTGTGTTTGTGTTGTTTGTATACCATGTCCCTGGCAGGTCAGTGCTGCCTGCCTGGTGTCTTGTAGTCTTGTAGTGTTGTGTTGTTTGTAGTGTGTTGTGGTGTTTGTAGTGTGTTGTGTGGTGTTTGTAGTGTGTTGTGTTGTTTGTATTGTGTTGTATACCATGTCTCTGGCAGGTCAGTACTGCCAGCCTGGTACAATCACTCTACACTACAGCCTTGCTGTGCCTTGTAGTCTGGTAGTGTGTTGTGGTGTGGTGTGTTGTGCTGTTTGTAGTGTGTTGTGTTGTATACCATGTCTCTGGCAGGTTAGTGCCAGCCTTGTGTCTTGAAGTCTTGCAGTGTGTTGTGTTGTTTGTATTGTGTTGTATTGTGTTGTATATCATGTGCTGCTAGCCTGGTGTTTTGTAGTCTTGTATTGTGTTGTGTTGTGTTGTGTTGTGTTGTTTTGTGTAGTGTTGTGTTGTGTTATATACCACTTTGTCAGAGTACATTTCTCTGGTCATTACTACAATATCACTCAACACTACAGCCTTGTTGTAGTCTTGTAGTGTGTTGTGTTGTGTTGTGTTGTATACCACTTTGTTGGGGCAGATTTCTCTGGTCCAGTACTACAATATTACTCTACACTACAAAAAAAAAACACACACAACAAAAACCTCTACACTACAGCCTTGAGTCTTGTAGACTTGTATTGTGTTGTATAGTATTGTGTTGTATTGTGTTGTATATCACTTTGTTGGGGCAGATTTCTCTGTTCAGTACTACAATATTACTCTACACTACCCAAAAAAACCAACAACAAAAAAATCTACACTACAGCCTTGGGTGTTGTAGTGTATTGTGTTGTGTTGTATTGTGTTGTATACCACTTTGTCCGGGCAGATTTCTCTGTTCAGTACAACAGTATTACTCTACACTACAGCCTTGTGTCTTGTAGCGTTGTGTGTTGTATTGTATTGTGTTGTTTGTATTGTGTTGTATTGTGTTATATATCACTTTGTCGGGGCAGATTTCGCAGGTCAGTAAGTACTACAAATATTGCTCTACAGCCTTGTGTCTTGTAGTGTAGTGTGTTGTGTTGTGTTGCATCGCGTTGTATTGTGTTATGTTGCATTGTGTTGTGTTGTGCACTGCAGCGTTGCGTTGTGTTGTGTTGTAGGCCCTATTGTGTTGTATACCACTTTAAAGTCACACACTCACTCACTCACTCATTCACTCACTCACTCACACTATCTCTTTCTCAGCGCCCCCCCCCCCCCCCCCCCCCCTTCTCTCTCTCTCTTTCATCCTCCCACTCTGTGTCACACACACAGTTAGTTATATATTTTTTCACATCAGTGTTTTTGTTTTTCCCTTCCCCCCTGTATTCTAAAATTCTGAGCCAAGCTCTGCTTTCATCCATCCTGACCAAGGCTGAAACAGCAGCCAGCCGGCTTTGAACCCTAAACCACACGTCAGTGGTATCGCCTTCCCGCTAACAGCGTTGTACCGCTGATTATGACCTGGACCAAAGCCTCGACCATCGCTGACACCTTGTGGACTCTGGCACTTCAGACCTTTGATGTATCAACTGCCAAGTGTTTCCCCCCCCCCTCTCTCTCTCTCCCCCCCTTTTTTACCTCCTCCCTCTTCCCCCCCCCCCCCTGCGCACGTGCCCTATTCAAAGTTCCCTTATATTTGGTGGAACTGTGGCAAGTTTTTTTTGTTGCTGTTTTTTTTGTTTTGTTTTTGGTGTCAGTGCAGGTGACAGAATTGTCTGATCTATGATCATGTAAAGTGTCAGTTGTCGCGGTAACATTATCACCGAGCTGAAGTTTCAAGCAGGCAGGCAGTGATGTCAACTTTGTGAGGGAGTTTTGGCTGGGTGACATGTTTGATCGAAGCCAACTCCGCTTCCGCGAGTCGCACGTTTTTACCCGATCCTCTCTTCGGCTCGGTTTAAATATTTTTTCGCTCTCTTGTTTGTTATGGTTTAGTTGTTCGTTTTCATTGGTTTCTGTGTTTGTGTGTTGTTAACCTTACAAAAAAATATTGGGTCTGTGATTTATTATTATTACTCTTTTTGGTGTGTGTGTGTTTATTTATTTATTTATTTATTCTTTTATATCGAGGATAATGGGATAAGCATTCTTGTGCTTTTTTTTTTATATCCAGTCCCCGTGTGTATGCAGTTTTATCAATATTGTCATCTGTTCCCACCGGCACACGATGTGTGTGTGTGTGTGTGTGTGTGTGTGTGTGTGTGTGTGTGTGTGTGTGTGTGTGTGTGTGTGTGTGTGTGTGTGTTTGTCCTGTCGTTATAATAAAAACGGTGAAACGTTTGCGTATGATGATGTCATGATAATATTATTATTTTGAAATTTATTGATAATTCCAAAACTGCAAAGAGACTCTTAATCTTTTTTTTTTAATTTTGAAAAAAAAATCATGAATTAAAACCACCTAAACTACCATCTCATACTTATGGTAAAGCAGTAGGGTTCAAAACGAAACAACCACAAACATCGGCTTGCTGCTGCTCTTAAATTTAGCATTTATGTACGATAGATATTTTTCTTCTGAATAAACATCCGATTCATGAAACCAACTAACTAACCATGAACCCAAACTATATGTGTTATCCCCTGCCCCTCCTCTGGTCCAAAGGTTCACAAAACTTTAAATTAATCTTAAATCGGTTAGTAAAATGGACACAGGAGAAAGCGAGTCACTGTGAATTTTTACCTCTGTCAAGGAAATCGGGGAAAACCGCTCCACCTTTTGTCCGGGAAATTTCTAGTCATAGATATCTCTGTCTGTCTGTCTGTCTGTCTGTCTGTCTGTCTGTCTGTCTGTCTGTCTGTCTGTCTGTCTGTCTGTCTTTCCCCCCCTCTCTTTTTGTTTTTTTTTCTCTCTCTCTCCCTTCCCCCCTCCCCCCTCTTTCTTTCTTTGTCTTTCTCTCTCACTCTGTCTCTTTCTCTTTCTCTTTCTCTCTCTCCCCCCTTCTCTCTCTCTGTTTCTCTCTCTCCCTTCCCCCTCTCCCCCCCTCTGTCTGTCTGTCTGTCTGTCTCTGTCTCTGTTTCTTTGTCTCTTTGTGTCTGTCTCTCTATGTGTTTCTTTCTCTCTCCCTCTGCCTGTCTGCTATCTTTCTCTCTCTCTGTCTTTGTCTCCCTCTCTCTGTTTCTTTCTCTCTCCCTCTGCCTATCTGCTCCCCCCCCCCCTCTCTCTCTCTCTGGCTGATGTGTGGTTGGATTATACCCGCATCTACCATCTCTGGTTTCTCTCTCTCTCTCTCTCTCTCTCTCTCTCTCTCTCTCTCTCTCTCTCTCTCTCTCTCCTCTCTCTCCTCTCTCTCTCCTCTCTCTCTCTCTCTCTCTCCTGTCCTCCCCGTATTTCTGTTTGATGCCATATGCTGCTAATATCAGGATCAACGTGTGTTGGTATCGCAACATTTTCTTGCTGTAAATATATGATTAGGAGACCAGGCCGTGTCAAAAGCTAGACAAATGTTTCTTTTTTCTTGTACGAAAACAACATTTCTTACAATGACAAACAAGAAATGTGAAATATGGTTTCAGAATACGGCCATCTTGATGGTGGGCTAATACGGTCTCACACGCAAATAATCTCACGGTTTGGTGAACCTCGGAGCTCTAGCCGAGGAACGAAAAAGTATAGTCTAGTTTCTGATTAGAAAAGCCTCTTTCCTACTGTTAATGACATAAGCTCCAACCCAACCGAGTTTTAAAAATATGAAATATAAAAAAACATTTTCTTTAAAAAAAAAAAAAACCCTGATATTTTTAATCGAAAGTTTTAACACTGTTTTTTTTTTTTAAATGTAGAAAAAGGGTATTAGAACTGATACAAAACCAAAATAATAATATAATAATAATAATAATATAATAATAATAACAATAGCAACAACAATAATAATAATAACAACAATGATAACAATGGTAACAATAATAATAATAATGATAATGATAATAATAATAATAATAATAATAATAATAATAATAATATGATAATAATAATAATAATAATAATAATAATAATAATAATATTGCTGTAGCAAATACATACTTCTCATTTATTTTGAAAACTTAAAAAAAACATTAATTGCATGTTAAATTAAAAAATAAACTTTTTTACTTGCATGTTTATTGTGTTTCTTGTCCTTTTTCTCTCTCTTTTTTTTAAATCGCGAAAGGGATTCTCTTTGTTCTTTTCTTTGTTTCTTTGTTTTTTTTATCATAAAAATCATTTCTGGCCTTAATCACTTTTGACACATCGCGCTTTCATACGGTCCTTAGGCTAACAATATGGCGACAGCAAAAACGAGCTATGGGCGAGCAGTATATGAATTTTGTTGATTGATGTGGTTCATTATAGTTAGGGTTTATGTGGAGGGGCGGTTTCACGTGCTGAAGAGTTATATAACGAGGACGTTTGATGTGTTCAGATGACAGATTCAATGCTGTCATGACATGACTCCTTCTATGGCCAAATTAATGTTGTCAGGAATGCGTCAGTCTTTTTGTTGTTGTTGTTTGTTGTTTTCCTCGTGTGTGTGTGTGTGTGTGTGTGTGTGTGTGTGTGTGTGTGTGTGTGTGTGTGTGTGTGTGTGTGTGTGTGGGTGGGTGGGGGGGGGGGATGTGTGTGTGTGTGTGTGTGGGGGGTAATATATATATATATATATATATATATATATATATATATATATATATATATAATATATATATATATACACGCCTTTCCTTCAGAGAGAGAGAGAGAGAGAGAGAGAGAGAGAGAGAGAGAGAGAGAGAGAGAGAGAGAGAATATGTGTGTGTGTGTGTGTGTGTGTGTGGGTGTTTGTGGGTGTGTGTACGCACACGTGTGTGTGTGCATGCGTGTGCATGTACGCACGTGTGCATGCATGCACGCTCGATGTGATAACTGCCTTAGTTTACGATCCTATCAGCTCGTGGGTACGTTTTTATCTGTCATTGTTATGACTGCAGCTGATGTTTCAACATGCAGGGCTGTCTTGCTGGGTTAGTGGTTTGGCAGGTTGCAAATCCATTCACACCTCTACCTCACAGCATAAGGCACAGTTTCTCTGTGCTTGCCAAGCCAACAAAATAAATTAAAAAACCTCACCCCCCAAAATACAAACGGGCAGAAAAACAAAACTATAAACGCACACACACACAAAACACATACAGGCACACATACACACAGACACAGAGACACACACACATACGCGCACACACAATCACACACACAGACTCACACACACTCTCACACTCTCTCTCACACAC
>CM060342.1:33685225-33687725 GCA_030674155.1 Stramonita haemastoma
ATCTAGAGATCCCCTGTGACTTAGTTAAAGTGGTAGTATATAATACAATGCAATCAAAAATAAAACACGTTACACAAAGTGTACAATTCAACTTTTTTTTTTTCTTTTGGGGATAATTATTTTGAACTTGGTTTACCTTCACGTAGTTTTAACCGCCATCACTATTCTTTCTATCCCGTAGTCTGGCGACCGTGGGGGCACCCTCGAAGACTTGACAACCATTTCCCTCTATTCCTCTATCTGTTTTCCTTCCTCTGCTATTCCCCACCCCACCTTCCATTTCCTTCTTTATTATATGTAATCCACTCTGAGTCACTGGAAAAAACCAAACCCAACCCTTTACAGAGGGTAGAGGAATCAACGTGCCCAGAAATGGCAAGGCTGGTCATCACGTCACTTATTTACACCAGACGTGAGGTGTTGTGGGAAACATGGTCTATTTCCAGGCACAAGTGGGGGAAATGATATGCCAGGGAACTACAGGGACATGAAGATGGTCGATCAAGTTTGGGACACAGTATAGAGTCATGTAAGGACATGGTATATCGTCTGGTTAGGGACATGGAAGATTGTCTGGTTAGGGACATGGTAAGTGGCCACATTAGGGACACGGCAGACAGCCCCGTCCCCAGAGCCCCTGTGACAAGTATTGCTGTGTGGACGCCGGCACGCAAGGGCCCTGTGCATTACAACACACTGCACCCTGCAGGGTCTGCCCTACCCCGGGTGGGGAGGGAGCGGGAGGTGTCAGCACACGGCCCTGACCTCCGGGTATCTTGGCGCCTGCTGCTGGCTGTCCTCTCGGGGGACCTACCTACCTACCTACCCATCGACTAGAATCTACCCGGTCTCCTAGAATCTACCCGGTCCCCACTGTCCACGTTCCCCTGGTTGTGTGGCTGTAGCAGACCTCACGTCTGCTGTTTATGACGGGAAAAACCTCCAGTGGCTCTTGCCTTGGTGACTTTTGGGGGTGATGGGGAGGGGGGGTGATGGGGGGTGGGGAGTGGAGGTTAATGACTGAGTACCCTCATGCTGTGGGTTTATGGGGCTTTCTTTTGACGACTTCAGCCCTGACCGCTAACCAACTTCTTCTTTCTCTATGTGGTCAGGAGTGACAGTCACAGGGATGGACAAACACGACTTTTCGTTTTTTTTCAATTTTTAAATTTTCTTTCTTTTTTTTCTTTCTTTCTTTCTTTCTTTATCTATTCTTTCTTTCTTCTTCTTTCTCTTCTTTCTTTCTTTCTTTCTTTCTTTCTTTCTTTTCTTTCTTTCTTTCTTTCTTTCTTTCGTTCGTTCGTTCGTTTCGTTCGTTCGTTCGTTTCGTTCGTTCGTTCTCATTTTGTTTAGGCTCCAGTCTACGTTGATGACAAGATACAGTAGAAGCCAGAGGGTGATAGAGGAATAGAATGTTTTAGTTCTTTTTATTTTTGAATTTGGGGATAGGAGTAAAGATGCGTTCCGCCCTTCGGAAGAATAGGTCCATTGCGTGCCGGCAAAAACAATTCCAAATTTATTTTTTAAACCTTAAGTCAGAATACAGCTGCCTTAATTAATGGTTGGCAAAAACAGTTGCATATGCAAAACTCTCACCATTGGTGAGCGTCGGAGCTCTAGCCAAGGAATGGGGGCAAAGAGGAAAAAAAATCTTATTCTTTCTTGCTTGTTTATTTTAGTGGTTCTTTTTTCGGTCAGTCTCCGTTGAAGACAGCAGGACACATCACAAAATGACTGGATTAAACAAAACAAAAAAGCAAATGCTTTGCTTATTCAGTATGCCATCTTCAAACTAGCCATCGGACTTGACTTCAGTGACCAAGAGAAATCTGAAGTGGGGCTCTCCTGACGTCTGCCTGTACCTAAGCAAAAGGAGCAGAGCTGGAGGACTAGAGGGTCAACCCTTCTCACAGACAGTAAGGCAACGACTGAAGTGGACGCTTCCCCATACTACCCCCAAGTGGACCAATATTATTTTAGGGTGGGAGCGCATCCACCCGTGACAGAATACGGGCCCTGGGAACATCAGCGAGGTGTGAGAGGGTCGGTGCGGGTTTGAAGCCGGCATTGTTTGAAAATACTCCATCCCCCCTCTGGACGAAAACAGAAGCTGCGGGTAGGAAGGGAGAAAGACAGACAGGAGGACAGAAAACTCCAGGGAGAGGAGAGATGGGCAAGCAGGCCTTCTTCACTGACGTCTTTCAGCCCTTAACTTTTCAACACCTTTACTCAGTCTCTGTCTCCCCCAACTCATCCTATGGGTCAGGAGAGGAGAGAGAGAGAGAGAGAGAGAGAGAGAGAGAGAGAGAGAGAGAGAGAGAGAGAGGAGGAGGGGGGGGGGGGGGCGGGGGCGAGCGACAATGGAAAGGTTTTCCCTGAGGTGGACTTTGATTACAGTTCATTTTCACTGAGATTCTTCTTCCGTCCACTAACTCGTGGTCGATGGGTTGACTCTGTCAGACTATTGAGAGTCTTTGATTTTCAGCGGCGAGTCGGGGAT
>CM060342.1:33695225-33700936 GCA_030674155.1 Stramonita haemastoma
ACACATACACACCACACACACACACCACTACCACACCACACCACCACCACCACCACAACAACAACACACACACACACACACACGCAACACACACACACCACACACACACACGAAACACACTCCACACCACCACTACCACAACAACACACACACACACACACACACACATCGTGGCAAGCCATTGTACCCGCCTCGACAAGGAAGGCAGGGACAATAAGAAACAGTCACTGCCACACCAGTTTATGGCCGCCAATTGTCTTGGCCGGGGGAAATGTATAAGGTTCATAAACCCACAAATGAAGGGGACCAACAATCGCTGCAATTCCATCTCCTTTTTTCCCACACACGCACACACGGCTGCTGTACATAACGGGTGAGGTGTCGTTAAGTGGTGTGTGTCCTTGTCGCTAAAGCTGTGCAAACCTGGTCAAAAAGTCACTGGAAACGATTTTTGTTTTTTTACACTGGGTGCCGGCAAAATTCGGTAGAAAAAAGCCACTTTGTTAGGAAATGAAATGCATAATGCAGACGTAGACAGGACAAGAACAAAAATGGGTGGCGCTGGTTTTGTGGCGAAGCGCTCTCCTTGGGAGAGCAGCCCGAATTTCAGGCATAGCACAGAAATCTGCGGTGATATAAAGTGTTATACAATACAACATAAGTCGAAGTTTAAAGGGGAAACGGAAAAAGCTATCAGCAACGATATGGAAAATGAACAGTAGAGAGAAAATAAGGTTGAGAGAGAGAGAGGGAGAGAGAGAGAGAGAGAGAGAGAGAGAGAGGGAGAGAGAGAGAGAGAGGAGAGAGAGAGAGAGAGAGAGAGAGAGAGAGAGAGAGAGAAAATAATGTTCCCCAGAAAAAGACCATAGCCCCTTTTGAAGGGGTAATGAATACCTTTGACTTAAACTGACACATTTAACTTACGTGCCGGTACCACATCCATAATTTTTCATGTGTCAAAACTGAAATATAGACAGTGGTGTTTCTCTTCTTTTAAACGGTTAATATAGGTACATATCATGATCACCTTTTCTTGTTTTCACTGAGGGAGAGAGAGAGAGAGAGAGAGAGAGAGAGAGAGAGAGAGAGAGAGAGAGAAGAGAGAGAGAGAGGGGGGGGGAGGACATTATGGCTTATGATTTACAAATACCTCTCACCCAACCCCCCATTCTTCACCCAAGTTAAGTGTAGGTGTCAGCTTCAAAGTGACACTTGACCAAAGCGTGAATGGCATACACTTGTCAAAAGTGCCAGGTCTTTGTTCAGGCTACCTGAGAAAACCAGTCACGTCGGTATAGCTTTCATCTTCAGAAATGAAGGTGATGATGATTGACGGCAGGTAAATTTCAACTGCTCCCCCCACCCCTGTTTCTCTTTATCAGGTTATGTCTGTCTCTCCTGTGTGTGTGTGTGTGTGTGTGTGTGTGTGTGTGTGTGTGTGTGTGTGTGTGTGTGTCGTGTGTGTGTGTGTGTGTGTGTGTGTGTGTGTGTGTGTGTGTGTGTGTGTTGTGTGTCTGTGTGTCTGTGCGTGTGTGTGTGTGTGAGGGAGGGAGGGAGGGTTATTTACAACTTAAAAACGTGTAGAAGACCCCTCGCCAGCATGTCTACATTGACTCTTCATACCTACACCCTGTCAAAACCACATCTGTAGCCTCAACAGTTTACGATTCTTCCCCCCCCCCCCCCCCCAAAATTTCACGCAACCAAATATCGTCGCTCCGGCAGCCATAAATGACGTCACCACGCGGTAGTCAAAACGGTAGGGCAGCAGTTTACGACAAGAGCAGTGCAGAGCAAGAAAAGGCCGGCATAAGGAACGAACAAACGAACGGTGTCTGCGGCAAAGTCAATATTTTCACTGGTCGGCGCCCCGCTGACAAACGGTATGCAAAAGCGATGTCTGGAACTGGAGACGGTGGCTGGCGTTTTGCTTTCAAAGGGGAGAGGGGATTGGGGGGGGGGGGGGGGGAGGGGGGCTGTACACCCGACGGGGAGAGTGAGAGAAGTAAAGCAAGCAAGCAAGGCCAGTGTGGTGTGGGGTGGGTGGGTGGGTGGATTGATCGCCGGCACGGGGTTATTACGGGTGTCATTAACTAATTTCCACCCAGACGGGATGATGATAAGTCATAGCTGCTGCTGTTGCTGTGAGGTGGTTGGTCCCTATGCCATTAGGGTCTCTCTCTCTCTCTCTCTCTCTCTCTCTCTCTCTCTCTCTCTCTCTCTCTCTCTCTCTCTTCTCTCTCTCTCTCTTCTCTTCTTGTGTGTGTGTGTGTGTGTGTGTGTGTGTGTGTGTGTGTGTGTGTGTGTGTGTGTGTGTGTGTGTGTCTTTCTCTGTTAATTAACCCATCCCTCTCCCTCCTCTCTCTCCCTCTCTCCTTTAGTCTTTCCGTCCGTCCGTCCGTCCGTCGCGTCGTTTCTCGTCTGTTTGTCTGTCTTGTCTGTCTGTCTGTCTGTCTGTCTGTCTGTCTGTCTTCTCTCTCTCTCTCTCTCTCTCTCTCTCTCTCTCTCTCTCTCTCTCTCTCTCTCTCTCTCTCTCTCTCCTCTCTCTCTCTCTCTCCCGTTTTATTGTTTGTTTTCTTTTCCTCATTGTCAACGCTGAGTGACTGACGGTAGCTGAGAAAGGGTTTGTTAGGGTGCAGTTCATTTCAACAGCCATCTTTATGACTGCGTGGCGGCGGGTGACTGTGTTTAAGGTCAGCTAGAAAGGAGAATTTATGGTTAACCATAATCATTGAAGTTATTTTAAGAATTGTGCCATTTTTGGGGTGGCCTGAGGTGCTGAAGTGGGAGAACTCACCGAAGTGTGGACCTCTGACTTTTCTGGCTTCTGACCACAGTCCTGATATCAGAGAAATCTGGAATGGACTATAATTTGACTATAATAATAAGAAGAAGTAGTAGAAAGGAGAGTTGGGGGGGGGATGGATGAGGAGGGGGTTGATGCGTGAAGTTGCGGGTGGATGTAGAACTAATAAGGAGGAAGAGGGAGGGGGAGGGGGGAGCAACTGGGAAAAAAGGGGGCGGGGGAGACGATGAACAAGATTTGAAACTTTTGTGGTTAGAGATTAAAATGTCGAGGTAGTGCTTGCTTAAAGTTACCTCCTCTTTCTTAAAATTGTTTGAGAGATTATAGAGTAATGTAGAAGTGCTCATAACTAGTTCTCCCTCTCCCCCTTACTCCCACGCCATTTTTGCACCGATTATTTCCCTTACTCAGACATGTGATTATTTTGATTGATTAAAAAAAAAAATTGTTGTTGTTTTTTTATTATTATTATTATTATTATTATTATTATTATTATTATTATTATTATTATTATTATACATTTGTCATCTTTATCTGATAGCATACGAGTATTTGGCCAGCCTCCTAGTATTCATCAGTTCTAACAGTGTTTTTTTTCGTTCCTCAGCTAGAGCTCCAAGGTTTAAAAATGGTGAGATGTTGCGTATGCGACCGTTTTTTGCCCACCATGAAAGTAGCTGCATTCCGACTTCAGGGATGTATGCTGGGTATGTTCGAGTTCCCGTAACCACGACGTTGACATGAATTTCGGGATCTTTAACGTGCTTGTTTGATCGTCTGCATGTGTATATACACGAATGGCATTCATTTACTGGCAGGTCTGCACTTGAAGTTGACCTGGGAGGCCGTAGAAATGCTCACCCTTGATTCACCAGACACCGCCGAGATTCGAACCACGACTTCATGGACCCATGGAATTGAAGTTGAAGAGTCTTAATCACTTAGTTATAGCATTCGTCTGGCAATATTGTCACTTTGCCCTGTTCGTTATCATTACAATTGTCTTTGAAGTTTATGTCCTCACTCTATCACATCCGTCATTTACATGTTGCTACTGCTTTGTTGTTGTTCTTGGTTTAAAAGAAAATGTGATCGGAAGGAATCATCGTTGACATTTAAAATGTTGAGCACTTTATTCCATTTCCTCAGACTGAAAACTTGTGGTCAGAGTTGATGTGTTGATGATAGTTTTGTTTGAGTTTCTTTTCTTCTTCTTTTTCTCGGTGTGGAAATTACTTTTGACTTGAGCCCCGTGGTTAGAGCGTTGGACTGAGGATCTGAAACAATCTAGGGGTTCGGATTCGAGTCTCTCCTGGAGTTAACATTGTTTTTAACTCAATCCCATTCTGTGTCCTTCGGATGAGATCGTTTGCCTTCAAGACTTCAAGAAAACTTCATTTACCCCCCCCCCGTCCCGGTTGTACATGGAATTTAATAATGCCACAAATCTAATCTGCACATGTGGGCGTGTGAAAATACTCACAACATAACCCTCTCATTACACAATGCAGTCATACGATGTGATGTAATACAACTGCAAACCTGTACATCTCTCCACCCCCCATAAAGCCCAAAGCGCTAAGATAACACACAGATGTGCCTAGTGAAATGTTCTCTTAATTTTGTAAATCATATAACTTTCCTTTCGAAATGTGGTTAGTCAACAACAACAACGTCATTGTTTTGTATCCATAGCAGAGACTGTATAAGCTACGCTTAAAGTCTCTGTCCATAGTTACTTCCCTTTTTTGCATACGTTACTAAGACATGCTTTGCTTTCTTTCTGTTTCTTTTTCTTTCTGTCTTTCTTCATTTCCTTCCTTCTCTATCTTTTTTTTTTTTTTTTTTTTTTTTGACGTTTAGCCAACACAGTGAAACTGTAAGAACAGGCTTATAAAACGCTACGGGGGGCCGCACCAAAATGATCAGATTAGAGAACCACCACAGGCAATGACGGTATTATCTCCCATTGCGCGCTCCTTGAGCAGACAGCCAGGGACAAGTGAGGGGGGGGGGGAGGGGGAGGGGGAGGCTGACGCTAAATAATTGATAGGCGGAGTCTGGGGGACCCTGCATCCTTTTACCGGATGTACTGTGTCGCCACCTGTTGTCACCCGTGAGGGAACGTTACGGGCACGTGCCATAGGACGCCCCCTACCGCCGCTGATTTGCCTCCCTTTAATTCGGAAGTTGTCTGGGGAGCTGGTGGAGACAAGATAGTGAACAGACTGGTCGTCTGCTTGTGTTGGCTAGGCTAGCAGTTGTGAAGGACGAGGAGATGGTTATCTCCTGTTGGTTAGACATGGTGTGTGTGGGGTTGGTTATTTGTTAGACAGGAGCTTGGAGGTTTCTGTTGTAATGCAGTGGGGGTGAACAACCATCGGTTGAAAACCCGGTCACATTTTCTTGATGGAGATGTTAGAGTTTTTGTTTACAGTTTTGACTAGTTTGAAGGTATCGATCTTCAGTTTTGGTTTGTTTGTTTGGTTTGTTGTTGTTGTTGTTGTTGTGTTGTTTTACATATTTAGCCTAAACTTTTGCAGGGAGCATGGCTTCCGTTTTCTTTTCTTTCTTTTTGTGCTTCGTTTCAAATGTTGGTAATATTGATGATGATATTATGACATCGTTAACAGTTGGGGGCAAAGCTTGTTTGGCACTGGTAAAGGACAAACAAACAACAACAAACAACACGAAAACAAAATATAAGTAAACAAGTATCCCCCCCCCCATCCACCCCAAAGAAACAGACTTTCAAAATCAAGGGCAGTGTGTTACAGAAAGCGCACATAGGTTAAAAAAAAAAAGTAGGAAGGACAAACTCGGAGGATTGAGGAGCAGATAATGACATTGTAATAGAGAGAGAACAGATAACAGGATTATTTCCCCATGCATAAGCCCCCCCCCC
>CM060342.1:33701036-33703536 GCA_030674155.1 Stramonita haemastoma
CTCTCTCTCTCTCTCTGTGCCCGTGTTATGCAGACTAGACGTGGGCAGGCAGGCAGGCAGGTAACAGATGCCTCCAGTCCCTGGATTGTAGGAGAAGTATAAGGACAGGTGGAGGTGACCATGATGTCAGCCTTTTCTGTCCAGTGCTGAAGCGTCCACCTGCCTGACTGACTGACTGGGCCGTAGAGCCCTAGCCCTAGTACACAGTAGTCAGGTGTGTCTGCCGTAACCGATACCTGCCTGAAGCTTTGGCGCCAGAGGTCCCTCTCCACTGTTGTCCTGTTTATGACTGCAGTGGCCAGGTGATTGTGCTGGTGCCAATCTCTCGCTGTCTTTTCTTTATATTATTGCCGCTTTATTGCCGTGATTCGAGTCTGGTGGTCTGCGGGGCTTCTTCGATGAATTTTAATTAGTGTGTAATCTGTCTGCGTTACATTTTTTTTCAAGAAGAAATTACCTTGGATGTTAGGAAAATCTAGATTTTTCTTACTTTTGGGTTACGAAAATTCTTGTACTTTTTCTTTCTACTTTTGGGTTACAAAAATCTTGTACGTTTTCTACTTTTGCGTTAAAGAAAATCTTGTACTTGCTCTACTTCGTGTTTGGAAAATCTTGCGCTTTCCCACTTTGTTCTTTCTTTCTTTGACCCTGTCGTTTTGCCCAACTGTTGATGATAATTATAGTGTGTGTGATGGGTGGAGCTATAAACAGTATGGTAGGATTGGGTTGAAGCTGCTGATCTACACTTTTACACAGCGGCCTCTGGGTTTGTGTCGTCACTGTTTCGGTGACCTAGTCTTTCATAGCAAATTATGGTTGGCAAGACCCGTTTCTGGGGTAGACTATGAACAAATCAATTCTCCTCTTCCCAACCTTTTTTTTTTTTAGAGCCACTGGGATCTAGTAGTCTATAACAATAAATTCTTTGTCATGGGTGCATTGTCATCTGCTAGATCTAGCAATTTTTTTGTTTGTCATTTGATGCACGGAAATACGTGTGTGTGTGTGTGTGTGTGTGTGTGTGTGTGTGTGTGTGTGTGTGTGTGTGTGTGTGTGTGTGTGTGTGTGTTGAAAAAAAATCTACTGTTCAAATTCTCAGAAACATGAGTGAAATTAAAGCATAATAGAATTAACCTAAAACAATACTGTAACTAGGACAAATCTTGTGTGTGTGTGTGTGTGTGTGTGTGTGTGTGTGTGTGTGTGTGTGCGCGCGCGTGCGTGCGTGCGTGCGTGCGTGCGTGCGTGTGTGTGTTGTGTGGGAGCGGGTAGGAGTCGACAATAGGGAAGGCACCAAATCCCTAACGGCTATGTCACCTCCTTCTCAACCGTCTCCAAACGAACAGAAGACAGTTTAGTTTAGCATAAAGTCTGGTAGGGCCTCCATACAACCCCCCTGTAACTGGTTTATAATGAGTTCAGGGACTATCAAAGAAAACTAGCATATAATGAGGAGCAAAGACACCCCTCCATTCCTTGGTGGCTCTGTAACGGGGCGGTTTGTGATTCGGGGTGTGATGATGGGGTGGGGTGGGGCGGGTTGTAGCGTAGGGGGATGGATCCCAGATCAAAAAGTGAGGGTGAAGGGGGGGAGGACAGGACAGTGAGGAGAGAGACAGTGGGAGGGGAGGGGGCGGGCCCAGGCAGCTGTCAGGAACAAGCGGCGCTGACCCCGGCACATGTGGGGTGGAATATGATGAGGATGAAGAGGATGGAGCCGGTTTCACGTGCAGTGAGTGAATGAGGGGCGACTGGGACTGTCCCCTCGATCTGCCTGTTCTGCTGGTTATTCAGTTGTCCTGTACAGTTAGGCTACATGTATATACTTAGCTCAAAATCAGACAACTTAGCAGGAGGATGTTGATATAATTATACAGTCTCACCCATCTGTCTCTGTCTCTGTCTCTGTCTGTCTGTCTCTCTGTGTTGAGGCTTATATTTTTATCTTGATGTTATCTCTGAAAAGGGCGGGACAGGATGTAAAAAGCACACGAGTGCTTATCTATTATCCTCGAATAAAAGAATTTGCCTTGCCTTGCCTTGCCTTGCCTTGCCTTGCCTTGCCTTGCCTTGCCTTGCCTTGCCTTGCCTTGCCTCTCTCTCTCTCTCTCTCTCTCCTCTCTCTCTCTCTCTCTCTCTCTCTCTCTCTCTCTCTCTCTCTCTCTCTCTCTCTCTCCCCTCTCTCTCTCCCCTCTCTCTCTCTCTCCTATTACGACAAATAAGGAGGAAGAGGAGAAAGCCACCCTAAACTTTTTGGCCCCTGCAGAAACTAAGGCCTCTAAAACCTCGTTCCCCAACGACAGCATGAGTTATGGGACATCACTTTATTTGTGAGGACAAATAGAAAAGCAAGGAAAAAAACCCTTTGTGGCAAACTAAAGGCTCCTAAGTTGGTCAGTAATACGGTATTAAAGGCATGCACCCATTCACGTAAGTTTGGCAGGTCAGAGAAGGTGAGAGAGAGAGGAGAGAGAGAGAGAGAGAGAGAGAGAGAGAGAGA
>CM060342.1:33713536-33756036 GCA_030674155.1 Stramonita haemastoma
GGCACACTTACCTCCCTCCACCGCTCTGTCTGTCTGTCTGTCTCATTTTTGGTAACAATTTTTTTTTGACAGATAGATTGGCGGGGTTTAAAAAATTTTGGAGGACAAAGCTGGGTTTGAAGGTGTCTTGCAAGTTGAATGATGACAAAAAGGGAACATCTGATTATGAGGTTCATTTTTTGTTGAGGGATTTTGACAAGTGTTTTATGTCTATATTTTGTAGGTTTGGTATTATAATGTTGTTCACGGCATTTCTAAAATTCTTGTGTTGCCAACAATATTTTCATCTGGGATTAATTGAAAAGAGGTTTCCATTCATTTCAATAAGCGTACAGTCATTGGGGCTTCTTTTGTGCTGGTTATTGTTGATAAAAAGCAGAGCCCCCATCCCATTTTACAAAAAAACAACAACAACCTACAACAGACAGAAGAATAAATACCAAAACAAAGAAAGGAACAACAACAAAAAGCCCCAACAAATATCCAGCTATTTGTAAGATGTAGATTGGATGCAAATCATTTCACACTTCCATTATAATCAAATTTGTTCCTCCTCTAAATATCTTCCCTAAAAAAATGAACTATTTTCATTCACAATATATTATGTATCATTGCCAAGTTTTCTACATTTTCAAACAACGATTTTTTGAAAAAGGTTTTATTTAGTGTTGTCATAGGACAATATAAACAAAATAGCATGACAGAACGTGAGATGACGTAGCCAGCACACAAAAAAAGCATCTTTTATATAAACTGTATAACTCATTTGTTCAAAATTCTTTATATTGGCCTGGTACGTCCACATGAAGATTTTTTTCAACAATTATAATACCTCAAGAGCTTTTTCCCCTCAGTTTTTAAACATACACCTCAAAACAATAGGCAGCTTGTGTTAGAATATGGGTCACTGTGAACTGCAGTATGAAACTTATAACAATGACTCTGTTTATGTGGCTGTTAACGGCCCTTATGTGGCTGTTAACAAGCAGGGTGAGAGAGTAGTAACACGTGTCATCTGCTGCTTTGTTGCACAACTCTTTTTATTATTCAGGTTTTATTGCAAACAACAAAACAAAAGGATCAATATGGCAATCCACTGACGCAATTATTTTCCTTTAAAGCCTACAACAGGTGGGTGAAATGAGTAGGTCATAAGGCAGTGTACAGTCTGTGTTTGACTTTAGCTTGGAAATCATAGGTTGTGGTAGACTTTGTGACAGGAACAAACAGAACTACCCTGTTGGTGTTACATCTAGATTTTCTGCCAAAAAGCTTGCACACTATGCAGTTGTTATTAGTATCATCATCATCATGGTCATCACTATTATCATTATTATTATCATCATCATCTTCATCATCATCATTATTGTTATTGTTGTTATTGTTATTCTTGTTACTATCATTATTAATATTATCATTACGATTATTATCATTATTAATTTACTATTACTATTGTCATTAATAGTAATAGTAATAGCTGTACTAGTATCATCATCATCATCACCCTCATAATCGTCATCATTATTATTATATTATCAACAACAACCCAAAACCGATAATAAGAATGCTGCTGCTGCTGCTGCAGCTGCTGCTGCTGATGATGATGAAGATGACGATGATGATGAAGATGACGATAATGAAATATGAAAATTATAAAGGGCTATATCTTGTGAAAAACAAACCAGAGTGTTTGCATTCAGATTTTTCCTACACTTGCAAGCATCCACACATAGTATGAACAAACTCAAACACACACACACACACACTTACACACACACACACTTACACACACACACACTTACACACACACACTTACACACACACACTTACACACACACACACACACACACACACACACACACACACACACACACACACACACACACACACACACACACACACACACACACACACAGCCAGAGAAGAAGGATGGGTGGGAGAGGGAGGCGGTGACAGTAATGAAAATACGTGGCTGCTGACTGGGACTGAAGGAAGGGAGGTCCACAGAGAACGGCCATGGCGTGCAGTTCTCTCCCCTTACTCCTCTGGAACTCTCCTCCACCCTCTCCCCCTCACTTCTCTCCCCTTCCCTGTTGCCTCGCAGTCCAGCAGTCTTTTCTTCTGTACTCTTATTTTATCCCTCTACTCCCACACCCACACTCACTACCTAACCCCCCACATCCCCCAACCACTACCACACCATTTTTTTTACAGGGTTCTGACAGTGATTGCCCTGTGTGTTAGGCAGTAGGCCAGAAGGTTTTTTTTCTGTTGGTTTTATTTTTCATGTTATTCCTTCTTTCTTATTGATCTTTATTGATTTTTTGGGGGGTTACTTCCTGTATTTGTCTCTTTTTCTTCCCCATATTTGGAATGTGGGTTGAAAATAGAAAGGAAGGGGAGGGGGTGTGTGATAAGGAGGGAAGCCAGCAATTCTGTTTTTTGCTCTACCTGCTCTCTATTCTTTCCTGCCTGTCTTTTCTTTGTCTTGTCTGTCTTGTCTGTCTGTCTCTCTCTCTCTGTCTCTCTGTGTCTCTGTCTGTGTCTGTGTCTGTGTCTCTGTCTCTGTCTCTCTCTCTCTCTCTTCTTTTCTCTCTCTCTTTCTTAAATGTCTGTAATGTTTATTGCAGTCACTAACCCAGTCCAATCATGTTGTTCATAGCCCCGCTGGCAACAGAGGCTAGATCAAGGTTGTCACCTCATCAAAATGAATATATATTTAATTGTTAGATTCGAACAGAGTCTATAGTGTCTGTCTGTCTGTCTCTCTAAACACACACACACACACACATACACACACACATACACACACACTCACACACACACACACACACACACACACACACACACACACACACACACACACACACACATATATATATATATATATATATATATATATATATTATATATATATATATTATATATATATATATTAAGGGGACAGGATAGCTCAGTGGTCAGAGCACTCACTTTCCCCCAGCCAAGTTTTTAAGCAGCGTTGAGCATAGTTACCAATTGGTTGAGTGACTGTTTGCCACCTTCGCTACAGTACAGTCCCCCAGTTCACCCTGTTGTAAATAAGTACCTGCCCTCTTTTAGGGTCAGGGAAGGTAAAGCAGCGAGGGAGAGGAGATGGGCACCGCCCTCAACATGCTGGCCCCTAGAGAAGCTGAGGTCTGACACCTCACTTCCCTACGACCGCACAGGTCATGGGACACCTTTACCTATATACATACATACATATATATATTTATATATATATATATATGTATATATATGTGTATATATATATATAAAGAGAGAGAGAGAGAGAGAGAGAGAGGAGAGAGAGAGAGAGAGAGAGAGAGAGAGAAATATGTAACAAAAAAGTCTTGTGTCTTTTCTCATATCCACCCCTGAGCCAACCCTAAGCAGCAATCTAGGATGGTGGCTCTGTTGTGGGAGGACACATAAATGACATGAAATTTACAGGATAGGGCTAAAACAAGAGGTTAAGAAAAACCTTGTTCATGGTCAAGAACAATGTCAAGTCAACTCATAATAGACGAAAAATGCATGATTCTCTTAGAAAGTCAATGTTGTCTGGAAGAATATCCTGAAACAAGATCTTTAAGGATTGATTTTTACCTGGTGTATTTTATTGCATTCGTAAATTATAGATTGTTCTCACAATGGGCTTTCTAAGATATTAATTTTCTAGGTGTCCAGTTAGATCTTTTGTCTTACAGCAAGAACTTACCAATGACTTACCATTTCAGACAAAAACTTAGGAAAAATTGTGGAGATCTTTTGGTAGAAGCAGTCTATACATTGTAGACAATATAATAAAAATAAAAAAAATACCGGGAAAGGGAAAAAGGTAGAGGATGAAAAGTGCAGGAGACAGGAGGGAAAAAGCCCAGGAGGAGGTAACTAAGTGACGGCAGCACGCCACAGCTCCTGGGGACACGGGAGGGAGGGGGGATAGGGGAAGGGGAGGGGGCCAGCTGGCAGTCTGATTTTTCACTGCCACCTTGCTGACGGGCACTGCTCTCTCTTCTGCCACCTCCCACACTTTCTGTGGTCCTGGCAGCCACACCTTGCCTGCTGCCCCTGCCCGTCTTCACGCCCGCCTTCGTTTATGTATCAGCTTGTGGCCCCTTCTGATTTGCTGGGCAGGCACACTTACCTCCCTCCACTGCAGCACAGCTGGAGAAAAACGTTCAGTCTGTCTGTCTGTCTCATTTTTTTGACAGATAGATTGGCGGGGGGGTTAAAAATTCTCGAGGAAGGAAGTTGGATTTGAAGATGTTTCACACTTTTCTTCACTTCACTTCACTGAAGATGTTTCACACTGCTCCGCCAGACACTTGGGCGTTGTGCCTTTATTTGTCTGCTTGTATATGTTTCACATTTTTAGGATTTTGAAAAGGAAATGTTTTGATTTCAAAATGGTTTTGTGGGATAGTTTTGGCTAACCATTTAATATTTTGTAGGTCTGATGTCAAGTATTCTACAATACTTCAAACATATTTGTCAAGAATACTCAAAGATTTTAAATAGACCTTTTAAGTTTTGGGGTGGGGTTTTTTTGTTTGTTTTTTTACATTCTGTCAAGTTCAATAAATGATCAAGATGACTGTTTCATGGTGTTTTAATAATCATTGTTGGTAAAAAGGCAGCTCTCTTTTAAACATGCATACTGTATGGTGGCCCAGTTGGCTTACTGATGTAGAATAGTGCTATATGGGAGGCTGGCATATGAAGGGAGTCAGGGCATCTGGCAGAGTTGGGTTGTAAGGGGCTGCATAAGCAAGGCTGGGGTCAGATGTAGCTGTCTTCTCCCCAAGGCCTCGGGAGACAAGAGCATGGCCTTCATCACTGGCCATAGCTCTCAACGCCAGCCTCCAGAGAGGTCTGGATGCCGCATATTGGCGCTCCAGGCATGTTCATTCAATGTCGGTGGGAATGGACGACAAAATTGATAAAACTGCATGTGCATGGGGACTGGATGTAAACAAGTACATGACTACTTTTTCCATTATTATGGAAATAAAATAATAGATAAAATAAAATCTACTTGTGTGACGTTTCCTGTCTAGGGGATGATGGGTGCAGGGTATTGCCTCAGATGTGGTAGCCTGGTGGCTAGAGTGATAGCTCGTGATCTGCTGACCTTGGTTCGATTCTCGTTTAAGACTTTTCCTCTGGAGTTAACATCAGCGCTGACTCCACTCCCCCTAAAGTCCTTCAGATGAGACTAAATCAAGGTCTTGTGTGCGAACACACCCAGAACATCTTGCACACACATTAAAACCTGTTCTGCTTTTCAGAAGAGTAGGCCATTGTGTTTCAATGACAAAATTGACAGAACTGCATATACACGGGGACTAGATGTAAAAAGGCACATGAGTGTTTATTACATTATCCTCGAAATAAAAGACAAAATGAACACATACACACACACACACAACACACAGATCTATCTGCAGAATAATATTCAGATACAAATATACATATGCAGATTTTTAAAATATTTTTTTTTACATATACAGATATACATATACAGAGACAAAGGAAATGCAGTACTCACACACTCACACTCTCTCTTACACTCACACACACACACACACACACACACGCACACACGCACACACGCACACACACACACATACACAGCCAGAGAAGAAGGATGGGTGGGAGAGGGAGGTGGTGACAGTAATGAAAATACGTGGCCGCTGACTGGGACTGAAGGAAGGGAGGTCCACAGAGAACGGCCATGGCGTGCAATTCTCTCCCCTTACTCCTCTGGAACTCTCCTCCCCCCTCTCCCCCCCTCTCTTCCCTCCTAGATGTCTGGCAGTCCTCTCTCTCTCTCTCTCTCTCTCTCTCTCTCTCTCTCTCTCTCTCTCTCTCTCTCTCTCTCTCTCTCTCCCCCCTCCCTCCCTCCCTCTCTCTCCTCTCTCTCTCTCTCTCCTCCCTCCCTCCCTCCCTCCCTCCCTCCTCTCCCTCTCTCTCTCTCTCTCTCTCTCTCTCTCTCTCTCTCTCTCTCTCTCTCTCTCTCTCTCTCCCTCTCTCCTACCCCTGCCTCACTGGCAACCTATCTCCCTCCCCTTCCCAAAAAAAGAGAACGATTTTGTACCCAGTTCTGACAGTGATTGCCCAGTTCTTGCCCTTAGCGAGACAGTAGGCCAGAAGGCTTTTTGGGGTTTGGTTTTTTTGGTGGTTGTTTTATTGGTTTTTGTAGTATGTTTTCTTTTTCCGGTGTTTTCTTTCTTTTCTTATTCCTTTTTTTTTTCTTCTGATGGAGTTCAATTATTTTTTCCTTTATTGTTGCTTTCTTTCAATCTTTTCTTTTGTTTTTTTTTTAGGTTTTTTTTTTTTTACTTCATTTTTTTTTTCTGTTTTTTCTTTTTTTCACGTTTTAAAATGATTTTTTGAGGAAGGGATAGTGGAAGATGGTTGGTTGATGTTGAGGACAGAGTCGAATATTTTTCATTTCCTTTTTGTTGTTGTTTTATATTTTACTATTATTCTCTGTGTCTCTCTCGGTGTCTGTCTCTGTACCTGGCTGTGTGTTGTTTTTTTCCTCAGATCTTTTACCGTGTATAAGTGGACAATAAAGATTCTCTGTCTCTGTCTTAGTCTCTCTCTGTCTCTGACTTTCTGTCTGTCTACCTGTTTCAATAGAACTGTTTGTTTCTCTATTTCGTTTTGCTCTCTTTGACCAGGCTCTGTTTTACACACACACACACACACCACGCACGCACGCACGCACCACGCACATACACACACATATAAACACATACAAACACAGGCTCACGCGCGCACGCACATTTAGTAGACTTTGCAGTTTTAGCTAAGGAAAAAATACCCTCAACTCCAATACATGCCAGGTTTTAGAGTTCCCATTGGATTTAGTTCCAAATTATCTCCAGGTTTGTGTATGATTTTCATTATTGTACTTTAAAAATTAATATTATAACATCAACACTCCTGAAATGTTTGCATTGTCTATCTTTACATAAAAGTCCTTTCACATTAAATGATATTCCACTAAACAATTGGTGTGTGTGTGTGGTGTGTGTGTGTGTGTGTGTGTGTGTGTGTGTGTGTGTGGATGTGGAGAGAGAGAGAGAGAGAGAGAGAGAGAGAGAGAGAGAGAGAGAGAGAGAGAGAGAGAGAGAGAGAGTGTGTGTGTGTGTGTATGTGTGTGTGTGTGTGTGTGTGTGTGTGTGTGTGTGTGTGTGTGTGCGTGCGTGCGGGGTGTGTGTCCTTATAAGTAATTGTATATCATCATATACTACAGTAACTAAGAATCCTAACAATGTTACTGATTTTGGGCTTGTTTTTTGAATAACACAGTCCCGTCAGCTTCTTTTGTTAGATCCTAATTGCCAAGTCATTGTCCGCTTGTGTGCACATCAGTCTGGAACCAGTTTACCAAATTTTGTGTGTGTGTTTGTTGAAGAAATAAAACCAGCATTTTCCCATCCGGCGCCTTCCCTATAACGGGGCCTAGCTTTTAATTACACACACCCAGGGGCACACACGCGTGGCCAGCTCTCTCCCGCAAAAAGGCAGCATATGGTTGGAGTGATTCACGTGTTGTGACTCCGCGCCGCGCCGCGCACCCGTGACGATACCCCCCCTCCGCCCATTTACATGCCCCCCTGCCCGCCCCCTCCCTGTCCCCAAGTCCCCCCAGGGGAGGGATCGGGCCCCGGGGTGGGCGTGGCTGCTGATGGAGGACTCATTGCAGGCTAATTCCAGCTCCCGGGCCGGCGTTGGCACAACAGTCAATTAGCTGCCTGCTGCTGCTGCTGTTAGGAGCCAAGCCGCTTCGGCGCTGCTCTTTGACTCCAGACCTCTTGTCTTCTCTTCTCTGTTAGAACTCGGTTCCGAACGCCCAATCCAATGATGTTTCGGAACACTGCTGTATAAGGCGTAGTGTAGTAGCGCTGATGTGATATGATGATGATAATGATGATGATGGCTTGCTGAAGTCCGTCTCCTCCCTTCCACCCAGTAGAATAGTCTGTCTGTTCTGGCTCCCTTTCCTTGTCTTGTGTTTCTGCCTCTGCTCTGCTTTTAGTTACTAGAATGCTTCCAGTTACTATAATGTAATAGTGGTAATTCTAAGCTAAACCTTTCCCCTTCACCTATAATTCTCTCTCTCTCTCTCTCTCTCTCTCTCTCTCTCTCTCTCTCTCTCTCTCTCTCTCTCTCTCTCTCTCTCTCTCTCTCTCTCTCTCTTCTCTCTTCTCTCTCTCTCTGCTTAAAGCTTATCCACCTAAACTTTAACATCAAAGGATAGGTAACCATGGCAGATTGTGACCATATCACGGAGAAAGAATACGATTTTTTTTAATAACAGCGACTTGGGGACGGAGAATAGGCTTGAGACTCGGTTCTACCAAAGAAACTAACTGCAGCTCTGAAGGTAGTTTGGTTCCGCTTTCCTTACTTTTAATGTATATCATAGGAAAACAAATACCCACTCAGATAAGACTTTTTGAATGGGTGGCGCTACGTTTGTAGCGACGAACGCACTCTCCCCAGGGAAAGCAGCCCAAATTCCATGCAGAGAAATCTTTGCCGTGACTGCAAGTGGTAGCCTGTACAAGAAACTATGTCGATATCACAGTTCCCTCTTGGCTGTGCTATGTGAAAACGGTACTGCCAGAACCTCCCTGGCCGAGACGAGAGACAGAGACAGAGAGAGAGAGAGAGAGAGAGGAATGGGTAGAGGAGGAGAGGGAGAGAGAAGAGAGGGGGATGGTGGATGGGGGGAAGGGGGGTTGAGGGGGTGGGTGTGTATATCACTGACAGCAGAAGTGGGGGGAGGGGGAGAGGGGAGGTGCAGCACAGCAGTGTATCAATAACGGCTGTCAACGGTCAGAAGAAGCCGACAGACGTTTGTCAGTCACGTGACCACCCCAATTGCCCCTGTCGTCTGCTGCCGCCTGACATTGGAAGCCAGAGTGTTGTGTGGGGTTCTGACTTGGGTCTGTCCCCCCTCCCCCCCCCCCTCCTCTAGGAATGTAGACCGGAGTGTTACAGCTCTTTGATAGGACTGTAATCAACTGTAGCCCATTATTGCACTGATTATGTTAGGGTACTTTATGTAACATACATTGCTTATACTTGTTTCATGTATCGGTGCTAACGTTGCTCTAAAATATTTTTTAATATAAAGTTTCTAGGCTCGAGCTCCGAGGTTTATTCAATGGTGAGATTTTGCGTATGGGACTGTGTTTTAATTTTTCTTTTTTTACCTACGATAAAGGGTCTGAACTAGTGAAATGTTGAAAACAATGGCGGACTCGTGACGTGGCAGTTCCATGAGAAAGTGGGTTTGAGTTTCTGTTGAAGTGTCCATTCGTTTTCACATGAATTTTTTTTCTTGAATGAATGAGACAGTGTACTTAGTCTTGTACAACACGAAGCATTGACACAGATCGTCAACAAACTAAGTGCTTGAATCGTGCGCAGGCAAGAGGAAATAACCATATCTCACACACATACATGGAATGACAAAAGCTGTCTGTTTAAGGCCATTTTAGTTTCTTCTGTTGTTAACACATTCTTCTTTTCTTTTTTCTTCTTCTTCTTCTTCTTCTCTTCTTCTTCTTCTTCTTCTTCTTCTTCTTCTTAATTCTTCTTCTTAATTCTTCTTCTTAATTCTTCTTCTTAATTCTTCTTCGTCTTCTTCTTCGCAATTCTTCTTTATATTGTTGCAAATTTTTGTAGTCGAAAGTACTCGATGTGTGTGTATGCATATACATGTATTCGTTTTTGCCTTGTAAATTATGAATTTCTACCATCTCCCATCATTGCATGAGTTAAGAGTTTTGTGAATCATATTGAACGAACACGAGTTAAGCTCCAAGATTTTTGTCGCTATCATTCTCTTGTGCCTCTGTGATGATCTCTTTTCTTACAAAAATATCTTGAATCCGAAACCAGATCTGATTTCACCCCAGTGTAAATTCTCCTATAAATCTGAAGTCCTTGGCCGAACACTCAGAGAAGAGGTTTCAGTTATTGTTGATGGTATGGATGATACACTCATGTATACCCAGCCAGCAAAATGCGAGTTGGTAGAGTCATGGACTTCACCAGATCCAGCTTGACGATGCCACATGGCCTGAGGCTTTCAGGGTGGCATCCCCGTGACTCTGGGGAGTTCAAAAGTTCAGTCAAGTTTGGTAGAACTTAAACATAATGTGCAGTCATTGTGTCACACACACACGCACGCACGCATACACACATACACACACAGCACACACACGAGCAAACACACAACACACACAACAACACACACACACACACACACACACACACACACACACACACACACCCCACACAAAACCCAAACAACGTAAACCAACCCTAAAAGGAAAATGAAGACTTCAGGGTTCTCAAGAGATATATAATATAAAAAAAATTAACCCATTCGACTGGCAATAGTTAAAAGTTAACATTGTACAACACAGAAGACCAAAACAAACAGAAAAAAAGAGATAAAAGACGAACCCTGATCCCATCACAGCACAGGATACTTTAGTAGCCTGAGGAACGGTAAAAGTGGGCAAGGCAGTATGAAGGAGCGGTTCCCGACCTGAGGGCCTTGCGCCACAGGGATATCCATGCTGGTCCATAAAGCGAACTGAGCCAGGAGCAGGGCTCGCTACTCATCTCCTTCTTTTCCCAGTGATTTTTACGACTGCGAGAGAGACAGAAACGAGCAGAAGGGTGGGATGAGGGGGGGGGGGGGGGGGCGGGGAGGGGGAGTGCGTGCGCACCACACAACACAACGCCACACACCCACACACACACACACAACACACACACACACACACACACACACACACACAATTCAATACATGTATACACATGTATGTATAGACGAACACACACACACACACACACACACACACACACACACACACACACACACACACACACACACACACACACACAGAGGTAAATACAGACGGACAGACACGTTAAAGAAAAAAAAGCTGAATCGTTTTTTTTGGAGGAGAGAGAGAGAGAGAGAGAGAGAGAGAGAGAGAGAGAGAGAGAGAGAGAGAGAGAAGTTAAAAAAAACAACCTAATCTGAGACAGACAAACACACAGACAGGCACACACACACACACACACACACACACACACACACACACACACACACACACACACACACACACACACACCCCACACACCACACACACACACACACACACACACACACACACCACACACAACACCACCACACACACACCCCACCCCCCCCACCCCACCCCCCCCCCACACACACACACACGGACACACACACAGACAGTGGTGCTGTGGGGCGGAAGCACTTAAAGCTAAGGGCTAGACAGGGACAGGTCCCATGTCAGAGGCCAGCCCCCGGGACAGTCTCCATGGCGGCGCCCAGCTTCCCTCCTTCTCTGATCGCCCCCCGACTCCAAATGGATCCCGCCTCCAGAGAGACACCGAGAGAGAGAGGGAGACAGGAGGGGGGAGAGAGGGGGGGGGATGGAGAGGGCGAGAGAGAGAGAGGGGGGGGGTAGGGGGACGTATAGGGAGGGAGGGAGGGAGGGACAGAGAGAGTGTGTGGAGGGGAAAAGAGAGAAGAAAATAGCAGAGAGAGGGAGGGGGGGGGTAGGAGGAAGAGAGAGAGAGAGAGAGAGAGAGAGAGAGAGAGAGAGGGAGAGAGAGAGAGAGAGAGGAGAGAGAGAGAGAGGAGAGAGAGGAGAGGGAGAGAGAGAGAGAGAGAGGAGGAGAGAGAGAGAGGAGAGAGAGAGAGGAGAGAGAGAGAGAGAGGGAGAGGGGGGAAGAGAGAGGGAGAAGAGAGGGGAGAGAGAGGAAGAGAGATTATTTATTTATTTATTTATTTATTTATTCTTTTATATCGAGGATAACAGAATAAGCACTCATGTGCTTTTTTTCATCCGGTCCCCGTGAGAGGGGGGAAGAGAGAGAGAGAGAGAGAGAGAGAGAGAGAGAGAGAAGAGAGAGAGAGAGAGAGAGAGAGAGAGAGGAGAGAGAGAGAGAGCAGGGAGGGGGGAGGGGGGATAGAGGGAGAGAGGATTCCAAAATGATCCTGCCCCCTCTCTCTCTCTCTCTCTCTCTCTCTCTCGAGAGAGAGAGAGAGAGAGAGAGAGAGAGAGAGAGAGAGAGAGAGAGAGAGAGGGGGGGGGGGGAGAGAGGATTCCAAAATGATCCTGCCTCGAGAGAGAGAGACAAAGAGAGAGAGGGAGGGAGGGGGGACGGAGAGAGACACACAGACAGACACAGACAGACAGAGGCAGAGAGACAGATAGGGAGGAGACAGACAGACAGACAGACTACCCCCCCATCCTCTCCTCCACTCCACCACATACAAACTCTTCTGCATCAAAGCTCTACCCCCCCCTATCCCCTCCCTCCTATCCCCTCCCCCCACCATCCCCCTGTATCCCCTCCCTCCTAGGAGCTTGTGGCCATTTCCATCAGATGGGTCGGGGTCCGGGGCGGGTGTATCCCGGGGGGTGGTGTGCTCTTAGTGTGTGTCGCTGGGGACATGTCTGCTTAATGTGTGTTGTTGCTCTCTGCTGCTGCCTTCCATGTCGTGGGGAGCTGAGTTCTTTGCCATCCTGGTATTGTAGTGTATTGTGTTACTCTCTGTCTGTCTTTTCTTTCTCTTCTCCTACTCTGCTTCTGTCTGTCTGTCTGTTCTGTTTCTCTTTCTCCCTATCTTGCTTCTGTCTCTCTGTCTGTCTGTCTCCCTCTCTGTCTGCCTCCTTCTCTCTGTCTCTCTATCTCTTGTCCGTCTCTGTCTCCGTCTCTCTTTGTCTCTGTCTCTCTCTGTCTCTATCTGCCTGTCCTATGTCTTTTTGTCTGTCGCTCGCTCCTGTCTGTCTGTCTGTCTGTCTGTCTGTCTGTCTGTCTGTCTGTCTGTCTGTCTGTCTGTCTGTCTGTCTGTCTGTCTGTCTGTCTGTCTGTCTGTCGTCTCTCTCTCTCTCTCCTCTCTCTCTCTCTCTCCTCTCTCTCTCTCTCTCTCTCTCTCTCTCTCTCTCTCTCTCTCTCTTCTCCCCTCCCTCCCTCCCTCCCATTACTCTCTACTACTACTACTACTACTACTACTACTACTACTACTATACTACTACTACTACTACTACTACTACTACTACTACCACCACTTCTACTACAACAACTACAACTTTTTTCTTTTTTATATAGATAAGATTTTCAGTTTTTCCTGTCATCAGCCACAATGTGATAGAACCAACAACTACAACTACTACCACAACCACTGCCACTCCTCTCTTTCTCCTGTTTCTGTCTTTCGTCTGCTAGTTGTAGGTCTGTCTGTCTAGCTGTGTGACCCTCCACTATCCCTAGCCTGGCCGGACTGGCCCTGGCTCTGTTGTCGTTAAATGGTTAACATGTCATTAACTGGATTAAGATGTTAAATGGTTAACATGTCACTAACTGGATTAAGATGTTACATGGTTAACATGTCATTAACTGGATTAAGATGTTAAATGGTTAACATGTCACTAACTGGATTCAGATGTTCAACTTCGCCGACCCAGTCAAAAACAACAACAACAACAACAAAAACAAACCGTGGCATTTTTTTTTGAAAGTGCCTAGCCCATCTCTTTATATCAGCACAGATGATAATATAATCCAAAATATATTGAGAAGGAAAAAAAGTAAATATACTAGATAAAAACTAAGTGGAGACGGTGAACGTATAAGGATTAGAGTACCAAGTACAGCACGCAGCATTCCAAGGAAGTTTCCAGGCAGTGAGGAGAGAGAGAGAGAGAGAGAGAGAGAGAGAGAGAGAGAGAGAGAGAGAGAGAGAGAGAGAAGAGAGAGAGTGACAGTGACAGTGACAATGGTTTATTATGGTAAGCTCTCAAGCCCATTCATAAGGTGACAGTGGAAAAAGGATTGGACACAAACACATATTTAATCAAGAAATGAAAAAGGATTCACCACAGCCCAGATAATCACCATGACATGGATTCCACATCATGGTTTAGCAGCTGCAACAAACGCAGGTATATTGTAAACTAGGATTATTATAATTTTTTTTAGCGGCTAGAACAATGAACAAAATTTGTTGCTGTTGAAGCTTTACCAGCCACTCAAGCAGGACCTCTCATAACTGATTGACACAAGCGTTTTTGTGTGTGTGTGTGTGTGTGTGTGTGTGTGTGTGTGTGTGTGTGTGTGTGTGTGTGTGTGTTGTGTGTGTGTGTGTGATGATTTGAGAGAGAGAGAGAGAGAGGAGAGAGAGAGAGAGAAGAGAGAGAGAGAGAGAGAGAGAGTCCTCTGTTTTTCTCGCGCGCCATCCCTACTCCCTAAAAGAACATAAAGAAAATAAGGATGAACAAGTCAATCGGCCATCATTCAACCAACCAAAAAAAAGCCATGTCAGAAAGGGAACAAAGCAATAAGTAACTAGAACAAAGGGAGGAAACTGTAAAGATTGCAGACTATAATGGTGGAGAGAAAGGGAGGTAAAGGAGGACGAGCGGGGAGGAGGGGCCATCATTACTATCCACACTACAGCATAATATTACACACACACACAACACACACACACACACACACACACACACACACACACACACACACACACACACACACACACAACACACACACACACACACACACACATACACACATACACACACACACACACACACACACACACACACACACACACACACACACACACACACACACACACACATCGTCTAATATCACTATGAGTGAAGAGACGTTAAATTGAAGAAAGCTACACACAGCACGCGCACACACACACACACACACACACCACACACACAGCACTCACACTACACACTACACACACTACACACACTACACACACACACACACACACACACACACACACACACACACACACACTACACATTGCTCGATCACGAAAGTTTCAGTTAGATTTAGATTTTAACTATTTTATAGCTCAGCCGACCACGTGGGTCTTTTGGGGTCTTTTTTTTTTGCCGATGTCTAGTGAGATTTTGCGTATGCTACCTGTTCCTGCCCACCATGAAGGCAGCCACATTCCCACTTCGGGGAGTTTGGGGTCTAATACTGCTCCTTTGTCAGGCATGTAATAGCTAAAAGTACGTATGATGTTACGTGATCATGAACGTACGACAATAGTTAATACGCGGTTAAATCACCGGTAGATAAAGACTAAGCTACAGTGGCCCCAAGACAGATGTCGACGATGGTTTCAACAAAATTTTATTCGTTCGGAACAACGTAGCACCAATAGTTATGTGGAATGAGTACTACAAACTATATCTATCTATCTATCTATCTATCTATCTATCTATCTATCTATCTATCTATCTATCTATCTATCTATCTATCTATTATTATCTATCTATTTATTTATATGTAGGTCTCTTTGTCTGTTTTCTCGTCTGTCTGTCTGTCTGTCTGTCTGTCTGTCTCTCTTCTCTCTCTCTCTCTCTCTTCTCTGTCTCTCGTCTCTCTTCTCTCTCTCTCTCTCTCTCTCTCTCTCTCTCTCTCTCTCTCTCTCTCTCTCTCCCCTCACTCTCTCCCCCCTCCCCTCCCCCCCTCTCTCTGTCTCTGTCTCTGTGTCTCTGTCTCTCCATGCTTAATGGGTGTAGCGGGTAGCGATAGATCAGAGGCCCTGACAGGGAGAACAAGAGGTGTGAATAGGAAGCTCCTCTCTCCGCGGTAACCTGGCACTCCCGGGGGAGTGTTTCCTGATCCCTGGGGGGGGGGGGGGGGGGGGGGGGGGGGGCTGAGGGGTGGGGGGGGGGGGGGAGTCTTTTAGTTAGCTTGCCCTTGATTGAAGCATCACTCAGCTTTTTTTTTTTGGGGGGGGGGGAGAAGTAAGGGTGTGTGGATGAGGAGGGTTTGTGTTGTGTGTGTGTGTGTGGCGCGCGCCGCAAAGGGGGGGGGGAAGGTGAGGGATGGAACATGTGTGCCAGTTATACACACAAACACGCACACACAAACACGCGCACATACACACACACGTGCGCACACACACGTGCGCACACACACACACACACACACACACACACACACACACACACACACCACACACACACACACACACACACACACACACTAAAGAAGGGAGAGTAAAACTAGAGCTGGCCTAAAATCACTACTACCGTATAATATTCAAGCGGATACCCCTGTCAAAATAAAACCATCTGTGTGTGAAATCGAAAGGATACTGTATGAGGTATCTAAACCCATTATAGTTGATAGATTTTTTTTTTTAATTCAGGTGTGGTTTTTTTTTTTTTTTTTTTTTTAATAGATCTATAATTATTCTTTCTTTCCGAAAACTGGTCCATCTTAGATGTTGATTCTTTACTATATTTGTCGTTCCACTTAGCTATGTTGCTTATTTTTCATGCTTTTGATATTGATTTTGTATTGTTTGAATTGTTGATGTGTTTTATCTACCTTTGTTGTTTTAATTTTTCGACAGTTTTTTTTTTTTTTTAAATTTTCTTTGTTTCATCGTCTGATTTGTGTGATGATAATTTTTTTTCTCAGTATTATATATAATGTATATATTTTTTCTCAGTATTATATTAATGTATATATTTTTTCTCATATATATGTATATCGTTTTTATTTATTTTGACATATCAGCCTGTGGTTGATTTGAACTTACGTTTTTTCCGGGTCTTTTTTTTTTTTGGGGGGGGGGCTATCGATTTTTTTTCTTATTTTGGATTTTGATCATTATTTCGTTGTATCTTGCAAGAGAATATCAATATAATTATTTATGATTATGATCTTTATTTTTGTTGTTGTTGCTATATGTGCTATTGATCAATGTTGCTATATATGCTGTATATCAATGATATCATGTATATGATGTCAATTTAATCGGAGCATCAATGTACATGTGTTTTGTCTACGTATATTTGATTTTGTACTGTATGCTTTTCAATGTTTGCTTTTAATGCATCTCACTGCTTTCGTACTTACGTAGATACATTTTTTGTTTTATTTTTCATCTGTGTAAGTGTCTTTTCATTTTGATTAATTTTATATACGAACACTGTCATGCCTGTTTTTAGTTTTCGATATTCAGTGGATTTTTTTCTAAAAAGTTATATCTATGCTAAAAAGTGAAACAATTCAGTAGTGTTGATCCTTGGAAGTCGGAATGTGGCTGCCTTGAATATGGGCACAGTCGCATACACAGTCTTACCCATTTGGTGTAAACCTGAGAAACCTTAGCCAAGGAACGACGAAAAAAGTAATCAAAAAATGATGCCCTGTAAATTCTAGGAAAGGACTAACAAGTGTGTTATTCGTTTTGAAAAAGAAAATATGTCTTTCTTTGATACGTTCACATTATTTTCCTGTTTTGCGAGATTGACTTTTGTTGGTGTGTTGGGCAGTGGATCCCTATTCAGAGTCATTACGGAGACCCCTCGGTGAGTGTGATTAGGGTAGACCCCTGCTGTTTATTCATTTGTCCATTTATTTTATCTGTCCATCCATTTATTTATATATTTGAAAATGGAAAGGATCTATCGATTTATGTATTTCTGTAAATGATAAAATCCTATGAAGACAACAGCCTTTACAATGAAAATGGGCTTTGAAAAATGAGAAATTGAGCGCAATGAAACTACACAAAATAAATTCATGCGCGCGCGTGGCGCGCGCGCGCGCGCACGCACACTCATACACACAACACTGATGCTTTCTGCATTCATTGGCAAAGACATTTTATTTATTAATTTATTCATTTGTTTATTTATTTACTCATCTTTGCTAAGTAGCTTTGTTATATTTTGATTTTGGTTGTTTTTTTCCCTTCTTATTGTATTTGTAGGGTTTTTATTCATTACCAAAGATTCATAAGGGAATGTCCTGTTGTGTTTTTAAGTTTTTGTCATTATTCATTTATTGTGTTTATGTTTATATTTCCTTTTGTATTGGTTTACTTTATTAATGGTCAGACCATATTTTTCATTTATCGTCCGTGTTTGTTTTATGCTTGAATGATCAATGACTCGATGTTTTTTGCTGTTATATTTATTTATAGCTTTATTATTGCTTATGTTTTCTGTGGTCATGTTTCTGTTTTCTGAAGCATTATGTCCAAAATCGCGCTGTAAACACTAACATGCTTTAAAACAATATTTGATTTTTTCCCCTTTTCATTCGATGAAACAATCAGGTTCGGTGCAGAGAGACTGAAATGTTAGCTAAAACTAAAAAATTTTAAAAGCAGGAGCCGGAGACAATACATTATTATTTTTTAATAATTTGAACTAACTTTTCATGTCTCCATTTACCAGATAATAGATCTACTGTTTTATATATATATTATATATATATATATATTTATATATATAAATATATATATATAATATATTTATGTGAAAGTTTAAACACAAAATGTGTAATGACACCCATGAAAGATAAGGATTAGATACAACATTGTAAATTAAATTAGTTGAAATCTCTCTCTATATATACGGGATCAGAATAACGCTTTAGAACCCATTTTTACAGACAGGGTTTTAAATGATGAAAAAAGAAATTGTAACATGATGTGTGCTAGAAAAAAAAGTCCCCCCCCCCAAAAAAAAAAAAAAAAAAAGTAAAAAAAAAATTTTGGGGGGCAAAATTTTTGGGGGGATTTAAAAAAAATTTTCCCCGCCCCCACAAACCCGTTTTTTCGTCTTAATTGTTTTGTGTGTTTTTTGTTTTTTTTTTTTCTACTTTAATTTGTATGTTTGTTTTCCCAAAAAAGAAAAATTTAAAACCCCCTCCCCGTGACTGAAAACCCCCCCTTTTTCTCTCTCTCCCCTTCTTTTCTCTCTCTCTCTCTCTCTTTTCTCCCCCTCTCTTTTTCCTCTCCTCCCTTCTTTCTCTTTTTTCTTTAAATTTTTTTTTTTCTCTCCCCCTTTTTTTTTTTTTTTTTTTTCCCCTTTAATTTGTCCCGATGAAATGAATAAAAAGAATGTCCCCCAAAGGGGTGTGTTTTTGGGTGTGTGTGTGATGTTTCTCGTGGCAGTGGTTACCGAGGAATATAAACCCGTGTCCTCCCCGGGGATTTTTTTTTGCCATTTTAGTCAAAATTAATTTTAAAACAAGCATGCCCCCGTTCCTTGATATGATGCAGCAGGGGTTTCCCTTTGTGTTGATTGAGACAAACACTTGTAATGACCCGGTTGATTAAAGAAAAACAATAAAAATTATTATCCCCGGAAGTTAAATTTTTTAACTTTTTTTGTTTTTTTTTTTTTTTCCCTTAAACCCCTTAAAATTTTAAAACACAGGCACAAGCCGCGCGGGGCAACACCAACAAAACACAAAACACCACACACCAACACATAACAAGCACACAACATCTTACCCAACAAACACACACACACCACACACAACACACACACTCCCACACAAACACCCACACACCCACACACACACACACACACACACACAACACCCACACACACACGTATAGTGTGTTTACTGTCGTGTGTGTCATTGGTTTGTTTTTGTCTAAACCCTAAACAGCAGTCAAGTAATGTTTTTGTTTGTTTATTTATTTTGTATTTGTTTGTAGAAAGGGGTAGGACGGCGTGCGAGAGTTCTGAGAGAGACGGAGAGAGGAGATCGAAAACGTTGGTGATTGTTTTGTAGATTCGCCGTTTTTTTGATTCTGTCGTTGACGTCGTGCTCTCGCTCTGTTGGTGGTTTGGCTTGCAGGTTATGATGCGGACTTGGTTGTTCCTGGGATGTGTCGGGCGTTTCGTCGTTCGTCTGGGGGGTGTTGCTGGGATGTGAGAGGTTTTTTCGTGAGCGTTTACATTGCTTTGTGTGAGGTCTGAGGGTCTGGTCTTGGTCGGTTGATGCTTGTCTTGTGTGCGGAGATTTGGCGGACGGGCACTTTGCGGTGGATTTGTTCAGGATGGATGGTTGGATTTGGGAAGGTAGCGACGGTGTGCGTTGTGGTGATGCGCTTGCTTAACGCTCTTCGGTTTCATATGTTTGGGAGGGTGCGGTTGGGTAGTGCTTTGGCTAGACTTTTTGCTCTGAGGGATTTATATGATGGTTGTTTCGCACTTGATCCATTCGTTTGTTCGTGAGTTTTGGTGGGTTATGGGTTGTTGTCGTTTGAGCTGGTTTTAGATGTGTTTTTCTTTTGAGCCAGGTGTTCTTAGATGTGCCACGAGAAGTTGGTGTGGAGTTTAGACTCCTATCGGGTTCGCGTTTCGATCTGGGGGATAGGTTTGGGATTGGCGCTGATAGAGTTGCTGTAATTATTCCGCATTACGTGTTTCGTTTTTAGGGCCTGGTTCTTTTTGGAGTTTGGGGGGTGAACTGTGTTTGATGAGCAGAAGTGATGGTCTCTGAGTCAAGAGTTCTTTTGTGTTTTTTGGCCTGTTGTTTTTGCGTGGTTCGGCCTCACTGTTTGGTGATGGAGTCAGTTCGAGGGGCTTTCGTGTTCTAGCCGTTTGGTTTCTGTTGGTCCTGCGCATCTCTTGTGTTTTTCTGCGATAGTTCTGTGGAGTGATTGGCGGTGTAGATCGTGGGGTCGGGAGATAGCAGTGTGGCGCGGGTCTTTGCCTGTTGGCGGGATTGTGTCATTTTTTTTGTTTTGTTCTACGTTTGGTAAGGGAGAGAGTAGGGATTCGAGGCGTGTCTCACGAAGTATTGTGTTTTCCAGGGATTGAGGATTGTTTTTAATCCGGGGTTTGTTGGTTCTTGGGGTGTTAGGGCAGGTGGGTGTGGTAATCGGAGAGATGAGTGGGTGTTTAGCCATAGTATGGTATGTCTTGTTGCGTTTTTTGTTTGAGGGATTGGGCGGTACGGGAGAAGGGTTGGTATTGGTCGTCAGTTTGGAGATGAATGTTCGGCTTTTTGTTTTGTCTTTGGTTGTGTTTGTTATATCCGTTTTGCTGGGTTCTGGCATTTACTGGGGTCTTGGTGCGATGGTTGGCATCCATAGGTGTTTCGTCGTGTTTGATGGGGCAAGGGGGTGGTGGTTTGGGATTTTGCGTTTTGAGCCTTACTGTTATTTATGGAGAGAAGGGCAAGAGTGTTTCTTTGCCATGTGTGGGCGGCACTTGATCTTACTTGGGTTCTTTTGACGCCTAATTTGTTTGTGAGGTTGGCGGGGGCGTGGGTGTTCTGTTTGAAGTGATTTTTTGGTCTGTGGGCGATTTCGGGCTTATCGTTCTCGTCTGGTCAGTGGCTTCTTTTTGTACCGTTGTTTGCTGCGCAGGCGTGTTTCTGTTGGTGCTTTTGAAGAATCTGTTGAAGGTTATTCCTAAGCTGGTTGATAGAATCGTCGATGATTCGCGAGAGCGTGATGGTGCGGGAATCACTGTGTTTTTTTGGGGGATGATCTTCTCGAGGAGTTGCCGGGTCAGGTCTTCTGTGTTTTGGGTGTTTACTGACGGTTATCCACGTAGATTCTTGAGTCTGGGTTGTAGCCAGAACTCTCGAATCTTGTGTTTGATGGAGCAGGTGTGCTGATTGATCGAGGCCGGTCTCTGTGTGGGAAGCGGCGGGGAGAGAGAGAGAGAGGGGAGAGAGAGGAGAGAGAGAGAGAGAGAGAGAGAGAGAGAAATGGGGCAAGAAAAAAAGTAAAGAATAGACGCAGAACACCACTGTAAAAAGGAAACCCCACCCCCACCCCCCACCCCCCTCCCCGAAAAAAGGGAAAGAAGGGGACAGGTGTAATGTGGGAAATACGGGTGAAGAGGATATCTTTTATACACAGTTGGAATCATGAGGAAGGATGATTATATGCATGATTTTCTAATTCAAGTGTGTTGTTTTTTCTTCTTCTTCTTCTTCTCTTCTTTCTTCTTCTCTTCTTCTTCTTCTGCATTTTCCCACCTAACTCATGATCACGGCACCTTACTAGAGAGCTGTTCACTGCATTCCTCGAGTTATGGCGATGGTGTGCCAAAGCTTGAGTCTCAGCAGATGGTTTCCTTACAGTGCAATCTGCAGTGTTGTCCACCCATCGAGTGTTTTGGGTATTGTTTTGTTTGCTTTTCCCCCCCTCCCGTGGGGATACAAGGCACCTGCAGTATGAATAGCGTTCTTACGTTCTGGAAATTCTGTGCTAGGAATCCCTCTTTTCTATCCCGCTCTTTGTTTTTCTGCTTTGATTCTTTTCTTTCTGTCATCTCTTTCTTGTCTTTTTTTTTCTGCTTTCTTGGTTAATTGTTCATTGTTCAACTCACACACACACATACATACATACGCACGCACGCACACCGCACACACATACACACCAAACACACGGACGCACACACACATACACACGCACACACACATAACATATATATATATATATAATATAATATGTTGTATGTATGTATGTATATGTACACACACACACTTACAAGTAGTGTTTTCCGGGTTTTTTGTTTTGTTTTGGTTGGGGTGATTTTTTGCATCATGATGGGCACATTAACTTCTCTTTTCGTTTTTTCTTTCGATCTTAAAGATTTTTCTTTTAGAATTGATTAAAAAATACAATCTTACACGCAAACAAAACAGCGAAGCACTTTGCCGTAGTCTATAAATTTCGGTTTCGCCTTTCCAATTCCCATTCTTCTTTTTTTTTGTTTTTGCTTGGTGTGTGTGTGTGTGTGTGTGTGTGTGTGTTGTGTGTGTGTGTGTGTGTGTGTGTGTGTGTGTGTGTGTGTGTGTGTGTGTGTGTTTGTGTGTGTGCGCGTTTGCGTGGGTGTGCGTGCGCGTGCGTGTATGTGTGTGAGAAAACTTCCGAAGAAGTATGGGCTAGTGCAGAGGAATAAAATGAATTTGAGAAGACTTTGGAAACATGGTCGCCCATAAAATTAAGATGTAAAATAGAAAAGGAAATTTATCAAAACACATGCTTGACATAGATAGCTCTCTGCTGGTGTGCATGTAGCTTGCTACTCTGCTCTGTGTGTGTGTGTGTGTGTGTGTGTGTGTGTGTGTGTGTGTGTGTGTGGTATGTGTTTGTGTGTGTGTTGTGTGTTTTGTGTGTTGTGTGTGTGCGCGCGCTTGTGTGTTTTAATGAGGCAGGGTGGAAGGGTGGGGTGGACGTAGTGTAGATACCTACAGAATGGACATCTGTTTTTGATCGAGGGAAATTACCGAGCACAAAAAGAAAAAAAAAGTAAAATATACACACGTGCACGCACACACACACCACACACACACCACACGCACACGCACACACAGAAATACGCACAACCCGCCTCAAATATCTCTTATGTGAAAAGACGTTAAATCAAAGAAGCGTGCGCACACAACACACACACACACACACACACACACACACACACACACACACACACACACACACACACACACCACACATCATGATAGAAAAAAAGGCAGGTAAGATGATTGTCATTTCCAGAACACCCCCTCCCCCTCCTCTCTCCGACTCCCCCCCCCCCCCCCCCTTGCCAAAAACAAAAAAAGTCCTGTCTCCCCCACCAACTCTACACTACATGACAGACACTATCGACTCTTGACTGTACTCCCTTCACTTCTAAAGGAGTCTTTGGAGTCACTGCACTTCCTTTGCAGTCGGAGTATGGCTGCCTATATGGAGAGGTACTTGAAAACAGTCATACATGCAAACTTCTCATCCAGTGTACGTCCTTTCTCACAGTGATTCCATCCCAGGTGGGATGAGTGAGTCAAGAGTGCATATTCTGGGTGATAGACCCCCAGGGTGTTAAGCTTGGAAACACACAACTGCACTGAATCAGTCAGTGTGTTCTGGGCTAACTAGTAGAATCTGTGTGTAGTTTTATCCCTCTCATTAACTTGTGTGTATGTATGTATGTATGCATGTATGTATGTATGTGTGTATGCATGCATGTGTGTATGCATGTATGCATGTATGCATGTATGTATGTATGTGTGTATGCATGTATGCATGTATGTATGTATACAGTGCATGCTGGGTATGTCGGTGGTTTAAGGGTTAAATTAAAACACCTCCTGCTTAGAAAGCGAGAAGTGCAGGTTCGATCCCCGTTTGTACCTCAACTCTCCCCCCCCCCCCATCCTCCATTCGCTAGACTTTTAAGTGGCGGGTTTGGGTGCTAGTCTTCGGAGGAGACGTTAAATCGAGGTTTCCAGGCGCGTTGTAAGAGTCAAAGTCAAATGTTTATGTCCAGATGGTACATTGTATAAGCATTGATTTGCTTTTTGGTTTTTTTTTTTACCAAGCCATCTATCTAGGAACAAAAATCATTCCATCAATAATATTTCACTAACATGATTACGACAACCTAAAAATAGAATGAACATAATAAGAACGCATTTAGCGCACGTTTAAGAAACAACGGCAACAAGAGAGTTGTCCCCTGGGTAAATGTTCGTTTAAAAACCCCAAAAGTCACTCTTACAGTTGAAACAAATACGCTCGCAAACAGGAAGATTTTTTTTTTTATAAAGATATAGATATAGGTGGTGCTGCTCTTGCAGCAACGCGATGCACTTTTCCCAGGGAGAGCTGCTCGAATGTCAGTCAGAGAAATGTGTCGTGACCGAAAGTGGTATGAAATTCGATTCAGTTCAGTTCAATTCCTGTCATGTAACTCAGCAGCTGCAGCTAACCTAACCTAGTCTTGCGAGGGAGGGAGAGAGAGAGAGAGAGAGAGAGAGAGAGAGAGAGAGAGAGAGAGAGAGAGAGAGAGAGAAGAGAGAGATGATGTTTTGAACGTGGCGGGTAGGCAAGATGGTACCAGGCAGCCTATACGACCCTTCACACTTTAATTTTAAGGACCTGGGTTTTTCATTTCATTCGAAAGACTGGACCGTATAGTAGAAGGCAATTAATCTTATTATTTAACGTCTTCGTTTTTTTTTTACAACCCGTGAATTTTACACTACCCCCCTCGTCCATCACATACAAACACACACGCATGCACGCACCCACGCACTCGCGCGCGCGCGCACATACACACACACACACACACAACACACACACACACACACCACACACACACACACACACACACACACACACACACACACACACACACACACACACACACACACACACACACATACACACACACACAACAGACCGAGGCCCCGTGTGCTAACACACGCAGAACATCTTGCACACACCTTAAAAACCCTTTCCGCCTTTTTGGAAGAGTATGCCCTTTCGTGCCGATTTGAACGAATGAAAAAAAAAGTACGTGCGCACAGGTGTCGTGTTACACCATACCCGAAGTCGGAATACGGGTACCTTCATGACAGGCAAAAACAGTCGCGTGTACGTAACGCAAAAATCGCACCAACATGAACCCTTTAGACGAGGAACGAAAAAAAAAACAGAAAACCACAACTACTCCTTATAATAATATACTACTGTTGACTGCATCCAATTGGGTGGGACTCGTCCAAGTTAGTCAGTGCAGCAGACCATACCATGAGAGGCTGCCTGGTTTATGGGACAGGACGCTGACTGGCTCTACATTGCTTAGTGTCTCAGTGGCTGGTGGGAGGGGAGGGGGTGGAGACTCTGTGCCCCAGATATGGCAATTTAATTAAGGCAGAAGAAATGCCACACCGTCTTCAAAGCAGAGGCACTGTCGGGTCGAGTTTCCCGACGAAAAAAGTAGACGAATGCGGGGGGGGGGGGGGGGGGGGGGGGTCTCTTCTCTCCTCCCTCCTCCTCCCCCCCTCTCTCTCTCTCTCTCCTCCTCCTTCTCTCTCTCTCTCTCTCCTCTCTCTCTCCTCTCTCTCTCTCTCTCTCTCCTCTCTCTCTCTCACTCTCTCTCTCTCTCTATCTCACCACGGTGAAGCTAGGAGATTTAGCTGAGGAACCAAAATCAATAAACAAACAAAAAGATACCCAACCCCCCAAACCCTAAAATTTTAATAGGTAAACCCATTCTTAGACAATAATCAGACATTGTAAAAACAACTTCCTTAATTTCAGAGGCTGAAGAAGCAAGATGGAATCGTTTAAATACCGTTGTGCACTACACTCAAATGAATCTGAATTAACAGAAACAAATACACATGTAGACTGGGTAGAACAAAAATGGGTGGCGCTACACCCATGGCGACACATTCTCCCCCAAAGAGAGCAGCATGCAGTGCAGAGAAATCTACCGAAATGCAAAGTGATACCCTTTCTGACAGTTGCTGTGATGTTTTCCGAGCAGTTCAAAGTTGTTACGGGTTTGATCAAAGCATTTTATTCATGATAGCCATTTAGTTTACACTTGTCAGCCATTTATGGACTTTTCCTTTTTCTTCCTTTCTTTGTAAAAATTTAATCTTTATTGAAAAAAAAGTTTTGCCTTTGTTGGAATTTGTGACCTATGTATTAAAACTTGTATCCTTGACATTGAGTCAAGTGTGACAGGTCTTCAACGGTGGGCCTGTCAAACGGTTTACTTTTTGACTAACAAAGTTTATTGATAAATAGCACTCAGAAATTCGTACATTTTTACAATGATTTTGATTTCACTTCTTGCATCGTTCCCTTAACCATTTATTTATCATTCATTTATGTATGTATCCACTTGTTTCTTGATATATTCATTTATTTATTTATTTATTTATTTGCCTAATTCATGTTTTATTCATTTATTTATTTATTTATTTATTCACTCATTTATTTATTTACCCCTTAACTATTCATTCGTTTGTTTATTTTGTTATTCAATTTTCTATTTTTCTCTCTTGGAAAGTTGTGCACTCATTCTGTAGGACTGAACGCAAGAACAGTTGATTTGTATAATAACTGGAAATAAGGATGCATTGAATGGACAGAAAGAAGTAGCTTCGTTTAGTCTATTTTGGTCAGTATTTTCCTCTCCCCCCCCCCCCTTTTTCTAATCAACCAAATACTCAGGGAGTTATTAACTTAAACTGTTTCGTTATTAAGCAGCTGGTTGGTTGACTAAATGATCAATCGTTCGAACCATCAATGAATTTTTATTAAGCATTACCCAAATTTTATTGATTTATTTATCTTCTTCTTATTTCCTTTTTTTCATTTGTTTGATGTCAAACACAGTGAAGTCACTTCATTGTAGTGAAGGAAAAAAACCCACCTACCCCAAAACAAGCAACAGTTGTTAAGTGAACTGTTAGGAGAAATTGACATTGTTTTGGTCATTCTGCTAGTAAGTCATACTTTAGAAGAAGAAAAAACACTTTCCGTTTTGTTTTAGATACACAATCACGTCGTTCATTTATTATTTATTTATTTATTTATTTATTTATCTTTTTTTTTTTTTTTACAAGTCACACACACAATTAAAGCAAAACAAAACAAAATACAAACATACCCTTTCCCTTTCTCGAAAAAAAAAATCACAGCCCTCCCCCCCAAAAAAAAACAAAAACAACAACAACCCAACAAAGAGTGTTGGTGAATGAAAAAGACCAAACAACAGTGATTTAAAACTTTGAATCCTTCCCCTTTTGCCACCCCCACCCCCACCCCACCCTTCCCCTGCCTTCGTTTAGAAACATGACCCTTCTACAACACAACAACAACAACAACAACAACAACAACATAGAAACTACAAACTAACTAAACAACGCCATCATTTTCTCATTAAAAATAAAACAGAAAAAAGAACAACTATAGAAACAAAGCTATCTCTCCCCCCCCCCTCCCCCCCAAAAAAAAATCAACCATCACTGTTTTCATCCACCAACTTACTTTAAAACCAAAAAAAAAAAGTTGACCCAAAAGGGGGGAGAGAGAGAGAGAGAGAGAGGAGAGAGAGAGAGAGAGAGAGAGAGAGAGAGAGAGAGAGAGAGAGAGAGATTTTTTATTTGATTTATTCTTTTATATCGAGAATAATGGAATAAGCACTCTAGTGCTTTTTTTTTACATCCAGTCCCCGTGTGTATGCAGTTTTGTAAATGTCATCTGTTCCCACCGGCACACGATGGCCTACTCTTACGAGAGAGAGAGAGAGAGAGAGAGAGAGAGAGAGAGAGAGAGAGAGAGAGAGAGAGGAGAGAGAGAGAGAGAGAAGATGAGGGGAGGGGAAAGGGGGGGGGGGGGGGCAACGTCGGGAGGCGACCTGGCGTGTGCGAGTTGTGAGCACCCGTTTAAGATGCAAATGAGTGCAGGGGTGGAACGTCAACGTCAGACGGGTGCAGGCAGTGTCAGTTTGTTTAGTGCCGGAGAACACACTGACAGCACAGAGAGAGAGAGGGGGAGGGAGAGAGAGAGGGGGGGGGAGAGAGAGAGAGATGGGGAGAGGGGGGACGGAGGGAGAGAGAGGGGGGAGAGGGAAGACAGATGGGAGAGAGAGAGGGGGGAGAGAAAGAGAGAGAGGGTGGGAGAGAGGGGAGAGAGAGAGATAGAGGGGAGAGAGAGGGGGGGGGGGGGAGGGGAGAGAGAGATAGATGAAGAGAGAGAGAAAGAGGGAGGGAGAGAGAGAGAGAGAGAATGTGTCAATGAAACAACAAATGGTGGGCTTTTTTTTTTTTTTTTTTTACACCCAGCCCTCATTCGGGAACTTTAGTAATGATTACAATAATGAAATAATGATTAAAAAAAACCAATTCGAAAGGGAATTGATCACACAATACTGGAAATACAACCCCAAAATGTCAATAAAGAAATAAGTTGAAAAACACCTGTAAAAAACTTACGAAAAATAGTAATGATAATAAGGAAAAGAAAATGGCAAAAAGAAAGCCTATTAATTTTTTTGGAAAAGATAGGGAAAAAACAAGCAAACATCTTCAAAATTACAGCATTCAAACACATTAAAATGAGCACATAGTACATAGCAGAGAGAGAGAGAAGACAGACAGACAGTCTAGAGAGAGAGACAGACAGAAACAGACAGACAGACAGTGAGAGAAGCTGAAGAAACACTAGGCTCTACACAGCAGCACCACCACCAGCAGGACACAGCCACCCAGCGACACGTTGATAGACATGTAGAAATGGCACTTTTATGTGCGGGGTGATCAGGAGTGGAACTCGTAACCTGTGCACGACAAGAGTGTGGGCCCACTGCCACCCAACCAACCCACCCACCCACCCACTCGGGCTGACTGCAGACACCCGTGACAAGTGACTGACTTGACGGCTGACGGGTAGTTGCTACCCCCACAGCTTTTTTAGGGTCCCGGGGTGGGACAGAGAGGGTAGGTATAGAGGTAAGGGAGAGAGATAGGATGAAGACTGGAGAGGAGAATCGGGGTGTGAAGAAATGCATGGTATAGTGATGTTGAAAAGGTAAGTTATGCTTGTACGGGGTTTGTTGTGGCTGTAATGTATGGGAGGAAGAAAGGCAGACCGAGAAAGAGATGGGAGGACATCAGCGTATGAACAGGCCTAGAACTCAACGAAATTTGCAGAAAGGTAGAACAGAGAGAGGAATGGAGAGAACTGTTGTCAAGTCTTCAGGGGTGTCCCCACGGTCGCCAGACTAAGGGATAGATAGGAGGTAGGTAGGTAGGTAGTAGTATAGATAGATAGATAGATAGATAGATAGATAGATAGATAGATAGATAGATAGATAGATAGTAATGTATAGGGTGGACATTTGTGTCAAACAAGGACAGGTATGAGCAAGAAAAGATCTCTCTCTCTCTCTCTCTCTCTCTCTCTCTCTCTCTCTCTCTCTCTCTCTCTCTCTCTCTCTCTCTCTCTTCTCTCTCTCTCTGGCTTACGTTTGTTCGACCTTTTGGAAGAGAAGGCCATTTGTACCAGTGGAACTGATAACAAATTTGTACCAAAGTGTGGGGATGTATATAAAACAAAAATGAAATAGCAGCACACGAATGCTTCTTTATTTTCTAGAAATAAAAAATTTGAAATAAAAAGAATGAAGGCATTCAAACACATACACACACACACACACCACACACACACACACACACACACACACACACACACACACACACACACACACACACACACCACACGGTGTAAGCCATTGTGTGGCGGTGGGAACAGATGACAAAAATTTACAAAACTGCATACACACACGGACTGGATGTAGAAAAAAAAAAGCACACGAGTGCTTATTCCATTATCCCGAAATAAAAAAAAAAGAAATAATAAATAAAATCAACACGACACAACCCTCACCCACAACCCACCCAATCACTCACACCTCTAATTCGTACTCTTGTGAAGAAGATAGAATTGACCCTACGGAGCGTGGTGTCCCTATGTGTGTGTGTGTGTACAGATCATCCTGAACTCCATGCACAAGTACCAGCCGCGTGTGCACGTGGTACAGGCTAACGACATCTTCACCATGAGGTGGACCACTTTCAACACAGTCACCTTCCCTGAAACCACCTTCATCGCCGTCACCGCCTACCAGAACGAGCAGGTCAGTCTGTCTGTGTGTTTTGTTTGTTTGTTTTGTTTGTGTGTGTGTGTGTGTTTTGTCTGTCTGTGTGTGGATGTTTGTCTGTCTGTCTGTCTGTTGCTGTCTGTCGTGTCTGTCTATGTGTTTTTCTGTGAGTTTTGTTTGTCTGTGTGTGTGTTTGTATGTCAGGCTGGCTGGCTGTGTGAATGTCCGCCTGGTTGTTTGTTTGGCTGTCAGGCTGGTTGTTCACCTGGTTGTCTGTCTGGACGTCTATCAGGTTGTCTGTCTAGTTGTCTTTCCGGCTGTCCCTCCGGTTGTCTGTTTGGCTGACTGGCTCTGTGTGTGTGTGTGTGTGTGTGTGTGTGTGTGTGTGTGTTTTGTGAGAGAGAGAGAGAGAGAGAGAGAGAGAGAGAGAGAGAGAGAGAGAGAGAGAGAGAGAGAGAGAGAGAGAGTTGGAAAAAAGGCTTTATTCAACAAACGCCATAACCTCGATTGAAAGGATATTCCAGCATACACGACAGTCACAAATCATAGTAATGTATAGTAGACCATCCCAAAGTCTGTCATTATCTACATTTGAGAGAGAGAGAGAGAGAGAGAGAGAGAGAGAGAGAGAGAGAGAGAGAGAGAGAGAGAGAGAGAGAGAACACTGAACACTGAACTGAACACCTGAACAATTTTAATATGTACATCGGCCTTAGGCCACAATACACGGAGCTTGGGGGGAATGAGGAAAACCAGTAGATTGGTATGCAAAATGTGATCCAAAATGAAAAAACAACATCAGATTCTTTCAGACGAGTGATCGCAATCGGAGAGAGAGAGAGAGAGAGAGAGAGAGAGAGAGAGAGAGAGAGAGGAGGGCGTCAGAGACAGGGATGATAGTCCAGCTTCCCAGTAGATATCAACACAACTAACACCACCAATAATCATAGTAATGTGTAACGGACATTCCAGCATATATCATTAACTACACATGAGAAGAGAGAGAGAGAGAGAGAGAGAGAGAGAGAGAGAGAGGAAGAGAGAGAGAGGAGGAGAGAGAGAGAGAGAGAGCGCATCAGAGACAGAGATGATAGTCCAGCTTCCCAAATAGATATCAAAACAGCTAACACCACCAATAAAGACCCATCCTAATAATTATAATAAATAAGACTGTCTGTCTGTCCACCTGTGCATCTGTCTGTTCGTCGGTCGATGTGTGGCAAACATGCCGCAACGGGGACACCTGTACTCACAACACGGGCAAACGAACTGACGCGAAGAGCCAATTATCTGATCTCAGACTGGCATTAACAAGGGCAACAGATGTATCCCTTCATTTTTACCCCAACAGCCGTTATCATCATCGTGTTAAGTTTATGGCCCAATGAAACCCACATGAAAGGTCACGCCGTTAGAGAGAGATTATCACATAACGAGCATCAAAGAAAAGGAATCAAACAGATCATGCACATGTATTGTTCTGTAGGATAAGTTAAATGCGAATACACAGATACATGTTTTATAGAGGCACGCTAAATGCGAATCGGGTTTCTGAAACGGTTGCAATAAAGGAAGAATTACATTTTTTCTCGATCCTCCGCTAGAGTTCCCGGGTTCATCAACGGTGAGAGATTTTGCGTATGCGACCGTTTTACTCACCATTAAGGTAGCCGCGTCCCGACTTCGGGGAATGTTTTCTTTTAAACCCAGGCTTTGTATATCTCCCCTTTTGTGATCTTTGCGTCTTAGATCCCTTTAAGTAAGATAACTGTGGAAGAGCTGTCTTGTTATTTTGAGACTAGATAATCATGTCCATTTAAAAAAAAAAGGTTGAAATTAACGGCATGATAGAACATTACAGGATGTATTCTGGGTATGTTCCTTTTCGCGTAAACCCTCCGAACGCTGACATGAATTACAGGCTCTTTCATTGGCAGATTTGGCCTTATGGATGTGTATGTATAACACACGAAGAAAAATAAGGTACTGGCAGGTCTGCACTTTAAGCTGACTTGGGGGATAGATCGTAAAAATCCACACCCTTGATTCACCCACATGCTGTTGCCGGGATTCAAACCCACGACTTCATGGACATACAGGACAAAAGTCAAACGGTCTTTACCACATGGCTCCGTCTGAAGCTATGATGTCTGATCAGTGTTTTGCCTTTCCCCATCTTTTCAAACATCTTGCGCACACGTTAAATCCTGTTCCGCTTTTTGGAAGAGTAGGCCATTGTGTGCCGGTGGGAACAGATGACACAATTTACAAAACTGCATACACACGGGGACTGGATGTAAAAAAAGCACATGGGTGCTTATTCCATTATCCTCGATGTAAAATAAAATACATATAAAAGTCACTATCCCCAACCCCTTAAAACACAGTAGCAACAAAACAACAAAACACCCCCTCTCCCACTGTTATTGATCCCCCCAGAAGTAACAGCATCAGGGGTGGTGTAAGACAGTCGGTGGCCCTACAGTATTGATGGCGATGTAAAACAGGAGTGGGTGGTACGGGGAGAAGTAGTCACTGAACCGTCCACAGCCTGTGAGGGAGAGAGGCGATGAAGCGGTAAAGGAGCAACCATCATCAGCTGCCTCCTCCCTCAGACACTCCCGATCCTCCCCCCCCCTCCCCCCCCAGTCTGGGGTCAGCCTGCTTGCTATCTGATCTGACTGAGTGAGACCTTTGCAGTCACTGTAGTAAAGTAATGGCTTGGAGAGAGAGAGACAGACAAACAGAGACAGATAGACAAGCAGAGAGACGGACATACAGAGAGAGACAGAGAGAGACTGACAGACAGACAGACAGAGAGGGGGGGGGAGGGGGGGGGCTAGCCTAGTGGTCAGAGCACCAAACTCGACATCTAACCGTAATTATTGAGGTGACTTGGTCCAGCCTCCGTTGAGGTCAGCTTTCTCTATGACTGGTTCTTGTAGTCACTGATTACAGAAGGCTTTTAAAATATGGCTTCTTACAAGAGGCTGGGAGGGGGGGGGGGGGTGCGAAGGTAAAAATGGCACCATTAGTGAACCGCACAGCTCTAGTTGAGGAACGAAAAAAACAAACCTAGGGGGTGCAGTGGTGGTTGAGGGGTGGGGGAGTAGCCTAGCGGTTAGAGCATCAAATTCATCATCTAACAGTAATTGAGGTCGCCCGTCCAAGCCTCTAGATTTTTTGGGTTCTCCTCTTTGGAAGTTAACATTCACCTGGATTGAGGGCATACATTCCAGAATGCCAGATCCTTGTGTTTCGAGAAAGACTTTTTTGTGCTACATTTGCAATGTACCTTGTTAAAACAAGTCACACTTGAAACTGCATGCTGGTAGTAGAAGTTATTTTGAGATACTAATTGGAATATGAAAAATCAGTGGGGAAAATAGAAAAAGTGAGCTTCTGACTGGACGAGTTAAGCAGCCCCTGTAGTCCACTGACTTGCAACATTATCATCACTAGAAGAAAGTGCATTTAGAGGATGTCTAGATCTATGTCTAATTCACATAGAGTTCTGATAACTTTCCAGCAGAATGGAACAAAACTAAGAAGAAGAAACATCATTTTCCTGGAACCAAGCATTGAGATTTAACGATATCTGCAAAACTCCAGCTGTGGAGTACTCTGTGTGTCCGTGGTAAAACACTGGAACCATTCGTATGGAGATGGACGATGTCTGTATGGAGATGGACGATGGACGGTTGCCTTTCAAATGGACCATTCCAGCGACGTGGAGAGGGAGGGGGGGGGGTCTGCTGCATGGGTAATAGCTTGCCCTCCATACTTACGTAGCCAGGCTTTGCGCTATAGAGAGCCTAGAGCGCAACTCCATAGTCTTCCGAAACTGATGGATGCCTAGGTAAAACATCCCGATTTCTGAGCCTCAGAATCTGTCCAACATTTAAGCTACCCCCTCTCTTTGGTTACCACCTTTAGGAAGCAGCCAGGTCAGCACAGCCAGTGGGGTTATGGGACCTGTCATGTGCCCCCCCCCCCAGGGCCTTCCTCCCTGCCTCCCCTCCCCCCACCCCCCCTAACACAGCTTAATCCCACACCCTAAAATATTCACCCCAACGCACGTGCCACTGCCTACGTACCCGCGGACCAATCAGGCGTATGAATGTTTTATTACGTCATATCCTATCCGACCAGAACGGAAGTTTCGATCTTTGGGGGAGGTCAGCATGGAGAGAAGGTGCGTGTTCAGCATCTAGGGTCGTGGAGGATGGGGCCAGTGCACACAGTCACAGTCCCCAGGGGAGAGGCAACAAGTCGCGGGCAGTATGCAGCCTTCTTTTTGTCCTACATATCGGTTGCTGCTGCAGCAGTCACTACTGGGTGGTTAATCTGCCTGGGGCTCCTCTTTCTGATGCTTGTGTGTACACCCATCCACCCCACCCCACCCCGTCCCACCCTCACTCCGTCCTACCAATTGTGTATGCATGTTGTCGGGTGTCTTCCCCAGCTTAGCACCCATGGGGTCACCCGGTGTACTGCCTGACTCCCTCTTCCCACCAGGGAATCACTGTCAGAACGTCCAGTACACGCTGGAGGAGAAGTTTGCTTGTGTGGGCTGTTTTTTTTTTTTTAGTGTGTCACCTTATACAGTCAGCCACACTGCTTCTTCTGAGGATGAATGTGTATGTGAAACTGTTTGCTTGAAATAAGAACACTGATTAGTAGGGGAAGAACTGAATTTTGTCTTGAGCTGGACTTGGCGTGATTTTTTAACTTTTTTTTTACTCGGAGAGCAACTTGTTGTTCGGGCAGCAACCTGAAATGAAACAGGCTTTTGAGCTGTGGGGTTGAAAGAAACAGGCATGAAACACTTCTTGAACTGCTCGGGGTTTTCTCCAGGATCACATAAATTTTGATTTCTAATGGCCAAGACATGGACGATGATGACTATACAAGTTAGATAACTAACAAACTAACCAACGCATTAAAGCTACGTGAACCTCTCTGTTTTTTTTAATATTTTGATTCCATTTCCAAAAAGTAATGGACAATAGATGGTATGGTTAACGAACAAAAGAACTGAGTTGCCAGAACTAACACACACTTTGACGAACTAACTAGCCAAGTGACTGACTAACCAAATAACTAATACTTCTTGAACATTTCGTTTTTTTTCTTCAATATTTGATTCGATTCCTCAATACAAAAAATGGACAACAGATGAATAACTAACTGACCAACTAACAAACAAAGCACCACCAGCAAATTAATTCATCATCCACCTATCCAACTTATCAGTAGTTAAACAAATACAAAAAATAAAAAACAAATACACAAGCAAGTTAATGAATAAACAAAACTTTTTTTTTTTTTTTTTTTACAAAACCGCTCTATCCAAACCAAATAACCGTCACCATCACAAAACGTAACTTGGGACAAGACCCCCCCCCCTCTCTCTCCCCCCCCCCCCCCCCCCACACACACACACACTAGCTGCTCGGATGACCCCAGTATCTTTATGGCCCAAAGCGGACAAAATTGAAAGGACACCTCAGAGCGCGGATCAAAGAACGGCCAGTGGTCAAAAATGAATGTCCGTCATGAATTGTGCACAGCCCGAGATGCCTGCACGTGCTACAAGTCACACTAGGGTCAAGCGGTTTTTCCGCCTGCTCCCCACACACTGCTCTGTGGCCAGAGACAGAGAGGGAGAGAGATGGGGGGGGGGAGGAGGAGAGAGGGGTGGTTAGGGGAGAGAGAGATAGAGGGTGGGTATAGGAGAAGGCCAGAGGCTAAATTGCCCAGGAAAGAGACGTGGTCATCACGTGCAAGAGGTGGCGGTATGGCCGGAGAGTGGACACGTAACAGGCGCGAGGTGTGAAGGAAAGGGAGGGAATCTGCTATGCATGGGCACCCCATACATTTTAGTTTTGATCCGGACTAAACTGAATGGCAAGTGCTCCGCTGCCGGACCGAACAGTGGAGGATGGATGGAAGAAGACCGAGGTTAGGTTATCCATAGCACTGAACAATGGAAGGGGAGAGAGAGACAGAGACAGAGAGATAGAGAGTATTATAGATTAGAAAGAAGAAAAAAGACTCCACACTGTGACCTACGCGAGAGCCGAGTGGATAGAGCGTTTGACTTCCATTCCTGTGTGGGTCCATTAGATGACTGAGGCTTTGTGAACTAATGGATTTTATGCTTCTAATACACATACATACATACATCATAATCATACATAATATAATATATAATATATATATATATATATTATATATATTAGTATATATTAGTGTGTGTGTATGTGTATGTGTGTGTGTGTGTGTGTAATTTCTCTGTTTTAGAGATAATAAGTATCTTGAATTTGTGTTGTGCGTGTGTATGTATATACAGAAGATCAGATATGCACGTTTAAGATCCATAGCTAACGTCAACGTTAGGTGAGCGACAGAAACACGAGCATACCCAGCAGGCATCCTGTACTTGGAGAGGGATGGGCTCCAACCAAGTCAACTTTCCCAAAAGACACGACCTGAAAAAAATTCAGTGCAGTGCCCCAGTGGACATTTGAGCAAAATAGAAAGTGGCTTCATCTGGACAAGCGAAGGACGGTTTCGTTTAATTGTATCAAAGTCCAGCGGAGCATCCGATTTAGGAGCCTACCACCCACCAGTTGGGGACGGATAGCTCAGTGAGTCAGAGCATTCGCTTCCCCTAACCGCCAAGGTTAAACCGCATGAGTGTGGTTACTAATTGGATGGGTCACCGTTTGCCCGCCTTGGCTTCGGTACAGTCCCCCCAGTTCACCAGCTGTAAATGGGTATCTGCCCTCTTTAGGGTCAGGGAAGTAAAGCAGTGAGGGAGAGGAGATGGGCGCCACCTTCATATGCTAGCCCCTAGAGAAGCTGAGATCTCTTGCCTCGCTCCCCTACGACCACATAGTTATGGACCACCTTTACCTTTTTTTTACCACTCACCAACCATCGCCTATTTGTGCTTGACCAGTAGAAGGCAGTTGTGACTAGATGGACAAGTGATACGTTGTAAGACATAAAGTCAATCAACAACAACAAGAGGGAGGTAGGGGGTGGGGGTGGACATGACTCACAGACCTTCAGGATATTTACTAACACGATACTGTCTTTGTGAAAAGTGCAACTTGAATAGGATTGAACCATTTCTGTTTGTTTGTCTGTATGTCTGTCTGTTTGTCTCTGTCTGTCTGTCCTGTTTGTCTGTCTGTTGTCTGTCTTCTCTCTCTCTCTCTCTCTCTCTGCTCTCACACACCACACACACACACACACACACACACACACACACACACACACACACACACACACACACACACACACACACACACCACACCCTCCTTCCCTGCTTCCCTGAATGTTGTCACTGCACACAACACAAGATTGTTTATTTTTAAAGCGTGTTTTGGCAGTGTTTCCTACGTGCAGAGAGGCAGAGTGAAACAACCCCAAAACGTTTTCGCAGCATAGTTAACAGTCGCCTGAGGCACTCCTATCTCAACTTGTGTAGTAGTCGTTTTGGCATCGATCTGCTGATGAATCTCTTCTCTCTCTCTCTCTCTCCTCTCTCTCTCCTCTCTCTCTCTCTCTCTCTCTCTCTTCTCTCTCTCTCTCTCTCTCTCTCTGGCACTGGACAGTGGCAATGTCGTCAGCCACAGGCGCCAGATGATTAACCCACGGAGGTGCCAGTGATGGGAGTTGGATGGTGACAAGCTGCCCGCGAGCTGTGTCCTCTTGCCATGGCTCGGCCTCTCTAAAGCACCCCCTAGGTGTACACCCCTTTTAGCAACAGCCTGGCACATCCTTCTTCAGATTAAGGAACGGTTTCTGGGGAGAAAAAAAAAAGAACCACCACGCGCAAAAGAACACGGTGACCTCTAAAGGCAATCTAAGAACAGCCTGACGTTGCTTCGATCAATCCGATTTTTTTTCTCTTCCACTCATTTTTCACCCCCTACTCCCCTAGTCTTTCCCTCCCAGTCCCATCTAGATGTCTTCCGAGACTAACCCACTTTTCTTACCGACCCCCCACCCTGCCTTGCTGGCTTTAACACCCTTTGCACGTGCATCTGGCACGAAGCCTGCGGCTATCAGGTCAGGCTGATGGGGCAGAAGGCCGCCAATTGCCGAGGTCAGGCGGCAATTTGCCCGAGGCTTGGGCGAGGGCTGTAGAAGCCTGAGGTGAAGATGCTGATGCCTGGCCCCGGCCGGACAATTAGCTGTGCTCGCCGGCCCGGACGGGGAAGCTGGCAAATTGCACACTCGCGGCCCGCTGGCCCGGCCTACATAGAGCCTGGCAAAACATTTCCTCGCTCATCAGTTATGCATCCTGCCCATTCCGCTCCGTAAGTGGTTTTTAGAGCTGGGCTGAAATGTGCCGGGAGATGTTTGTCCGCTTTCTCAACACCCCCCCATCCCCAACCCGAGCAGTGCCCACTTGATCCCTTATAAACGTGGCCAGAAAGTCTTTAAAACAAAAAAAAGGAAGAAAGAAAAAAGTTTTTTTCTGCTTAAAGAGCAGAAGATGGGAAACCTACATTGGGATGCTGATTAGGTCAAAGCCATTGTGGCGGTAAATCGTCCATTTTGGTTATCGAGTTCAGAAGTAATTACTAGTTAAAATTTCTTGGTGCACAGTTTTGCCTCGAGTACTATTAAAAAAAAAAAAATGAGTAGAAGAGAGAAAAAGCTAGGTGTGCTCTTTTTCTCGAATGGATTCTGTATTTCAGAGCAGATAAGTTTGCTTTTTGTATTTGAAAAAATAAATACTTTTATAACCTGCTCAGAGACAGTTCAAATGATAAAAAAAGTCATGAAAACCAAAATTCTCAACAACAACAGAAAGCCCAAACAAACCTTGACAACACTTCATTTGCTTCAAATGTTTCTGCTCATACTATAAATGATTGTCTTCATATTTCTTTCCAATATTTCTTTCAAAAAAGTTACAAATCATGTTTTAATTACCTTGCCTTTCTAAAGGAATTTTGTAACTCTTAAGAGAATCACTGAAGCTTAACAAGTCTACTAGTGACAGTAAACGAAATTTCTTTTTCTATCATACATCTCATATTTGCACTTATGGGTTTGATGTCTTAATGGGAAAATTTTGAAATTCATCGCAATGTATCTTGTTGATTAATGGCTCGAAGATATAAATAATAATAAACCTGAACAAATTTACAGGTGAACTCTTCATAAATTTTGAAAAAAAGCCTATTATGTTATTATCATAATCGGTTAATCCGTAAATTAGCTAGAGCTGTGTGTGAAATTTTAATCACACCCGGTCTCTCTTTGTTTCTTTCGAATCTTAGCCCTGAGGGCTTTTTTTTTCTAAACAATACATATTCTGGATTTCTAACGCAACAGTTTGGTGCCCCACAAGGGTCAGTACTGGGACCTCTTCTCTTTTCTCTCTTTAAAATGACCTTCCATAATTCATTGAGAACAGTGTGACTGAACTGTTTGGTGATGATACTTTTATTTCATCCTATCTTGACTTGAAATAACTTACTGGTACTCCACAAGAGAGGGCTAATCAGTTGGTAGATTGGGCAAAACTTGATCGTATATCTTTAAAGGGGCGAACACTGAGTACATGGTGATTGCTTCAAGGCAAACATGACAAAACATTACTTCCACTTTTCTGTTGATAACACTATCCATCATCAATTAAATAGATCTATACTCATAGACTTTTAGGAGTTAATATTAATGATTTCTGCTGGTCGGCCCATATTGACAGTTTATTATATGAACAAATATCTCCCCCCCCCCCTTAAAAAAGTTATATCAACTTTCACAAATTGAGCATTTCATTGAATTTTTACCCTTGGACACATTTTACCACACATGAATAAAATCAAATATTGATTACGCCCCAGCATGAACACTTATATAAAGCAAAAGTCTCAAACCACTGTCAGTATTTCACAAACAGCCGTTATGTGGTCGTAGGGGAGCGAGGCATCAGAGACCTCGGCTCCTCTAGGGGGCCAGCATATTGAGGGCAGAGCCCATCTCCTCTCCCTAGCTACTTTACCTTCCCTGACCCTAAAGAGGGCAGGTACCCCTTTACCACTGGGTGAGCTGGGGGACTGTACTGAAGCCAAGCCACGCAAACGGTCACCCATCTAACTGGTAACCACGCTTGATGATGCTTAACTTTGACTTGGGGAAAGCGAGTGCTCTGACCACTGAGCTATCCCGCCCACTTAATATACTCCTAAAACCCTCCACCCGGCCTGTTGCCTCAGGATTGCATTACTTAGCTAAATATTCTTCCCTGACACTATCACGTTCAACTTGATAAAGGTACCATAATGTAGGGTGTGATAGTCGTATTTCTCCTTTGCTTACAGCTAGATTCCCACACTTACTCGGTCAAGACACACAAATCTATATATAGCACAATGGTCTGGAAACCAAAGATGGATCTTTATCTTTAGCCTTGTGTATTCTGGAGGAACTCTTTTGCTACCGGAATGAATTAAAAGTAAAAGTAGCATGGGATCTTTAATGCGAAATAACAGATTTGACTTTTTTTCCAAACAATGAACACATTTTTATCCCAAACCGTTTTAATTTGTCTAAATGGAGGCATTGTAAACACCACATAATACACACACACACATACACACACGCACTATATATATATATATATATATATATAAGAGAGAGAGAGAGAGAGAGAGAGAGAGAGAGAGAGAGAGAGAGAGAGAGAGAGAGAGAGAGAGAGCATACTTAAAAATTAAAAAAAAGAAACAGAAGACAGTACCAACAACAAACAAAACAAAACAAAACAAGAATCCACTTCACTCCAGAAGTGGCATGTATAAGACTGCAGCAGCAAACGCAAACCAACGCAACATCTGTCAAACCGCCCCGGCCGTTACGTGGCGACAGATGCTTTAGCAAGAAAAACAAGGGCCTAATCTTCCATCCAAGAAAAAGTCATCACGCAGCGCCATGGAGCAGAGCTACCCTAGCCTAGTAGTAAGGAAACGGGTGGCCTCTAACTCCTATATTCCTTCCGTCTTCAGATTGTTCCTTCTCTCTCCTTCACTGCCGCTTTCTTTCTTTCTTTCCTTCGTTCGTTCTCTCGTTCCGTCTGTTTTGTTATTCATTCATTTTGGCCACTTGATCTGAGGATGGCGGAGGGGGCCTTTGATTGCAAGTGGGCGGCGTTGATTTATTGATGGGTCTGACTGCAGGCTTGGCACTTATCGGCTTTATCACACAACTGCTGTAATTAAACCTCACTCTACCCCCCCCCCCCCCCCCCTCTCTTCTCTCTCTCTTGCTCATAGGACGCCATCTAGAGCTGTCTGTCTTCTGTCTGTCTGTCTGTCTGTCTGTCTCTCTGTCTCTTCCTCTCCTCCTCTCTCTCTCTCTCTCTCCTCTCTCTCTCTCTCTCTCTCTCTCCTCTCTCTCTCTCTCTCTCTCTCTCCTCTCCCCCCTCTCTCTCTCTCTCCCGCCCCTCTCTCTCTCTCTCTCCCGCCCCCTCCTCTCTCTCTCTCTCTCTCTCTCTCTCTCTCTCCTCCCTCTCTCTCTCTCTCCTCGCCTCTCTCTCTCTCTCTCTCCCCCCCTCTCTCTCTTCCTCTCTCTCCTCCTTCTCTCTGCTTCCTCTCTCTCTCGCTGTTTCGCTGTGTCGTGTGTGTGTGCACCTTGTCCTGTCTGTGATTCTGTCTTACTCTGTGTGAAAAAGAGAGACAGACAGACAGACAGACGGGCACATTGGGTAAGGATGGAGAAGCAGAGAGAGAGAGGAGGAGTGAGAGAGAGAGAGAGAGAGAGAGGAGAGAGAGAGAGAGGAGAGAGAGAGAGAGAGAGAGAAGGGGGGAGGGGAGGGGGCGTGTTTTGTATTCATTGTTTTCAATCAGCGCCGAGGTGTATAAAATATTGAGGCTGTGTCGAGGGCTGGCATGTCTAGAGCTCCACTTTTTCCTGCTCCCGGATTGACTTTCCACTGCTGGCAAGGACACGGACTTCACAAATGAACACACACACACACACACACACCACCACACACACACACACACACACACACACAACACACACATACACACACACACGCACACACACACACAGAGGGGAGAGAGAGAGAGGAGAGAGAGAGAGAGAGAGAGAGAGAGAGAGAGAGAGAGAGAGAGAATGAAGTAGGGGAGTTAATAGATGAAT